>VZRR01011410.1:144094-166890 GCA_013398015.1 Oreocharis arfaki
CCCCCCGGCCCCCATTCACATTTCTCAAGGGAATTCACCCATTTTGAGTTTGAAAAGCTGAAACGGGGCAAGAAGTTGGCCGCGGGCTTAAAAGGGGAGGTTACAAATTGCAGCAGTCCCAGGAAGTACTGAACTGAAATGCCTATGTCCTAGGCTCTCAGTGCCTCCCACTGGGAGCCAGGAAACTGATTCCCATTACAAAAAATATGCATTTACTTCATTTTGAACTGCAAAGGTCCCCCTCAAGTTACCTCATCCCCCTGTAAGACCAATCTGAGGAGTTTATTACAGCACAAGGGTTTTGCTGCTCAGATTTATTGGACATTCAAAAGCAGACAGGCAGACTTGAGACAGGAAATAGCATGCATCACCCACTCTCTAGTTTCCTCTCTACAGCTCCACTAAGTGTGGTTTTTGGCATGCATATTGGAAAAAAATATTTTCCAGTAATAGTCTGGACTAGTGGATTAGACCAGTACACTGCCTTCCAAGAGCAGTGAGATCCAAAACATGTTTAATTTAGTCTAAACAGGACCCCGATGATCTACATGACTTCCTGGAAATTTGTGTATGTATGGCATATTATAAAGACAGGTACAGACATATGGTTTGCATTTTCCTTTAGCTAATATTTTTTTCAGAGATTTAGCATTAGAACTGATCAGAAAAAACATCAGCAGAACCAAGTTCTGTAGGGAAATACAAATGTCTTCAAATGGAAAAAAAAGGATTACATTCATCATCAGAAAAATTTGCTTCCAAACCTTCACTCTGCTCCAGCAAAGGAGCATACATGCTCTATGACCTGGGCCTCCAAAGGAAACAGTTTGCATAGCAAACACTCATAACTGGGGAAATGCTTGTGAACAGGCAAGACGCTGCAAATTATTCACAGAATTTATTCAGTAATCATGAATGAAGACATTGCCCAGCCCCACAACGTGATTGCAAGCCACTTGTGAGCCAAGAGAGAGGCAAAAATCTTTACTAATTATTATCTCAAGCCATCTATCTGGACTAAAGGAATGCCCTGAGATTCGTATGCCTCTCTCTCCCTGCCTTTTTGTTAGATGAATATTGCCATAAGATGTATTTTCCTCTTTAGAGCTTTAGCTAAGTCTCCCAGCTTGCTTTTAGACTGCACATGAAACACAGCATGAAAAAATCTGTCACCTTTCTTTAAGAGGCCATTATTGTCAGTCTTCTTTGCCAGGTTTGAATCTGATCTGCCACTCCTGGCAAACTGAAATGTTAATATCCCTTTGATGCTCAGCTATGTTTTTGCCAAGCTGTATAAAACAACTTATGCTGGAAGCCCTGGTAGCAAATGTCTGTTGAATACTGGGATGTCCATATAAGATAGGAATAAAATCCTGCAGTTGAAGGTATTTCAGATCATCATGATTTCTAAATGGGAAAAAGACCCCCAACAGAAAATTTAGTGCAGCTTTGTAACTTAACTCAAAAAACAGCACAGCAGTTCTTTTAACAGATGGAAAGAAAAAAATTCTTAGTATGCAGCCACTGAAATAAAGCAGAAAAACTGAGGAAAGTGACAGTGCATTTTACAACCAACAAGTAAAGTGGAACAGGTAAGTCAAGCAGCTCCTTATGACAATATGAATGTGCTTACTGGCCAGATAGAGCTGTCTTGAATGAGAGAGAGCCATTCCTGGGGAAAAGACACAGAATGATCTTTTTAATATTTGTATACCAAAGCAAAGGATACTGACATTTTTCTTCATAATGTAGCTGGGTTTTTCTTGTAGCTGTTGTGATGATGTTATAATATTAAAAATCATACAGATTAGAGTAATTGAAAGTCTGGTTGTTTATTTTTTTCCCTGTTCTAACCAGATTCAAATTTGTCTTTATGTAGGGAAAACCTCTTAACAATGTAGCTCTACTGATGTGTTTCACATGAAAAGAAAATAAAAATACTTTCTTCTCTGAAAAAGCAAGTCTGGTTCCCAGGAAGCCCATCTGCAAGTGACTTTGTATTTATAATAACAAAGAAACTACATATTACCAAGAGTGTAGCATAAAAAAAGTTTGTAGTCCAGTTCTGTGTGGGTAGAATATGCCAAATACAGGATCCCCCAGCTGACATTCAGAAAAGTTGTCTTTAATGTACATGCACCAGTTTTGAAATTTCAACTACGTTTTTTTAACTATCTCTTTTTTGCTGGCTCAATTGAAGTATCTTTAAATAAAAAAAGCATTATCTTTCCTTTCCTTCCCTTCTTGGTGGTATTGAAAACTACATGGACATTTGCAGCTCAGGCTAGATGGTGGATTTTAAAATACAGGAGGTCTGTGATTCAAAATAGGCCAAAGTATCAAGCAAACCTAACTCTGTAGTTATTAATCTTCAGAGCAATGACAACACACAGATCACACCTATTTCTCTTTTCCCAGATCAGTTTCAGACACTGGTCCTGAAGGATGAAGTCCTATTCTGCAAAATGGAGACAGAAGGTCTTGAAGTGTTTGGTTTATTATCTATTGTTTGGATAAACTGGGCTGTAGTAAGGTGTGGAACTGGCTTAGAAATCTGCAGAAGGTTTGCTCTTGAATCTCATAACAGTCCCACATGGGACATCTATACATGACCAAAAGGCATCAAGTAACTGAGAGCAAGAGAAAACTTTAAGGAATTTATTTAGATCTTTGACTAAACAGAACTTTATCAATCTTACAATTCCCTTTTTATTTGGCTCATCAAGACTTTTCTCAATAAACAACTCTGTAATAAAAAACTCATATTCCAGATCTGGCTAAACTCTAAATGTCCTTCACATCCAGCTTGGCTCTGAATATGCAGCTAGGTTCTAAAAATGTGTTTATAAACAAATATTTTTAGATATTGCCCTAACATTTAGAACTGAAGGCTTTCTGAGCAGGAAATGCTGGGAGGTCAGTCCCTTGGCTTTCAAGATACTAATAAGGAACACATGGAAAGGATATAAAATAATTCCTCCATTGTTTGAAGCAAAAGATTAAATACTGATATGTGCCAGCATAGAAGCGGTATGCAGGGATAACTCCCAAATCAAGGGGTAAAGTAATAAGCGAAAAGATAGACAAACTAACAGTTCGATTCAGACAAGGCTCCACAATTCTGATGCTTTTAAAAAGATTATCCAAATTTTTCTGAACTTCCTGCTGTCTTTCTCTTTTCCTCTGTTTGTCTCTACTCATATTCAACTTTATCCATTTATTTTTAGGGACTCAGATAACCCATCACTGGCCAAACTTCAACAAAAAAACAGGCTTCCAAATTCTAATGTCCCATGCTCCATAGTGAAGACACATAATTTAGTCATCTTATTTCATACTTAATTTTCAGGTTAAAATTTCATCAACAGATAAAGATGACATTTTCTCGCCACTAATTCCTAATATCCTTTGTGTCCTGAAATTTTAATACAGTAGTATCTGTCAGTTTTTCAGGTTTTAATCTGTCTCAGAAAACCTGTCATAATTCTCAATTTATTGCTGAATTATTGCACTGCTGAACCAAGATCATGACATGAAGAATCGGGGTAAAAATGTGCAGCTTCATCTTTTTCGCTTCTCTCTGAATAGCTGTTTTTATCCTCTCTGGATAGCAGCATAGCAATGCTATGTAGTCAGGGTACAGATGACTGAGGCTTTTATCATTCAATAAGGTTTTAATTATTACTCCATAGAATTTTGCCATTCCGCTACGTTCCTCATGAAATTGCTCCATCCAATGTCAGGAATGTTGGGAGTTTTTCATTATGACTTCAAATGAAATGGAACAATCAGCTCGAGAAAATGTGCACTGGAAAAGACAGAACAGATGCATTTGAACATACAGATTCTTTCTAACATCCCTGAACATTTCTTCTCAGACTAAATGTGGCAATATATGTGCCGACAGCATGTAAAGGAGTGGAAAGAGGGGGAGCACGAAAGGGGTAAAGTTGGTGTGAAATAGCAAAATTTATCTAAACAAGCTCATTTCTCTTACTTTCTCCTCAAGCTAAGCATGTTACTTCTCATAAGAGTCCAACATAAAGTGAACTAGCCTAAAGAAATGTTCATTTAGTGGTCAGTCCTGCAAGAACAGGAACGCCTGTCTTGGAAATCTGAGCACTTAGTGGCAGAAAGAATTAAGCATCTTACAGGATCAGTGTAATATAAATTTACGTATTTTCTACATCTAATAAAATAAATCAAACTAAGACAACCTTAAAACACTAATATTAGCACCTTTTAGCTCTCTGCTACTACTGCCATATTACTTTAAGCACTTAAAATATAAGATACATAGTTAACACTTTAGAACTATGGAAGTTTTATAAATAAACATATTATTCGCATAATTGGCCTTTTTTCCAAAGGTATACATTGAGATTCACTAATTGTTTATGTGTTATTGCATTACAGAGTCCTAGCAGTGCCTTCTAACAGCACTTACAAATCCACTTCAAGACATTTTACCCAGGAACAAACGATGCACTCTCAGATTGTTTAAGAAACAGTTAAAAGAAAAGGAAAAAACACAAAACTTCTTTCCATAAGCTCTTGGTAGGTGTTCAGAGATTTTGCAATTGCTGTCTGTTATTGCTGTGGAAAGAATATTTAAGCCCCTTTTTCACTTCAGCTTTCCAAAAGCAGCATATAAGAACAGAGAAGAAAAAGAAAGAAAGAAATCAGAATTGCAGCTATAGTTGAGAAGCAAAGGGGGGAAAAAAGAAGAGATGCGTACGGCATAAGAGAAAAAAAAAAGAAATAAAAGCATAAAAATAAATCTAAAGTCTTTCAAGTTTAAGAAATAAAAGCCTCTGAGAGCACAAAAGAAGTTATAAAAGTCCCTAACAAGAAAACTACAAAACCCAGTTCCTCCACCTCAAATATAATTATGAAAATATGCTTGGAAGTAGGTAAGGTTCATTACATGAGGTGTCCAGCCATGGAGTAGTGTTGTCCTGTCTTTGTAAAAGCAGTTCGTTTCTGAAATGTCTTTCCTTTTCTTTGTTTCTTGCTTTTCTTTGATTATCAGCAGCAAATCAGATATGTATAACTGGGAAGTATTGCATTAAGAAAGACCTAAATCCATCCTGACAATTTCAGTCCTGAATTCTTTCCCATGCTGGGCCATTCTTGAGTTTGTGCACTCCTTAGACATTCATATACAAGTGAGCAAGGGTCATCAGACCCATATAGCAAATGTCAAAATCTTCCATACAGAAGAAATGGAAACACAGTATTCTGCTTCTGATGGAATAGGGCTGAGGGCTAAGTACCATAATTTTATTTCAGATAGTGACATTTCCCCAGGATGTCAGATGTCTCAAAGAGTCATCATTTCTGACTGGTTACTGAAGAGGCAGTTGTGAAGATATTCAAAGCCTTTCAATAGCAAGGCATTCCTTTTCTGTCATCAAGTAAGCTTTAGAAGCAATTTGGTCTAGATAGATACTTCTGTCCATTGACCTCCTGGGATAAGACAGACCCTATTTCCTCTCAGAAATATGTTTGAAATGTGAATTCCTCATTGAAGGGAAGCATATACAGACTTACAATTGAAAGAGTTCTTCGGAGTCTGAAAGGCCTTTTCAGAGACTTGAAACATTGTAAATGGAAATACATTCTTAGTTAGGTCTATTAACAGGGCTTCCTCAAAGAAACCTGATGCAAAAATTTCCTGTGGAGAAGTCTCAGAAGAACTGTGAACAGAATAGATTATTTCTACTCCAGGCGTAAGGAAAGGCCTGATCTGTAAAGTATTTCAAGTGATGAAGAAGGTCCTTCATGATGAAGATATTTGTATGCTATTAGTTAAATTATTAATTAAACAGATCATTTAGAACCAAACCAGTGTTCCCTGGCATGTAAGTTTGTCTGCTGACAATGGTCCAGTTTCAAAGTACAGTACTTCTGGGGATGCCAGATGCCTGCCAAACCTGCTTATGGAAATGTATTAACCAAAGACAAAGACAAAATATGTGTTTCTCTGGGAGTCTATCATAGCCAGACAAGGTTTCCTATACATCAGTATGGTGATTCAGCTCTAGCCTAAGGAGCAAGGTAAATATCAAAGGTAGAAAAGTTGGAGCCATGACACCAGGGGCAAGAAAGCTATCTTGCTGTGCTGACATACCTGCTTTTCTCAGCTTGCTCATTAACAGGACACCAGTTTCACTCTGTTCCCTGATTCTGGAGCTCACTTGCTCAGAATTAATCTGCACCCCTGTGTAAACTTGTGTCGCTTACAGTCAGATGTACATTTTTTTTTCTGGAAGTTGAGGTATCCTGCACCATTTCACTTACGGATACAGACAGTAGGGCATTTTGAATCCCTACTTGTGTTTTGCCCTTACATACTTTGCTTTTTCTCAAAAGACAACACTGTTTCTTGATTTTCTGTCCGTCTTTCAGTTTTCACCCTCTCATATTGTAGCTTCAAACCCCTCTAGAGGAGAATTAGTGCAAATTCTACCTTACTGTCAAGGGACAATTAGACCGTCACAGAACAAGCCACACTCTGGGAGAAGTGTGAAAATGAAGTCTGAAGCTGCTCTGAAATGGGACATGTTGAGCAGCTCGTGCGCAGCATGCACGTGGTGAGAGATGTTTCTCAGCACATGTTGTAAGCATTGCCACCCCATAAGAACTAATGCAAGGAAAACTGAAATGATAACAAAAGTCACTTTTCCTCTCTTAATGACTTAAACACTTAGGTTGTGAAGCATAATCCTTCACAAACTCTCAGACCTGCACTTCCACATGGCAGGATTGTGCTTGTCACAGTTAGTTATCTGTCAAAGTACAGGCTGGGCACAGGGGAACTGGGGAAAAGCTGAAGTGAGGCATGTTATTTGAGAAGTGCCCAAGTTTCTACTTGTGTTTCGACTGAGGTTGTTTACAGAGTTGTGCTACAGTTCTGCTAAAGGAAAAACATCTGAGTTTTCAACTTGCAACCTATATGGTCATCACTTTCTCATGCCCTTAATTAGAAAGCCTCTCGCCAGAAAATTAAAAAACTCTAAAAACTTTTCTCTGCTGCAAATGTACAATGCCTAAACCATGTACACTAATGAGGCTTAATGCCAGCACTAGCAGAGGCCCTGGTAAGCATTTAACTGTGAAAAAGAGAGGAAGACCCCTTATATACATTAATCTACTCATAGTCTTGTTAGGTGCATTGACACTTCAACACAAGTTGAAGCCTTACCTGCTGCACTCTTTCTCACTTCAACATATTTCTGTCTCTCTTTGGAATGTGATTTAGAAATGCAGGAATCACTCCAGGAATTTAAACTGTATATCAAAAGCCCAATGATCCTCTTGCTTCTTTAATGAAATTAAACATTTGATAAACTTGCGTAAAAGAATATATTATATTTGAGCGCTTCCTATAATGTCAGATAATAGTATATAGCTGCAGTTAATTTACCAGATTTGAATTGCATAAGACACATACGAAATGAAAACTCCTGTTGAAATCAGTGGAAGTTCTTTTTCGGAAAGACTTGCTGGGATTCAAAATCTCTTAAGAGACTGAGTCCAAAGGACTTGGTTTCAAAACCCTCCTCACTCTTCAGATCAAGTTCCACTTTTTCTGAGTAAGGTTGAGACAGATTGTATTCAACACACAGCATTTTTGTGCCAAAAGATAGCTAATACCATGGAGAAAATAAGTATCTAGAGCAAAAGGAATTACAGGCTAAGTAGAAAAAGAAATACTGATGTTCTAACAGCATGATTCTGAAAACAGTGCTCTCAGTAGAGCACTGAAACAAAAACAATGAAAGCAAAAATACTCCAAACAAAACCAAGCTAAGAAAGTTTTGTTCTGGGGGTGGTTGTGGGTTGGTTTTTTGTTTTTATCTTTATTTTTAGGTTTCTTCCCAAATGAGTGACAAATATTAGACACCTTTTCATTTTTTCCTTATCCGTCATTCACTGTTCCTGCAAACCAAACAAAGTCTTTCTAATCCCCTGGTCCAGCACTCAGAACCCCAAAGCTGTGATGTTTACTAGGCACAGCCTCAGGTAGGCCTCAAATCACAGGTCTTTTTTTCTACTTTTAAGTTTCTCAGGGGAGACAAATGACCTTTCCAGGCTCTCAGTGACAGCATATCCTTAACCAAGCCCAGAGCAGAGAGCAGCCCTTGGATCTGTTAACCCATATATCCTAATTTGGCTTTTTTCAAGTCCACACCTACTTTGGTGGTTCATTAAATAGTATATTACTGTCTGATCTTGTGGAACATCAGACATGCCAGTATTTTAAAAGTACCAAAATCGCAACAGCGACTAACTAAAATACTGAGCTCAGAATTAGATTTGGGTTTTGGAAATCATCATGCACTGGTGTAAGAGTTTAGCTATTGGCCAGATAAAGAGGTTATGAGGTCCTTGTCTTGCAAGAAAGGGTCATGCTTACTGGTTACCAATAATGTGTCACAGAATCACTGAAGCTGAATAGGACCTCACAAGGTCCTCTAGTCCGGTATGTCTGCAAAAGCAGAAGTGGTTAGGGACCTGCTGTGCCAATTACACACAATTACTCACAAGTTACTCAATTACTCAGAAGTCTATGGGCCCTGATGGGATCCACCCCAAAATAATGAAGGAACTGGCAAAAGAACTTGCCAAACCACTCTCAATTACCAGCAGTCCTGGTTAATTGGAGAAGTTCCAGCTGGCTGGAAATTAGCAAATGTAATGTCCATATACAAGAAGGGTCAGAAGGGTGATCCAAGGAATTACAGGCTTGTTGGCCTAACCTTGGTTCTGGGCAAGGTTATGGAAGAGATCATCCTGAGTGCCATTACACAGCACATACAGGACAACGATGGGATCAAGCCCAGCCAACATGGATTTATGAAAGGAAGGCCCTTCTTTTCCTTGCCCTGTAGCAACGGGGAACAAAGACAACAGACCCCCTTGTCTGTCCAAAGAAGATCCTTTTATTGCCAAAAATCACCCCCTCTTTATACCTTTAATCTCAACCGAACATACCCGAAAACAAACCGAAGCCTAACAGAGCTTAACAGCAAAAGGGCACCCATTGGCTGGCACAGCTGCAGTGCTGCTGTCCACGCATCCTATCACCCAATCAGCTTCCTGTTCATGTGCTGTCCACGCGTTCCTCCAGCCAATCACAGTCTCACTTCCAACTGTCACTCGACTGACTCTCTCCTCACTTGCAAGTGCCTCTCACCCCTCAACTGACTTCCAACTGTCCAGCTGCAGCTGTGCCTTTCCCACAGGGCCTTCTAGTGACCATACGCCTTAAACATTTTAACAAATATAACCCCATATTCCACATTTTTCTTCCTGCAGCATTTTTCTCGGTGCCCAGATGAACACTTTCAGATCAGGTACAGTTTTCATATAGATTTTGAGGATCAAAAAGAGAGTGTTAAGAGACGAAATTATTTGAGTTACCCTGAAGGGTATGATGATAACTTCCTCTATGACCTCCTGCAATGCCAAATTCCTTGCAATCCAGCAACTTTTCACAGAAAGAAAAACTGAGAAAGAAAGAGCACACTCTGGATTTTGCTGTCTTCATGGGGTAGTAACTAACTGGTTTGGGAGCTTTCTTTCTCATCTCTGCCAAATACCAAAATCAATGGAAGAAACACAGATTTTGAATTGCAACCCATGCCATGCAAGTTTATTTTAATCCTTGGAGTAATCTGTATTCAACACATAACTCTGGAGATAATTAAATCCTCCAGCACAGTTTTCAGGAATAGCTGTCCTAGCGTTCTGGCCAGAAGACCTTCAATTGACTCATCTTGGTGGATTCATCCCAATATGATTTTATTATGCAACTACAAAAACATGCAAATATTCTGTCAATGAACAAATGTGGGCATAGAATAAAACGTCTTGCCAGGCTAAGTTTTTGTAAAACCTATTCTCTATAAAATAGATTTGGGGGAAAAAAGGGGGAAATTGGATCTCCAAGCAGAGTTAAGCACTATGGCACATAGGAAAATATTAATTTAGGAAACACAGAGAATATGCAGAACAGGTAGTAGAATTGTAAGATGGGTAAGGATCTGGGTGAAGTGGAGGTAAAGGTTGTGTTAAAAACTGGGGCTAGGGGGCATTTCTGATATGGTTCTTCAAGGATCACTCTTGTCAACAATCATTAAGCATCTTGACAGAAAAAGTAAAGTATGTTGATAGATTTCCTGCTGATGCAAGTACAAAACGCACTGTAAATTCAGGAAGGAGCATTATACAAGGCAAAAGGATCATTTTGAGATGTGAAGTTAGGAAAAAAATGGATAAAATGTTGTAGAAAAAACCATAAGGTCACGTAGTTAGGGACTAGTAATAGTTAATACTGTGAATTTTTCAGTAGAATTAATAGAAATACACAGATGTCTATTAACAAGCCATCAGTCCTCAGAATCTATAGAGCTAAATGTAGTTCACAGACTCAAGAAAGACATTTTAACAAAAATCAGGAATGTCTCTGTCGTGTAAGAAATACTGCTGTTCCCCTGACTGCAGTGCTTTATGTTTCTTGTAATAAATCATGGAATCGCAGAATGGGTTGGGTTGGAAGGCACCTCAAAGACCATTTAATTCCAACCCCCCTGCAGGAACACTTTCAGTAGAGCAGGTTGCTCAAAGCACTTTCCAATCTGCCCTTGAACACTCCCAGGGATGGGGCATGTTGAAGTCATTGAAACAAGATATCTTTGTCAATAAGGTGTCTTACCATCTAATAAAGATCATAGCTTTAGGATAGTTTGGGTGGTGAATCCACTAATGAACGCTAATAAAAGATCTTATCTTATTCGTGAGTACTAAGCCCAGCAATAACTATTTGTCCTCAGGAAATTCCCTGTGCAGCTAACATCATAGAGAAATACTTATTATGTGGCATTCTGTTAGTACCAGAACAAAATTGCAATTTACTGGCCACTAATGCAAGTAACATTAGGAACAAAAAATATTATCTCAGAGCAGAACAGTATGATACTCTGTTCTGATAGCATCATCCCTATATCAGCATGGAAGACAACTCTTAGGACAAGAAACATGGAATTACTTCTCCAAATGAATCTCTAATTAAATTTTATAGTCCATACTGCTACAGTAGACAAATACAGAGTTTTTACTTACAAACACCTACTACTGCCTATTTTTCCCTCTGATTTAGTATTTTTTAATTCTAATTTAAGGCTATAAAAGGAAATAAAACATTTGTATTTCCACCTTTTATTAGGAGAATCATACAAATAAATCACAAAGCAATGTTTATCAAGCAATTTTGATTCTGGAGAGCAATGTTTTGACATCCTTGAATGCAATTATTGCTAAGCTGTGAAGCAACAACTGGATAGTACTAGACATACAGTAAAAAAAAGAAGGAGGTCTTAGACAGTTTATTAGAGTGCCTAAAAATAATAATATTTATGAAGCTTATATCTCCACAGGGTGATAAGAGTCCCAGTTTTTAAGAAACCAAGCAACATTTTCTGCATTGCCTGTAATCTTAAGAGACATATTTTCACACACACCTGTAGCTCAGAAAAATTAATTAGTTGAATTGATACTTCTAGGATACAGTTTTGTGGTTCTTGGCATTCTAGATAACTTAAATCTGATGCAAACACATTAAATCTGATTTATCTATTGCCTTGAATTTTTAATTACTTTCTTGCACACATTAAAATAAATGGCATTTTAGGGACTATTTAAAATGGGACAGTCCATTTGAAATGTATAGCAGAATAATACATTTTTAAAGCTAGTAATAAATGAACCATACATTTAAATAACACGTACATTTTTATAAAAATCAGTGTCTGTCCCACAGCCCAATATTAAAAGTGTGTAGTGTCTTGGTTTGAAAGACAGGCATCTGCTAAGGAAGGCAGAAGCCCCCTTTGGAATGGAAAATGCAATCCCCTTCCCTCCTGATTATCATAATTTTGAAATTAAGGGGCTTTCAGGCAAGGATATGAGAAATAGGAATAACAGTTCTTTACTAATATATATATATATATATATATATANATACAGCACAGTCACCCAGTGCAGCCTTCTCGGCTGCCAGGCACCTTCCCCTCCTGGTGCAGTGCTGGTCACAGCTGGTAGGGGTGCTGGTGGCTCCTAGTGAGCAGGGTGAATGCGATGGTTCTGGTGAAACAGTGGTCCTGTGAAAAAGAGTCTGGTCTTCGCCTGAAGGTCCAGTGATGCAGCATCTTGTCCTCTGGGAGTCCAGCGGAGAAGGCCACCTTTGTGCTTGGAAACCTCTGATTATATCCAGGTGGGAAATGTTCAGTTCCTCCTCCTGGGCGGAGCATCTCACAATGGGGTGGTGAGTCACAAGGCAAGGCATCGATGGGCCCATTAACAGGAGATAGTCCAGAGCCTGTTATCTATGAGTCATGCGGCAAGGGACTGATGGGCCCATTAACAGAAGATAGTTCGGAGGGAGGAGGCAAGGAAACACTGCCTCACCTGGTTTCAACAGCTCACGAAGATGGTAATAGAACACACTGCAACCCAGGACATGTAGTTAATAGTGAATTTTTTTTAATGTCAGATTATTTTTAGTACATTTTTCCAGTTCAGATACCGTCTGAAAACACCAACAAGCTTATTACTGCTGTGCCTAAAACCAACAGCAGACAACACATTCAGAAACAGGCATTTGATTAGTCATTAATGAGAACCAGTTCATAACAGTCTTAATATTTGAAGTCTAAAGATTCTGTGGAGATTAAAAAAGGAGAGAGACTTCCCAAAATAATTAAATGTGAATGAATGTTTTTACCTTGCAATAGCCAAGCACTTAAGGCTGTGTTAGGTGTTACTATGAGAATGACATTAACAAGTCTAGAAGAAGCTATTGATGTGTATAATTAATGCTTAAAAACACTGAATCTGATATAGAGTCCACCTATGTGCTGCTCCCTTGACAAATTATATTTGTTAACATTACAAGACTTTTTAAAATGGTTTTCAACAGAAGACAAACAAACAAACAAAAACAACAACAAAAAAAACAACAAAAACCCCCACTATTTTTGGTGAAGTCTTAATTTCTTTATCTACCATATTCCACTGGTTTACATACATGAGTGAAAGTTTTCTACACATCATAGAACAGTAAAAATTTAATATGATCCATACTTTCACCAATCTTTTTTGCTGTAAATTATCACTATTCTGTATATATTAAACTGTATCTAAAAAAAAAAAAATTCTTCTTTTTTTTATGCTATTACAGCTATAGGTATTTTAGCAAGTGGAGTTGTTTTAAATTACAAAATCTGACAATTTAACCTTCTTGATCGATTCTCCTTTCTAAATATTTTTTAACACATGAAGAGAAATAAATCAAATCCCGTTAAAATAAATGACCTTTAATACAGAAATCATATCAGGCATCCTTCAGAACAGGATCACATACTATCTGAAGATACTTTTCCCTGTTATTGACACTGCTATTTACTTTCTTCCTCCATCCTATTTAATTGTCTCAGAGTTTGAATATGTGTCTGAAGTAAAATGAAAGATCTAAATCCTTTCTGGGGCAGCTCATTCTTTCAAAACTTTTTTTAGATGTGACACTTCAAGAAAATTTGTGGAAGCCAAGAATTTACTGACCTCTGCCAAAATGAGTACTATGAAAAAGGAAAAAAGGGGAGGTCACTGACACTCAGCCAAAAGTAATGATATTAAAGAATTCTTTATAGACCTGACTGCCAATTCATAGTGTTCTGGAGACTAGAGCCTTGTTCCACTCTGGCAGAGTGTCCTACCTAACTGCACATTATTCTTTGGTCGTTATCCAAACCCTGCAGATAGACTTGGGACGCTCTCTGGGGAGCTGAGTGCACTTTGGATTGCAGCATAAAAACACCAGTCAGACAATTAAAGTCTTGCTGAATAAGGCATTACCTTAAGAAATTAATTCTGAGGTTTCAGATGCTAATGAACCATTCTGTTATACTTCAAGACAGTAAGAATATGGCTTTTCCTGTCATGTGTTTAACATCTTAAGTATTTTGTCATTTATTTTTATTTATGTGAAGAACTGAGGCTCAAAATAAAACCATTTCTGAAAAAATGGGAATAGTTAGATCCAAAATGGATTCAGCAAACAGATTGCATTCTTTAAATAGGGAGAAGTGAGGAGAGGGAAATGCTGATTCATTAAATACCCAAGTGATTTAGGAGAAAAAGTCTTATTTTTTGAATGGGAAAAAGAGAGTATGAGACAGTTTTAAAGCTATTGCTGATACTTATGGAAATAAAAACACTCAAACTTGCATAGGTGTGAAAAAACAGTCACTAAATTAGCTCATGGTGAAAGTAGGACACAGTAAATGAATATGTAATTTTTAGTCACACTGGAGGATAGCTGGAATTTCCAGAACCATTTAGCACTACTTGATTATACTCACTTACCAATAAAAAAAACCTACTGTGTTTGGTAAAAATAAAGTTGTTTACCACTTAGGTCGTCCAAAAAACTCATTCTTAGATGTCAGAAATGCAACTAATTTGGACACTTTGCCTTAAAATGCAGACCACACACCTGCAAAATTATCTTTCTTATCATTATTTAATGTAATTTTTCTGTGAATATACTTCTTGATGACAGTGAAGAGCTATCTTGGATATCATATCTGCAAGCAGTAAACCGAAAATATATTCTCTACATTTGTGATCTATTTCCAAAGTAGGAAGGATAGAGTGAAATCTGACTGTGTTATTTGCAATTCTGTAATTGTTGCTTTAGTACTGAAATATGGAACAGACAACCCAGGAGATTATTAAACATTTGGATTTGAGACAATCCTGTGAATTTTAGGAAACCAGCCAGAACTAGTGCAAGCAAATGGTAAAATCTTAGGCATTTTTAAATTACCTTAAAATCATTTGCAGCCACATAGTTAAAGGAGAATCAATGTTCTTTCTCATGTGTTTTTACAGAACTTTCAGTTGTAGAAGCATCCTGACACAGAGATGCCCTGGGAGATACACAAAGGTCTTTTGTATAGCCTTTTCTCTTTTTTTTTTTGAACAAGTTGCTTGTCATATAGTAACTTCCTTTGATATCATCCACAACACTGCCCTGGACCTGTTCTATGTAACAATAGCCTTTTACATTCACCAAGCCCAACACGTGTTTTCGCAGTGGTTCTGCTAGCCCATGCCTCAGGGTTAGACAATCCCACCAATGTCCAAACAAGATTCCTACCCCAGAGAGTGAGAAGTTTCCAGGCTCACTGCTTTCCTCAGACAGGCTGTCTTTAATGGAGAGTGAAAGGAGGAGGTCATATCCTGTTCCAAGAGGGAAAAGGAAGCTTGTATAGTATGTTATTTTTCATAGCAAAAAAGCCTCCCATCATCTAGCTTGTGCCATCTGCTTAGATAGTACAAATGAGTCCAGACCTCTTATCTCAGCTGATATAACCAAACTAGATGTAGAGAGGTCAGTAGTTCCTCCAAAAGAAACAGCAAAATATTCTGAAAGCATAAATATTATTTAAATAGCACTCCATTTACTTGTTTTTATATTTGTCTTGTCTCAACATACCAGACTGTGCTACTACAGGTTCTTCTAAACTTTATTTCTTCCACTTTATTGTACAGTCATGAGATTTACCAGATATGTGACTTTAAACAATTCTATATGCCATTATTTCAAAGGTAGGTGAATGCAAACTAAATCTAAAATCATGAGTGTACAATTGTACACAAGACAAGCTATATTTGTCTTATTTAGCAGCAGAAGAGATGGACTTGAGTTACTTGCACCTTGCACTGCGATCCTACCTTTCTTTTTTTTCCAAGCAAGAATTCTATTTATTCTTTAGAATAAATCTATATATTGTTCTTTCAGGACAGTATTTTTAAATGCAGCTTGCACTAGTCCATGCTAACCTGATTAGAGCTGAAACCAGCCAGTAGCATTGATTAAATCAGAACTGAATTAGACTAGTGACAACCAACTTTGATAATTCTAGCCTCAGCATTAAGTATTTTATAACTGAATTGTCATGTAGGTACTAATTTTAATTTTTGAGTTCAGCAGAAATCAAGAACCATAGAAAGAGACAGAGTGAAAACAAAATGGAAAACTATGTGAATCATGATTAAGAAAATAAGTGATTTCTCAAAGCAAGTTCCTAAAAACATTGAAAATTCATTCTGTTTTCCCTGGAATACCTTGCTGTGTTCCTTTCAGGAACAGTTTAGAGATTTTATTCATGGATATTCCAAAATTACGTTACATATTTTAACTGAGGACTCACTTCACATATCAGAATAAGGGAACTGCCAAGTACGTTCCTAAAGTCAAGTAGCAAATGAGCATAAATTCAGGTTTGGACGAAATAAAGTGCATAAGACAGACACCGTGAAAAATCCAGATTAAGTATGCTAATTTGATCAAAATAATTACCACATTAAACTTATATCCCCAATCAAGCCTGAACAGAATCTCTGCTGAGGACAAAGTTAGCCAGGTAATCAGTGGGAAAAAAGGAAAAGGGAGGAAAGGATGGCTGACCGGAAAGGCCGTAAGGAAAAACCAATCTTCCTTTGACATAAATGTAACTGTTACCAGGAACTTGCCCAGCCAGAGCAAAGCCAAGCCTTTTTCCCCACACTGACTGCAAAATGCTGCAGGAAGTTTACAAGGAAGAACTAGGCAAGAACTTATCCTTTCCTGTTCTTTCTGCAGTTGCAGTTTTCCTGCCCTATCATTAATCTGAAGTTGAATGTTTTACCTGGTGCAGGCAACCATGGCCTCAGGTTTTCTTCAGGTGCTTCTCAGGGTCCTGTTGTGGTCCAAGGACCCATTCATCAGAGGGCTACCCCAAAAGCTTTTCTGAGCTTTTCATAGTTAGTTATTAAGCTGAAAGTCTTCAACTGCTACAACACTCATGCTAACAAGGTTCCATCTCCACTGTTCACCCCAGGAAACACCCAGATCTTGGCAGTTTCTGAGGTTATGACTGCTTCATCTTTATCATAGAATCATGGAATAGTTTGGGTTCCAAGCCCCTGTCAGGAGCAGGAGCCTTCCACTAGACCAGATTGCTCAGAGCCCCATCCAACCTGGCCTTGAACACACCCAGGGTAGGACAATCACAGTTTCTGTGGACAAGCTGTTTCAGTACCTCACCACCCTCACAGAGAAGAATTTCTTCCTAATACCTAATCTAAACCTGCCTTCTTTCAGCTTAAAGAATGCGGTGCTTTGGGGTTCCAGCCAATGGTCAAGCACCATGGACCCTGCTGTACATATCACTGCTGTCCTGAGGTGAGGGAGTGTGTCCAGGAAGGGCAGTGGAGCTGGAGAAGGATCTGGAGCACAAGTCTGATGATGAGTGGCTGAGGGACCTGGGAGTGTTTAGCCTGGAGAAAATGAGACACGGGGGGCCCTCATCGCTCTCTACAACTACCCAAAAGGTGAGGGTTGGCCCCTTCGCCCAAGTAACAAGTGACAGTTCAAGGAAACAAATGGTTAGAGTCAAACGGTGCCAGTCATGACCTACTAAGGTAGATTAGAGCCTACCTTGCCAGCTATTAAGGATATCATCTTTTCTATGATCCTTCTGGGTCTTTTCTAACTCAGAATATTCTATGATTCTGCGACTACCTGCCCTTGTGAAAAGTGCTTCTCCAGCTCCCTTGTAGTCCCCCCTCAGGTGCAGAGCTGCCCTGTCCAGAGCCACTGAAAATACTAAATAATGTGCATTACTTGTACTTAAAAAACCAGAAATTCTTTAGAAAAATATTATCTCAAAGAAGAAACTACAAACATGTGTTCACTGACCCCTGACATCTCAAACTCAGCTACAGATAAACAGTGGCTGGAAAACTGAGCACAGTCTTTTCCCATTTCAGGTGCAAAGAAGCCTGTAGTTAAGGCCATGAGAAACCAGTGAGGGCAACTGATAGAGGAGGCCACACCTGGCAAGAGAAATTGTACCTGCACAGGAAGAGAATCACATATGAGAGAAAACTGGCCTCTGGTGAAAACTATTTATAGATGACAGCCCAAAAAAAGACTGGCTCTATATTAATGCCACACTACTCCCTGTAGTTCATGAGTGCCTGACTTTCTCCTGAAGCTTTCTTCTTTGTTCTCTCATCTGACTACTTAAAGGGCAAGGTGAGTGCTGAACAGGGGCAGACAATGAGCCCAACTTTACTCTTTAATGCATGAAGCAGGTGCTCCAGGGTGCTGCCTGTTCCGAACTCAGCATCTCATTTGTTATAAACTAACAAAAGCTCCCCTGGGTATGCTGGGCCCAAATAATTCCTTAAAACACTAAATGAATCAAGACAGCTTAGTAGATAAAATAGTGTTTTTACTTAAGGTAAAGAGATGAAAAAGGTCTGACATTTAGTCTCACGTGACCTTTATCAAGGACAGTACAGAGCATACAGGTTTTGCCTTGATAACCCACTGTAGCTGGAAATCTTTGACTTTGATAAAGGTCACTCAGGTCCAAAATGTTGGATCATTTTCTGTTACCCTTGTCTGAAAGAAAAAAGGCATTCTTCTTTGTCTTCATTTTGTTGTCCTCATTTTCAGTATTACTAAAAAAAAAAATTTAAATAAAAAAATAGAAGAACTTTTTTTAAAAGTAATCTAGTTCCAGGAGGAATATTTTATTTTACTCTATCCAGCTCAGTCTTTTCTATTCTGCCTTTTATTTCTCAAAACTCTCTTCTCTGATCAAACATTAGTGGCCTCTGATGCGGGTGGGTCATGTGAACTGAGCTCCACTGATGTGAGTAAACAGAAACAAATGGTGAAGCAAAGTACTGACACCATGGTTATTTTTTTTTTTTCAATAACTTACTTATTAAGCAATGTAACTAAATGGAAATGGGGGACATTTATGTGTATAGTCATACTGTAGTTAAGATAATTGGGCCCAGCTGTTACACTCTTGCTTTCTTCTGGAAGAACATAACATTTCATGAAGCTAGCATGGCAGGACAGACATAAGGAAGATGCTGAAGCATGTTCTTGAAGCCTCAATTATTTTCCATGTTGTTCTTCAAAGAGTTTCTCATCATTCTGCCTGTGAAAGCTGTATTTTCAAGCTTATGTTCAGATTTGCATTTTCAACATGTAAATTACACACACTCTAACAACTGCTTCTAATTGCTCCCCCTTCACTGTTTGCCCAGACAAGCCACCTTGAACCAATTACATACATAAGGGGCAGAGAGTTTATTGTCTGCAGAAGAAAATCCTGTCTGAAAATAATTTCTTTCTAGAACTGCCTAAAATTGCACATTCTTCCCTTCAAAACTCATCTCAAGAGCAACTTACATAGAGTTTTGCTTACACAAGTTGCTGTGCCATAGAAGAAATATTAATTGGGAGACAAGACTGCATCTGGTGTCTGTTGTGACTGATGAAAGGTAAGTAAATTAATTCAGACTTCCTCTTCTACCCCAATCCTGTCCTTAGAGCAAACTGTGGTAAAAAGGAGAGATAACAGTGTTAAGGTGGTCAGTTTTCCCTTGTAATAGTGGCTAAAGGAAAGAGGAAGGGAGACATGTGAGCTATGACTATAAACGGGATGTCATGGATGGGACAGGACAGCAAACTTAGAGCAAAATCCTGCCATTAGCAGAGGAGAAATAAAGTAGGAAACAGGATACAGCCTGTGTCTCTACTATTCCTAACTTCTTGGGTCATTTGTAGTGTCCACAGAGCAGCTCTCAATGTAGCCCACAGTGACTTATTTTAGAAGCTCTGCTGAAGTTTTGTATATGTGTTGCAGTTTGTGGTGACTTGCCTGCGGTGGCAGGAAGGCCACAAGCAGGTTTGCCGGAGAGCATCTCTGCCCAACTCGGGTCTGCGCTCTTGTGCCCCAACTTTCATTCTGAAGGCTGGTCACAGCGCTTTCCCTGGCTGGAGGAGCCATAGGCTTGCTCAGGTTTCATCTGCTCCTGCAACACAGCAGTGGCAAAGGAAGTGAGAAGATGGTCTCTGCATGGTGACCTCAGGAGATCTTTATTCACAGGGTGACCAGACGCAAAGGGTCTGGGTTTTGTACATGGGGGTGGGGAGACAGAGAGAGCACATAGGCCAGTGCTCTCAGGGCACAGGCGCAGTACATGGGTGGAGTTGGGGTACGGGGGCCAATAAGGAGAACCCGAGGGAGTGGCCAGGACTAGGGGCAGGGAAGGCAGGACACTGTGGGAAAGGGCAGACATATAAGGAAGAAAAGGGGTGGGGAAATACATTGCCTTTCGGGGGGGAAGATTGCAGCTTCTAGGCTATGTCATCTACCCATTTCTTTACTAAATTTGAAGAGGGAAGGGTTTTCCCAAGAACTTTTACAGCTAATCCTCAGGTGACAGAAAAATGGCAAAATAATGCAGAATAATTACAGTTATACAGATGGATTTTTAGCAGGTTTAAAACACTGTAAAGCAATAACAAAACTGGTTTTTCAATGGATAGGGGGGGTTAAGATAAAGCTGTTAACAAAGGAAAACTGTTTTAAATACTTAAACAAATGCTAAAGCACTTATAACACAGTTTACAAAGAAATATAACAACAGAGAGAACAGTTAACTTAAAATGATGAGGCAGCTGGCTGGTGTTGACTTCGGAGACTGGTGTATGCTGAGTTCTTGGACAGCAGTGGCTTTTGCAGCTTCTTTTCTCTGCTGGGGCTGCTAAGCTGGAGACGAGGGTTGCGGCAGAGGGGGTTTTCTTCTGAAATATTTTCTAGCTTAGCAGAGGGAACAGTCTCTGGATGTGGCACGGCCCCACCAGGCGGCACACAGCCCGTGCCCGGCATGGCTCTGCTGGGTGGCACACAGTTCTAGGTCGGCATGGCCCCGCCAGTCCTGCCCCGGCCCCGCCGGGGCCCTGGTGCGGCCCCAGCACGGCTCTGCTGCAGCTCCAGCGCGGCATCGGGCGTTGGCCGGCGCAGTGTCTGCCGCGGGTAGCTGGAGGCATGGCCCCGCCTCCCACCTGGGCAGCACTGGGCAGTCAGAGGCATGGCTGGTCTGTGCCTGCTCGTAGTCGAGAGGGAGGGCCCCAAAAGGGAGGGGTCCACACCCAAAGGGAAACACCCACCCAGGCAGAGAGACCCGATGCTGGAACACCAGCGATGCAGGGGGCGGGGTGTCAGTGTGCCTGGGAAAATTTGAAGGGGAAGGAGAAGGCAATATGGTGCCGCTAAGCACATGGCAGGCACCATCTTGCAAACATGTGGAGTCAGCTCGGCAGAGGCTTGGGGATTTAGGATGGGGGTTTGGAGGAGGCCCGAGCCGGAGTGATCAGTTCCNGGGTAATACAGAGAGGGAGGAAAGGTGGTTGTTAAGGAGAGAACCAGGATTTTTCTGTCGCAGTTGAGGCGGACGCGCGACACACACTGAGTCTAGTGTAAAGTGCAGGCAAAAAGCGTTTATTCCAAAAGCCAGTATCATATATACACTTTTGTATGTTTATCATTTGTGCTCATTGTCCATTGGTTACTTAACTACTACAACAGGTTCACTGGCTATTTTAACTACACTATACTATTATTAGTTATCTACAATACAGACATCCCAAGAATCCAAACAGAAGCCAGCTGCAGCTGCGTTTACTATCTACTCCCTTTATTGTTTTGAATTTCTTGCTTCTCTTGATTAAGTTTCTCACGAGTAGACATGGATTGTGCTGAGATCAATGTCAGACTCAGACTCAGGCAGGCTTTCTGATCTGCTGTCAATCTCCAGATTTTTCATTTCTAGATAACTAAATAGAACAAGACAAAGGTTAATTCCCTTTATCCCTTGCGCGCAAAACTTCCTACACAACTGCTGACTCCCTACACCTTATAAGAAAACAGCTAAACTTAAAATAAAAACTTCTCCCAAAACAGGAGCACAGAGCTTAGATCTTTTCTTGTTAAGAGGTGGGTTTTTTCTTGCCGAGACTTATGAAGCACAACTCCCTTTACCCGACAAAAAGCCGCTTTTAACTCTCCACCCAACCTGAGGCAAAAAGATTAAACTAAAAACAAAAAAATATACCCGTACCAGGCCACCGGCTCCCCTCCCTCAGGGGCTTTCCAATAGGCACCCCTCAAGGGCTTATCAGCACGGAGAACCAAAGTAAACTTGGGATGTTCCGTCGCCGTTAGGCTGACTTCCTTCGAAAGCACAACTTTCCTCAGAAGGCTACTGGCCACCCCTTCGGTCTTCTCGCTGAAATGCGAGCTTGTTGTCAGGGGAAATGGCTTCCCAAAAGCGACTTCTCTTCCTGCAGCAGTGGCTGCAGGAGACGGTCTCCAGGGCAGCTGTTCACAGATGGCCACGTCGGCATATATGGTATTAAATAATATGGTATGGTAATATATGGTATTAAAGGATCGTTCTACCTATTAAACAATATACATATAAAAACAAACCTTTATTTATGTCTACTTTTAGGGATGTTTTCTTCACTGACCTTCTTCAATGCCATCCTCTCAAATAAAAACATTCCTACTACTGCTGTGATCTGTGTATTCAGCTGTGGTGGGTTCCAAGAGCCACTACTGGAGACAGAGAACCAGCCTGAAGGTATCTGCACAGGTGTACCAGCGCTAACAAAAGAAAGTAATTTGGCCTTCAATTTTTTTAGGCTGAAGCACATCCAAAATCTGCAGGAGACTTCCTACCAAAGGCATCTGGATGTAAGTTCAAATTATTTCAAAATCATAGATCTCTTTTTCTTGAGAGATTCTGGACAATTCTGGGTCAGACCCACTCTGCCCCACCCCACCCCCATCCCACCCCCCATCCCACAC
>VZRR01011410.1:166963-208781 GCA_013398015.1 Oreocharis arfaki
CCATCCCACCCCCCATCCCACACCTCCCCTCCCCCAGTTATAATGAAAGGGTAATCTGCTAAATTCTCATTATTAGGAATCTCATATCCATTAAACAGTTATTTTATATAACTTTAGATAAAATAGCTTTGAGATTAATTTGTTAGGAGTTGCTTGGAGGCTAGTTTCAACTCTACTAACGTAATTGCTGTCATTTCCAGGAGAAAAACATGATCTTTGTAAAGAGAAGAATCTAATATAGGCATTTTTGTTTGTTTACAAGGTTCAGTTAAATCTGAAGTTAAGGTGCCTTCAGCCATCTTGTATCCTACTCATGGGAGCTCACTCTGTGTTTCTATGAAGTGTAAACTTCCAAACTTCAGCATATAAAACTGTGGTCAGCTCCAGAATTAGCATGTTTAAGAATGCTTTTAACTCAGGTTGTTTTGCCTCATAGAAAGAGCCTCATATGACTGTACTTACATTAATTATATGAAGGCTGTATTTTTGACCAGAAAAATGTGTATTGCATTACATATGCTTAGAAGAAATATATGAAATGGAATTTTTATTTCTATCATTATTATTATTATTATTATTATTATTATTATTATTATTATTATTATTATTATTGTTATTATGCCAGGAAGATTTGGACTAATTCACCTCTGCAGGCGCTTCTCTCTACATCTTCCAGTGAGATTTTTGACATCCTGGTCTTTTATATATAGACTTAAATTTGAGCTCTACATAGTCTTGTCATTCCCAACCCTACTACCAGTAGCTGGCATGGCATTAGAGGGGAAACAGAAGTACTTAGAAGCTGAGAAAGAAACAGGAGATCCTACACGGATACTCACAAGGGAATACAGCTCAGTCCTACTCCCACAACAGCAAGGGCAAAAGTCCTTGCCATTTACTCTCTAGAACTGTTATTACTATTACTATTATTACTACTCCAGGGGAGCACCAAAAATAGCATTCCATTTTGCATCTGGCTTCCAGTTTTATCTTAGCAGAAATGTAGGACACATGGGAAGCAAAACAGGCCACACAAAAGGGGAGCCAGTCAATCTGATTTCATGGCTTTGATTCACTCATTCTCAGTTTTCCTCAGCCTTGAGGAATGGTAGCCCTCAGAAAAAAGGTGCAGCTAAGTAAACCCATGATACCCAGCTTGAATGGTTAATAGAGTAGTTACAGGGCTCCTGGACACCTCATCACTGACTTACCAGTTAGGGCATCAAATGCATGACATGTGGCTGGTTGGTGACTGTCCTTTTAGCAGTAACTATCAAATGGTCTCTCAACCTTCCTCAGAGCAATAACTATATTTAAATGACCCTTCACCAGTACAAGTCCAACATAAGATAATAAGCGTTAAGTCACTGACATGCTAAGAAAGTGAGCAGAGCAAATCCAGCACACACATAAGCATGCATCAAGTTGAAGTACACATTCTGATTTTTTACAGTAAAAACCGCCAAGATCCATGCCCAGCTCTTTCCACAGATCATATCCAGAATTCAGAAGAGTCCCTGAGCTGGCACAGACTAATTAAAAAGACAGGGAAAGATTATATTTATGTGTAAACAATACTCTAAAAAAGAAACACTATCAATAATGTAGTGGTAAAACACTTGAAAGGAAATGGATTTTTGATGAAGTCAGTTTTTCAAAGTCTTCAGATAAGAGAATAATACTTTTAAATTGCTATTCACGCTGACCACTGCCACTTGTTAACATTTTGCCCTGGGGAGAAAACACAGCTTAGCTGTACAAGAGCTCTATAATAAGCATCTTTATCTCCTTGGGATTCTTGTTATTTTTTTCCTCAGTACTGTAAACCACATACCACTTGGGTTGACTCACACAGACCTCAGGAAGAGGACACAGAAAAGAGGCCTGTTTTCTCATGAGAAGTTCAACATGGTGAAATTCCTCTTCCATTTCAGCAGCTCCAAAGCCGATTTGCACCCAGCTTGACCTGGCAGATGTAACTCTTCTTCTCTCACTCCTAATTTGTCTGCAGTTGGGTCAGGTTCGTAGTTGTTTTAAGTGCCCCAATGGCTTTCCTGGTTGGAGAAAACAGTCTGAGCCTACTCAAATATCAGCACAAGGGCAATATCATAGGCGCTCCTTGGAAGCGGCAGAAAGAATGGGGCAGTTAAGCTGGCAGACAGCATTCTTGTCGTAGCCCACAACCAATCACCATATATTGGGCTCCAAACTAGGCAGCAGAGAGGCCAGAATGATGCAGAGAATTCCGGTGATTTTGTTATCTCTCAATGAAGACAGGGATCTTTGAAGCTTGCAAGCACCACCGACATTCTCTGCCTTCCCTTTCCAAAGCATTACTTCAGAGAACTAGCAAGAGGAATCTTCCTCTTAAACACTCTTAAAGATTTGGTTTCCAAAAGGGGCTTTTGTTCTATGGTGGATTTGGATATATTGCCACTCTGAATTTGCTCCTGTTTGTTTAATACAATGAAGGCTTTTAACCTGCTCAGTTAAAGAAAATTAGAAGGAAGGCACTTCCAAACTGTATATATATCCCATAGACTTACAGTATGTAATGGAGTACACTTCAGAGACCCTTCATTTCAGCACTGGAACAGGTTGCCCAGAGAAGCTGTGGATGTCCCATCCACAGAAGTGTTCAAGGACAGGCTGGATGGGGCTTTGAGCAACCTGGTCTAAGTGGAAGGTGTCCCTGCCCATAGCAGGGAGCTGGAACTAGACAATCATTCAGGCCCTTTCCAGTGCAAACTATTCTGTGACCCTAGTTTAGACCCAGCAAATCTCTGCAGTTGAACAAAGTGATCAGTATATTAAAAAAAAGTAGAAAGCTCAGAAACAACTGCAAGCACCAGGTTAAAAATTTGCACTCAGGCTCAGCTGGTTTGAGTACTTAGCAGTAATGAGGGCACACCTCAAATGCTGTGTCCAGTTCTGGGGGCCTCAATTCAGGAAGGACATTGAGGTGCTGAAGAAGGACAACAATGCTGATGAAGGGTCTGGAGGGTTAATCCTATGAAGAATGGCTGAGAGAGTTGGGGTTGTTTAGCCTGGAGAAGAGGAGGCTCAGGGGAGACCTTATTGATCTACAGAACTCCCTGAAAGGAGTTTGTAGCCAGCTGGGGGTCCCAGGCAACAAGTGACAGGACAAGAGGAAATGGCCTCAAGTGGTGCCAGGGGAGGGTTCAGGATGGACATCAAGAGGAATTTCTTCACAGAAAGGGTGATTAAACATTGGAATGGGCTGCCCTGGGAGCAGTGGAGTCACAATCCCTGGAGGTGTTTAAGAAAAGACTGGACATGGCACTTAGTGCCATGGTCTAGATGACATGGTGGTATTTGGTCAAAGGTTGGAATCAATGGTCTCGGGAGTATTTTCCAATCAATTGATCCTGTGAGTTTGTGATTCTGTGTGAAGGGAGATGTCTTCACACCTCAACTTCACCACATTTCAGGTGTTGGAGTTGGTCAAGGGAGTTTCCAACAACAAAGAAACTTAAGCTACATAAATTTAAGATCTTGTTAGGTTGTCAATTTTATGCTTGTACCACAAGAGCCATTCTGTTATATAAACCAAAAAATAAATTGACCTGCCACCGCTACAAAGCTACTTAAGATTTTTTTTCTTTAGTTCTGCATTAGTTTGCACACCACCTCTTCTTCCACACTGGGTGGACACAGGCCTAAATGGCCAGGAAAAAGATCTTACATGTGCAGAGATGAACTGAGGAAGGATAAAAAAAGAGAACATCAAGTACAGGTTACAAGATTCCACCTTCTACTGTGAAGGCAGGTGGGATTTGCAGACAGCCTCAGCTTGGGCTGCCTTGGAAAAACATCAGTGCCCTCAAATGAGCCACAGACACACAGAACACCAGAGCTCAGAGCAAGGTCAGGTCATGATCCCAGGGAGAAATGCTAACCTCAATTAGAGGCGTACAAGAGATGTTAATTCTAAACCAATATTCACCCCCTGCTCTTTTTGTGAGGCTGTAGTTCCATGTACTACTGCTCCACATGGTGGCACAGGCTGCCACCACTCCAATACGCTGATAAGCAGTACTCTCCTAAAGCACTGCTGCAGCACTGCTGTTTGCTACAAACATGTAGGTATTTTTGTTACTAATGTGCGACCTTAGAGAATTTATTAATGAAAAACATTGCAGCTTGCAGAGGAAAACAGTTTTAGCCTGAAGCAGACTGTCACTGAGGTCGGTGAGTAAAGCAACATGAAGTTAGCTAAAGATGACCTAGAAAGGAAGAGAAAAAACAATGAGATTTGTTTATTTATGGCTTTGTTATGGCAAACAAGGGCTTTTGTGAAAGGCTTTTTTCTATTTTTGAATGGGTGTTTTTCTTGTGCAATTGCTCAAAGTAGACATCTAGGTATAAGATGGGGGTGGCGAAAATATTTTCTACATAAATATGTCCACCTAAACAGTTTTAAGCAATTTCTATAATTTGTCTAAAAGGTGTCTGGACCCCAGAGTTGACAGCTTGCTGTTTTATTTTTGTTTTGCGATGACTAAGAGTAAGTTCCAGTTCTAAAGTTGTAATAACATGCAGGCTACACAGAATTATTAAGGTTATACAGAGACACTGGTTTAGTAAATGTCAGTGGCAAGAGAACACAGTCTTTTCACAAAAAAAAGAAAAGGAAATGTGATTGTTTGAAGGGGGTTTGATAGTAATGTATTCAACTTTGGGTTGTCTGTGTGTCCGTAATTTTGCTCTGTGCACTTTTTCTTGAATGGGGACCAGCCTTTCTGCCCAACATCATGTTCAGTGGAGCTGAGGGATGATACCAGGCTGTCCATCAGGAAGTCATTCAGGCCCCAACAAGTTGTTACCTTAAACCACTATTTATTGCTCCTGCAGTAAAAAGATAAAATTATACAGGCTGAAAAACAGCAAGGAACAGACTTAATCACATCAAAGAATGAGAAGGGAGATGAACAAACCTGTTTCTAGCCTGGCTTCACTACTGTCTACATTTATGCCTCCAAGCAGCAAATAAACCCAAATCTAAGCTTTTGAAAGCAGAGCAAAAATTGTAATCTCTTTTCTCTTGCTAATACTAAGGGAAGGACCAAGAGTCAAAATATTCCCAAAGTAAAAATCAAGTATTCCAGAACCATGTGAATAAAAAAGAGGCAAAAAAATGAAGCTGCGAAAGTCATCTTAAAAGTACGACAAAGACCTCTGACAAACAACTGCTAAAACATGGAAAAATAAATAAATCTTGAGTGTGCCACATTCTGTGATCTGAAAGACTAAAATAACATTTGGAGAGCCATGAATCAATATGAAGTATTTAAAAACTGTTGGCTCTCCCCCAGACACATCCCTAAAGACATACTGTGGGAACATTCTTTGCACAAAGTATTGTAGCTGCAATATAGTTAGTAGCTTCCCATGAACTTATAGTTCCAGGATTACTGTAAGTAAAGTATGTTAAACAAATTTGAAAGAAAAAAAGTCTTTCAAGAACAAAAAGACTATATACTGTAAGAACACTCAAAACCAGCTGCCCCTGCTTTTTTGACGTTTAACAGACCAGATGTTCAAAAATGCACAATGACAACTCCAACTTAGATATACCACTGCCACTGCCAGCATCATATGCATCAACTTCTGCTTAACCATGTAATTTACTGGGTTTGGAGGGGGTAAGCACCATTTAAGAGAAATACTCCATGATCAGCAAAGTGGGCTAAGGTAAGAATCTATATATTATGAGACATGAAACATATTTCTTGTTTTAGAAAGCTTCTCTCCTCCCTTTTTCTTCCAGCACACAGCTCCCATCTCCCATCCTAACCCTGCTTCTAAGCCTAGTTTTAGTAATTTCTCTCTAATCTTCCCCACACCCACTAACCGCCCATAAGCAGCACCTAAATCCACTACAGTGAACATTTGTGAGGAATTTGCCAGTGCTGAGTCTTTAAAAGCAGCCAAATGAGTAAGTCTGGAGTCAGAGGTCAGAAAAGAGAAAAAAAAAGCTGGGCGAGTAAGCTCCATTCACAAAAAAAAGAGTCTAAAATGATGCAGAATATGTTCTCAGTCTGGCAAGGCAAAATACGTATTTCTTCTGCTTCTATCCATCATTTCGTGAGCGTGGCTTGCCACTTTGGTTCACACTCAGTAACACCTTGCTCCCCAGGTAGTCCTATCGAAAACTGTGAGACAAGGCAGGGAATAGCATTCTCAGTATTAACAGCAGCAGTGAGGCTGCCCCTTCGTCAATCACCTATAATCTGTGCTTTTATTAAAAATAGCTGATATCTGTGCTTACAGTTTCCAGCCCTGGCACAGCAACCCATTCAGGTTGTAAAGGGATTTAGTGCTCCGAATGCTGCAAGAAATCTTGTAACTGCCCAATTATCACTTGGTGGCCACACCCCTTCGGCATCCTAGGGGCCATGTCACTGGAGATAAGCTCTATTTATGTTAATTTAGGATGTACAGCAAACTTCTTCCAAGCTGGATGAGTGCCCTTTTACAGGATGTTCTGTACATTAAAGTCATGCAGCCAAGAGCCCTGAAGGCGTTGAAAGCGAAGAAAAGACTTTTCAGTTTAATCCAATTAAAGCACATTAATGAAGGTTAGGATCATATGTCACATTATCCAGACACATCCTTTCGTGCACCATCTGCACCAATTGCAAAGTCTGATTTTCTTTTAAGGCTTTTCATCTTCATCAAGAAAATGTGATGGGAAATTCAACACTTAAAATATAGGTAGCTTAGATAAGATTTCTTCATCCTTCCTTTATTTTTCCCCCATTCCCTCCCCCCCCACCCCCGCCAAACGAAATATGATGCCTTTTTTAAAATAGTGGCTTGTTTCATCAGATAATACAAACTGGCATACATCCAAATAACATTTCCTAAGCTTTTGTTTGAAGGATTGTAAGACCTTAGTGCAGATGAGGAAGAAAAAAGCAAGGAGATTGAAACACCACATACTGCAAATGAATACAAGATTTCAGGTGCTGTGGCTGCTGGAAAGGTATCAGGCTAGATCTCTCTAATAGCTTTGAGAGTACCTTCCCACCATCATCACATTAAATGCAGTTGTCAGAGAGACTTCTACCATCCCTGATCAAAAAAGAGGGAAAGGCAGATTCTCATTTCTGTTCTCTTTATGCAACTTCAGCAGGGCAGGGAATATGAGAGGAGAGTTTATACAGGCAGACAAGCATCTCTCTGTGAAATTGTGAATTCCTTCTGAATTTTCCTGGGAGCAGCTGGAGAGCACAAATCTTCCCACTTAAAAGGGCTAACACTGGAACCAGGAGCAATCTAATTTCTAAAACTTGGGCAACAGGTAAATCCATTGAAGAGAATTGTGATGAGAATCCTACTGGAGAAAAATTTATTGGAGAAATTCAATAACGCCTTGAAAGTACACCTTGATCTCATCGTTACTCTGTGACACAAGTATGACAACTTCTAATCATATCAGCACCTAAGTTGGTTACTGCTACCTTTCCACAGAAGGCTACTGGTTTTATACTACAACTGTTAGGAGTACACCATCACATTCCTTATCCATGTCAGTGCAAATGCCAGTTGCCCATGTCACCTGGTAATGAAGGTTGCTTGGATTAGCTGTGTTCAGAAGACCTACAAGAACGCCCAAGCTGTCACCCTCAGGAAGAGTCCCACTTGCTCATACCCACTTCTCAGCCAACCACAGAAAAAACCTGATTATTGTAAGTATCCCACTGCTGACCTACAAGCTTCAGTCTTTATGTCTTCTTGAAACTACTGCTGCAGGTAGACTGAGGCAGGCAACATACATTTATTTTCGCTTTCCCTTCCAGACAACATGATGAAATATTTTAGTTTCCCAACAAATCCCAAAATGCTGCACAACATGTAGCACCCACTCGTGGCTTGGTCCAACTGCTGATGTTGGGATCCGAGCACATATGCTGAAATTTATGCAGTCTGTGCTCTGATATTTGCAGTGCTGGGTCTGAAAGAAAGAGGCAAGCACCAGACCTGCTGGGCCTCTTCAACAGAATGAGTGAGAGACTAAAAGGATTAATGGAATGTGTAGGGAAGGAACTGCTTATTAGCGTGCAAGGAGCATCCAGAGCCTACAAGGAATGCTTGGGTTTCAACAGATACCTGCTTTGGGGTTTATTAAGTTCGTTGTGTATTTCAAGCAAAGAAAGCAATGCAGGATGCATGACCAGTGTGCTTAACTTCTCACTTTCATTTAAAGTGTTACTGAGGAGTAGGCCCTGCTGAGGACTACGTATATTTCTGAAAATTCAGCTTAGACTTTGACACGTCTCACTCTCCATTGCTTTGCTACCTCACAGACTGAAATGAACATTACTTCAAATCCAAGTCAAACCAACTTCTCCCAGTCACCATCTGTGGAAAGGAGGGGGACCAACACCCAATTTTAGATCTTAAAACATGTGTGAGGACTTATAACTGAAGATATCTACAGGAGTGGTTGATGCAAAACCAAAATGCAATGAAAAGGCATCAACCATATTGTGCTATTTTTATCTTCTTCCTATTTCTCATGAGTCAAGCAAGTGCAAGTACTACTGCTATAACCATTCCCTGTGTATTTGTGTTTAGGACATTGCAGACATCATTTTGATTAAACTCCTATCCATTAACCTACCAGGGATAGACATTTCCTGGTAAGCACACAACTACTAAAGCTCATTCAGCATCAGGGTCGCCATCTGCAGCTTCACCCACTTTCCCTGAGACTGTCTTGTTCTACAACCTTCAACCAATGAAAGAGATCAAAACCACTGTGAATTTACCCCCAAAGATTTGGGGATGGACCAAGTACAAATGCTTCACTGGCTTAGGTCAGTCTAATCTAATTCTAACATTCAGCACAGAGTACACATAACAGACACCTGGGAATCTAAGACAACTTGCTGTATACATACTCTCTGCTGGCTATATGTTGACAATTGAGATCAGTGGCAAGAACAGAGCAAAATCCCACAAAGTCACTTCATTATTAACAGTTACCTATTCTGCAGTGATATATGTGTGCTTTCCTAATGCCTTCAGTGTTATGTTAATTTCCTGGTGCATAAGGTTTCTTTAGCATTCGAATAACAAATACCGATTTGGCACAAATGTTACTCTCTGAACATGTAGATTCAGAGAGACTTAAACTCTGGAAAAGCTGGCACCCATTATAGCCCCTTTCTGGTTTTATCCTGCTTCCAGTTATCACTGGTCACATTTATCATTGAATGAACGTAATTGTTAAACTGACATTTTATGAAAGAAAAAGGTTGTTCTTGTGACAGGCTTACATTTCTGTGTGCCGTGGTTTATATGAGTAGTAGCAACCCTGACAAAGAGCATGTGACCTGATTTTCCAGATGTCTGTAAATGTACTTGGCGTTGAATTTTAAATCTGACTGAATTCAAAGCTCTTCATATAAAACACAATTCAAGTTAACTTTTATCTCTGTTTTTTCCCTTTCTGTCTCTCAGCAGCTGTTCTTCTTTTATTATTTCATGTGCTATATTCAATATGCAAATTTTCCTTGTTTGTTAGAGTGCATTACACTTTCTAATGCATCTGCCATGCTGAAAAACAAGAAAGTAGCATAAAGCCTCTCTTGTGCATCCCCCCCCCCCCCCCCNAGGAAGGCTTAGTTAGAAGAAAATTTTAAAAAAGGAAATAACAGAAATTTGCCTCTGAGCATCTAGAGAGCTTAAGAAAAAGGTTCTTCAGCTTTATGAAAGTTTAAAAATTAAAATACTGGTGAATTTAATGCTTAGAAATAACAGTGACTGGTCCTGGGAATTTTCCTTAAAAGGATGATTTGGGAGCTCAGACACAGATAGGAGACCTGGATTCTGTTCTACATCTATCAACAGCTTACTGGTTAACCTCTCAGGCTATGCCAGCCCTGGAGTTAGTTAGAAAAATAATTCACATCTTCATCTGAGCCAGTGCAGGGACCTATGGGAGTGGAGGTTTTAGATAAAACAGCTAGACCTGCTTTTACCCTTCTTTATGTTAATTCTGCCAAAACTGAGCCAAAGACATACAGCTCAGTCCTGCCTCAGAAGTCTTTCCTCACTAAAGCTTCCTGGATTATAAAACACTGGAGCTTTGTTGTTCAGTTTCTCTGGAGCAGAAAGATCACAAGGGTTGAATCTGGGTATTTCTTCACAGCAGTCGGGATTATGAGACAGTAGGAGAAACCTGGCCTGGGCTGTGCAAAATTAACTCAGGCTAATTCACCCTCCCCAAAGTCCCAGCAGCTGAAGATCACTCCTGTGGAATTCCAAATGGACGCTGCACCCTCCTTATGGAATCCATCCGTATCACCACAGCATGAGGCACAGCACCAAACAGCTTTCAAAACTGTGCACACTGTAGGGCATTATTAGTAATAAATAAAATCAAACAACAGAATTAATGGGCATTTAAATAAACATTAGGAATATCACTAGTTACTGGGGCACATATGAACTACATCCCTATGAGTATGTTTATAACAAATGCATATAAAAGGACAGTGCACTTAATATTCTTACGCATTTTTTTTAAAGTTAGGCTCAATCTAATAAACAGAGCTAAATGTATGAATTTTGGAAATGGCTGTAGCTTATTTCCAAAAGCATGTGGTCACAAAAAAGTTCACATCCCTGACCAATTTTCTGGCAGGTTTTCCTGGTGGCTTCTAATTTCAGCAAAATTTCATGGGGGCAAAATTCCTTACAGCTCCCTGCCTGGCACCTGAGTCAGAGGCTGGACTGTGTCTCCAGCAGCTGGCCAGGATATGTGCTTAAAAAGTTCAGCCCATATTCTTTCATGATGAATTTTCAAAGGTCCACTCTTCATTTTGGAGCAGAGCAATAAAAAAACATCTAACACTTCGTCCATGAAACAGAATAATCTTGTTCTACCCACCACTTCTTCAAGTCCAAATATCCCCCCTGTTGTCCATATTAAGCAGGATTTTTGATCATCAGCAACTCAAATGGAGCTATCAGGCAAGGTTACAACACAGATGTTCTCTGACTTCATTCAAAGTTCAGTGTTGAACTACATGTATGTAGCTACAATGAGCTGTAACTCTGGCCATCCTCTGCAGCCTGGTCTGGCCCAGCAAACATTAACCTCTTTTTAATTGGGTCACTGTGGGCTGTGTTGTAACTCATTCATGCAGCTCCCTTATTTTAAAAGCTCAGAGTATTCTTGTCTCTAGATCCAGCCCCAGCACATCCCCAGCAGGACCTGCTGGAAACCATTTGTTCATGGGCCAAAAGCCCAACACAAAGTTTAAATACATTGCAACATTTTGGGAAAAAAAATATGAACTTGGTACTCAACCTATAGCTTGTATGTGTTTTGTTTCCAGGCTATTTGGTCTTTCTGAATGCTATCTATACTATTTCTTTCCCAATCTATCTGCATGCTAACATTTTCAAGCAATCTGAAACCACAGTTTGAAATGGTATTTAAGTGCCTAAAATCCTTTAAAACTTCTAATTGCCTTTTAAATACAGGTCTGATTGACTCAGAACTAGATCTACAATCAGAAATTATGAGCTAAACATGTTTCTAATTTTAACTCTACAGCCACATAGCCAATATTACATAAATTACGTAGCGCTGAGAGATTGCAGTTAAGATTGGGTTCCAGAAAGAAACTGAGATAGAAAATACCCATTTTAAAATACCTGCAAAATTACAATGGAAATATTTTTAAAAATGAGGCTGAAAAAGGAATTAATTAATTAAACTTCACTGCTCAAAAGCACAAAGGATCTTTATCTGCACTGCAAAGAAAGTTCATATTCACTTGGTAGGAAAATGGGATCCTTCAGATTACTCTTTTCTTTCAAGTACATTGGATCTCTTTAAAGTGTCCTGCCCTTAATCCACCAAATACTTAATTATTCATATGAAAGAGTAACCATTTCAACAGGAGTGGTTTAGCAAACTCCAAGCTAATGGCCACGAGTGGCCTGATCCAAATCACTCCAAACAAGCTCAATTCCCCGTCCCTTTCTCTTTGGGTGACTCCCCTGCTCAGATATTATTAATAGGTCTGCCTGCTTTCTGAACCAAGTCTGCCTTGACACACTGCTGAGGGAGAACAAAATTACCTAAACCACGCCACAGCTGTCTGCCAGGTCAGTCTAAAGAGAGACTTAAGTGCTTTAGAGCATTGCAATCATAACCATTCACTTGGTCCCACAGGTGCTTCTGCCTTCTGATCCACCAGATGGACAAAGCTGAGACTGAAACGTTTTGGAAAAGACTTCACGCTACACCAGCCCTGATATGACTGCAGATCACAACATGGTCCTCTGTTGTGATCCCAAGGTTTTCCTTTTTTTTCCTAACTGTATAAGGGAAAATCCCCTAGACTTCAGTCCCTGGGACAGATCAGCACCAAAAACAGCCAAGAGTGTAGAGATGAATATCCATACCTAATATCCACACCTCCTTACATTTCTGAGGCTTTTTAGGCTCCTGAAAAGCTGCTGTCAGTATTGCACAAACATTCAGTTTGCAGCTGAATTCCAGCAGTTCAGAGATCATAATGGAATCACTAAAAATAACAGGTCAGAGAAAAAAAAGTGATGCCTGATCCACAGTTTCACAGGTTCTTCCTTATCTATTAGATCTTTGTGGCAAATAGTTTATTTGTTAATGTCCCAAACATATCAGCTCTATGCCTGAGAAAACTGGTAAGCGGTAAATAAAATGCAAGACTAAAACAGTAGAAAGAATACGGATTTCTTTCAAAGTTCCTCAGCAATTGGACATACACAGAAAGAATAAATCATATATTTCTGTATGCCTGTAGTAGTACAGAAATTCAGAGTTTTGTGTGTGGAATGGGAAGAAAGGCTGCAGGAGGAGAGAAGCAGGAGAACTCTTTTAGCAGTAGGAAGGGCTAAAATCTTATTTCAGGCATCTGTCTGATGGATGTGATCAGCAGATGGAAAGCTCACAACATCTGGCATTTACAGAGAAAGTTGATATTTAACAGGATTTCCTCTGTCTTTCAAAATACTTATTTTTGAAAATGAACAGCTTTTAAAGAGCACATACATACATACAAAAAAAAAACCTCTAAAGCAAGCTAGCCACAGTGCTGGGTCTTAGCACATCATGTAGCTGTCTCAAATGTGGTTACCATCTGCCCTAAGGGTGGATTTAAACCTGACAGACTAGAAATTAAGGAACCATTGTCCTCAGCTGATCAGGTCATATAATTTTCATGATTCAATGTAACCTTAAAGTCCATCCACAGTTCTCGAGGGCCATGGTCAAAATATGTGTTATGTACAGCTGAAAGGTGCACTTGGCCACAAACACATCCTGCCTCCTGCTCCAGCACAAGGAACAGGGCAGGAATGGGGCCCATGCTGCTGCTTCTCCACAGCACTTAGTGCCTGTGTTTCCTGCCTTTCCCCCATGAGACAGCAGCAGAACAGGACTGCAAAGAGCTATTTTGCAGGAAAAGATATGTGTGGTGTGGTTCATAGCTCATCTGTGATTACAAGACCCCTCTAGGCTGTGCTGGCTGTTCTCCTGGAAGTATTATGTATTTAGATACATAAAATAAGTATTTATCAGATCAAGAGCCAGGAAAAAAAAGGCTAGGTTTATCTATTCTCACAGGAAGTTACATATTTCTATATGTACATATTTCTTGGATGTCAATGATTTTATAATGTAGAGAAGTATTTCTGAGAAAGTGTCCCTCTTTTAACAGAAAATAATCTGATCTCTCCAGTTTTGAAATGAGCCAAACTCCATACACTCAAGCCTGTTAAATCAGTTGTGATTATGACCAGAACTGTCACTGTGATCTCAAAAACAAGGTTCTGATGATCTATGATGCTATCTTGGAAATGAATTATAAATACCTTTTAAAACAGAGTAGTGACATTTTAGTTTTCCATAGCAACTTTTAAATCAAGTGTTGCCTCCATATGTCAAGTCAGTGTGGCCAAAACCACCACATATAGATTAAGGTAAATATTAAAGAGGGAGCAATATCTCAAAAAGGCACTCTTTCAGAAAGGGAATTTCTTCTTCTGCTCCATTTCTTAATCTGAAGTATACCCGTCTTCCAAATTGAAAAAACATGTGCATGGAAAAAATGTAACAGGAGACTTGGAGGAAGGAGCTGCAACAGGAGGTCATCATTAAAAAATTCTAAGTTTAGAGCTGAAGAAGGCCAGGAAGTGTCATTCACTTCTTACGCCCTGGTAACAAACCTAGACTTGGGTTGGAAAAATCTCCATCATAAACAAATTTCAATACATGCCCAGAATGAAAGTTAAATAAAACCCAGGCCACGTAGCTAAAACTGTAAATCAAATCCTAAACAATGATGCCCCAAAAGAGTTGACAACCTTAGTCCAGATAAAAGCTGGCTTAATTTGTTAAGTCTGAGGACAATTCAGTTGTCCTAAATTCCATCTCAGCCCCTGAGCCTAGTGTTTCCTTTTTGCTAAATGTTTTGAAAGCCTGAAGATAGCCAAGGGAAAACAGCAAGTACAAAGACTCATATGCAATTTTGGCCATGATAATAAGTCCTAGATGATAAAGGGCTTTTCCCTTCTAAATTCTTTTCCTGAGTTAAAACTACCTTACCCCAAGCTCCTACCAAGAAGTTCAATTTCTCTGCATGAAAAGGCATGACTAAGAAAGAAGAGGATGGACAATGTCATCCCTCAGGGTCTCAGGCTTTCCTTGCAAGACAAAGGAAACAAATCCTTGCAGAGTAGAGTGTAGAAAAGCCAGGGATGTACAGTTCACTGGAGCACGGGGCACTGAGCATTCACAAGTTTCATGCCCATATTCCCTGAAAAACTGCATGATGAGGAGGACATGGACATGAGCCAGTTGAACTGTTTCTTTTCATGTAGCAACTTATCTTCTATGTATTTTCTTGCACTTCAAAATCTTTCTTTGAAAAATTATGTGGAACTAATGCAGCAGCTACAGAACACTGCCGGTGCATACCTGGTTCGCTATATAGGCCACTCTGGAAAGCAACTGAGGAGACTGGATAGTCTCCTCTTCTACAGTTGTCAGGATCTGCCCATGCAAATGGCTGATCACTAGGAGTGGGCCAGTATTAAGGATGGCTTTTGAAGATGACTTCATAAGCTACAAAATCTCACTGCTGCAGCTAAACAAGCCATTTGTAAAATCCTGGACAAAGAATTTCTTTCGGATTTCTTTCGAAGTTCCTCAGCAACTGGACATACACAGAGCTGTTTGCACTGAAAATGCATTATTTCCTTCCATGCATTATATGACTTGGTTCTCTAATTCAGATGCTAGACAATTTATTCCAATTTCTTATCTATTTTTACAGGATCAAACCTAACAACATAATCTACAGGTTTATTAACATGACCACATGTTCTGCTCTCTCCCTTCTCTCCTAATGACCTGGGGCTGTGAATAGGCTGTTGTTCTGACACTACAGGGTGCAAATGACACATTAGCATTCAAAGTTAGAGCAGGAACTGGTTGTTTAGTATCCCTGAATTTATGCCCATCAGTCAAAGTGGTTTGGTTCCCACTCAAACAGTCATATACTGGTGGCAAGAGACAGGACAGGCACCAGTTCAGAGTAGATGTGGCTGGAATGTTAAAAGGAAAAAAAAGAAGGGGAAAAAAAGAAAAAAGTGTTGCTTTTCAAGTAGCTGCTTCTGATAGCAAGGAATCAAAACATATGAAGATTACACTCAGATTTCTTGACATTCTGAGGCATTATGCCAGAAACAAATGCTTTTATCCTTAAAATGTTTCATTGCTGGGAATTTACATTTGAAAAGCCTAATTAAGGGACAATATTGTCCCCCACAGAAAATAAGCAACCTCCACGAATTCAGTGGATATCCTTTGAAGTATGCTGAAAAACTTAACCTTACATAAGACTTCATTTTATTAGTGGAGGGTTGATGTTTCTTGTTCCTTTGAATAAGCTACAGGCACCCAAACAGGCATAAACCTGGTAAGGTCCCATGAAGAAAAGTAAATCAAGATTTGCATTTTGGGAACACTCTTTTCCTTATTCTGATCACGGTTAAAAAAAAAAAAAATGGTTTAGTACTTCAACAGCAAGAAAACTGAGATTTATCTAAAACTGTGAGCCACATTTAGAGCTTAAGGACATGGACATGTGTTAAATATTCAGTAGCTTGTGCAAGGATGTTTAGGAGATTTAGTCTAATAGAAAGCACCCAAATCTCTGACAGGAGACTCCAATTTTTCTCCCTCTGTAGTTCAGTAAGAAAGTCTTCCTACCACATATGACTTTCAGGAGGACAGACCTCTAATGAGAGAAGGGTCACCCCTTAAACATGCTGAGAAAAGGTGAAGGAGAACCAGAAAGGCAATGGGATGGGGGAACAAAAATTGAGAAACGTGAGAATAGCACCCTCTCATCACACCTCGGGTACACTGAAAAGATAAGGCGCTTTTTCGTGCCAAAATGACACAGGAATTCAAAATGTTATCAGGTATTTTGGCTCCCACAGCTGGACCACTCATGATGGATAATTTCTCACATTTCTGCATGTAAAACTGATGTGCAGCCCAGACATCCCTCAAGAGGTCTGGGGGCACCCTCAGGGCTCACATCCCTGACAGATGCTGGGTGTCTTCACTGAGACATCCCTCAAGGACAATCTGTCCCAGCTAGTAGATATTTCTGGTACTTTGGAGGACATATATCAAGGTCCTGTGTCCTGCAATAAACTGACCTAGCACTCTTCAACAATAAATTTGGGGGAAAGAGAAAAGGAGTACTGGAGAAGTATCCTCTTTGATGGAAGGGTGGTGAGTGAGTGTGAAAGCATCACCTAGGTATCAGACTATACTCTCAGTTTGGCAGATCTAGATAGAAAATACCAGATTTGTAAGATAGCTTTGTGTACAAGTAGGTACCAGGCATAAAAAAAAAAAAAAGGAGACTCAGTAAAACCTCATGCTAAAGCTGTAGGGAAAAATGTAACAAGTAAACATCTTTCTACCCATATCAAGGTAACTTGTAAGTTAATGAGCCAGAAACAGATGTTTCGTACTTTCAGCATCAGCAGCTCCCTAAAATAATTCCTGAGTTTTGTCATCTTTGGTGTTCTGCTCAAAGCCAACCATTTAGAGACAGAAGAGTTCTGACAGCTCTATGCTGGCTGGTGTTTCCAGCTATGCTTTCTTGCTTGCAATTAAAATGCTATGCTTTATACCCTTGTGATAAAAAAGGACAGCACTTTTTTCTTAGTATAAATAATTAATAATTCAGACTTTTATGACAGTTCAGGATATTACTAAAGAAACCAAGAAATTAAAAGAAATGTAAATCAAATAGAGATGTTGGAATAATGCCCCCCATAATGCCCCCCTTTTATTTCTGTGATGCTCAGGTGGTGGGGGTTGCTAAACCCTTTCAGTTATGTTAACACAAATTAAAATCATATTAAGGTGCAATTCCCAACTGTAGCTCACACATTAATTTAAGAAAAATGTGGGCAGACTACTCTGATTTTTATTGGAAATGGAAAGAGAAAGACAGAAAGAGAGAGGGCAGAGAATGTAATTGCTTCACAGTAAGTGGAAGCATTTCTGGATGAAATAGTACTAGCAATACTTATTAAATTTCAGAACAGGACATTCTGAGCTCAAATATCCTCTTTAGTCCTTGATTTTATAACTGAAACTGACAGAGCAAAACCACTATGAAACCCGACAAATATAAAAGTCTTACTCTTTTTAAATTGTTTTTTCCCCTCTAGCATTGCTGCCCCAGACTCTGGATTCCTGAGGTTCAAGTGCACTGCTACATATCTCATTTTATACACCAGGGGAAGCCAATTTTACCCTTCCAGATTCCTTCACTACCAGTTCTTAAATCAGCTCTGCAATTAGATTGTAGTTATCTTCTGGGTCTCTGTCTACTTTTCCCTGGTCCCAGTCCCTGTCCTCCAAAAAAACCTTTCCATCCTCTGAGTTTTCAGAGCAGATTAAACAGTCACCTCTGCCTATTTGGCAGATCAATTAACTCTAATAAACTGGCATACAACTCTCAGCTTTGTCATAAAACCTTCACAAAGAGAGGCTGAGAGTTTGACAGACCCTTTGTATTTTATTGATCCTATTCCCCTTTGAGAATCCTCAGGTGTAAACACTAGGTGTTCCCACTTCCTCTCCAGAAAAGCATAATGAAGTTAGGAAGGGCTGAAGCCTTCCTTTCCACAAGCAACCCAGCACTACCCCTTGCTTTGGATATACCGATATTTCCTGTGCCTCCTCCAAACCATCTCCTTGCCCAGACAGATTGTTAATGACTGTTCTCAGGACTGCCTAAGCCTTTAAAAGGCTGGTAACTTATTATGGGGTAGCAACATCCCTTTGGCTAAGGAATCTCTCCAACATAAAAGTTCTGCCTTGCCATAAATTAATCCTTGTATTTCACACAACATATGCATACTTCATGACTAATACAGATGACTCACAACTGACTATGGATTAAGATCAGACAGAGGCAAATTTCAGGGTGAGATGAGGTTTGGAATGACAGCTGTCTACATAGGAAACAAGATCAGATAATCAGCCTGCCATGATTTACAACAAACATTGCTGTGACCACCTGCACTGTGCCACTACAGTTTTTTGGGGAGATTGCATTCCTTTTTCCTACGCTGCCAATCTTGCACCTATTTTACTCTCATTTAGATCATTTCTTGTGCAGCCTTCCTCATGCTGATTGAATCCACCAAAATAAAATGAAAATTTTAAAAATACAGACCAGAAAACACATTGATACTTAGCCAGAAGATTAGTAACACATTTTGACGTACGGCCACAAACAATATAAATACATATCCAACAAGATTCTTTTCAGTGTCTCCCACATGTGCATTTTATATATATATACACATGCATACAGAATCAAAACCTGTTGTGTAATGAGATGAGGTAAAAACTATGTTTTCCTATATCAACAAGTAAGCACAACCCAGGCATCCATTTCTCAGGCATTCAAACAAATGGCTATAATATTCTGCCCCACTGCTCCTCGCTGACTCCACCTGCAGTGCTGCATCCAGCTCTGGGATCCTGTTGAAACAGGTCCAGAGGCGGGCCAGAACAAATTATCAGAGGAATGGAGCATCACTCCTGTGGGAAAAGTATGAGAAAGTAGGGCATGTTAAACCTGGGGAAAAGAAGGCACCAAGGGGATTATATTGTGCCTCTCAATACTTAAAAAGGGCTGAGAGGGATCAATCTGATTTTTATTTATGCCACAACATATGTTATATTCTTCTAAGGGCTATACATGTGCTGGCAACCCTGTCCCTGAGGAGGCTTCGCCTGGCAACCCATGAGGGCTGAGAAAACTTTCAAAACAATCAGACTGCAAGTGACTTCCCCCCTCCCACTAGCCGGTGGGGGCAAATACCCGGATGCCTAAGAAGATGCCCACGAAATTGGTCTGGCGGAGCAGCCTTAACACATAAAAGCAATTAACGGGCAACACAATGGGAGCCACTTGGTTCTGGGTTTTTTGGAGGGAGAAGGGGGCTCGCCTGTAGGGCCAGCTCGCTCCCCCGCCTCCCCCCCCATCCCTTCGGTTTTTCTTCCATGTGGTCCTGCTTTCTTGCCTATGCCTGCTTCGCCCTGCTTTGCCGTTCCCGCGAACCAGTTCGTCACCGCGAAGACCTCGTGCTCCGCTGCCCCCCTGACGGGGCGGGTGCCGCCGCAGAGGAGCCGCCCCCGCCGCTTGTAGCCAGCCGTGATCGCTGCCGCTGCTGTGTTTCCTGCGCTGCCCGCCGAACCAACTTGCTATAGCACTAGCCTGTAGCGACTAGCCTGTCGCCTCCGCTTGTACCCAGCTGTGACCGCCGCCAACGCCACGTTCCCCGCGGCACCCAACTTGCAACCGGAGCACGCCTGTAGCCACAGCAGCCTGTTCTCCTCCGCCAGAAGGGACACGCAGCCTGCTGCTATTTGAAAATCGCGCCCAGCCCGCGACGGGAGCTACGCAGCACGCACGCTCCGTCTGCTGAACTGACGCCGACAAAGCGCTCAGAATTCTTTGTGGTGATGCTGTCTCTGTTTTCTGTTTCTTTCCCTCTCTCTCTTCTTTTCCTCCTCTCTGCTCTCTTTTCAATCCCCCTTAATCAATAAATAGTTCTCAGATTTAAAGTGCGGCGTTTGCACTTTACTTCTGCCCGAGAAATCTATTAAAAGAATCCCCCCGACTCCCTTTACATAGCGGAACGGACAAGGCATTATAAGAAAGATGGGGCCTGTAGTGATTAGACAAGGGCTAATGGCTTTAAACTACAAGATGGTAGGTTCAGACTGGGCATAAAGAAGAAATTTTTTATGATGAAGGCAGTGAAACACTGGAACAGGTCGCCGAGAGACGTAGTAGATGGCCTGTCCCTGGAAGTGTTCAAGGTCAGGTTGGACAGGGCTGAGAGCAAGCTGATCTAATCAGAGGTGTTCCTGCTTATTGCAGGAGGGTTGGACTAGCTGACCTGTAAAGGTCCTTTCCAACCCATACTATTCTTTGATTCTGATTCCAAGCCCTACTGGCTCTGGGTGTTTAGCTTCCAGCTCTCAGAGACATCTGGTTCCCAAGAGCCAGAGTGAAGAAGGAGCTGGAAGGTACCTCAGTGCAGGCTCCCTTGCCTTCCCCTTCAGAGAAACTTTCAAGCTGAAGGTCTTGCCCTTCATCCCTGCCACTGTCAGGTCTCATACTTCCTTAATCCTGGTCTTTGCCCACTGACTTGACTTTCTGGCTCATGCTCCAGGACCATGAACTTGCTGGTCAATTGCTGAACCGAAGCTAATTCAAGTCACTGAGTGTTATCATAGTGCTGATTCAATTCCAGGCGTCATGTTAATGTCATAATAGCCAGAGGTCACACTCAGCACACAGCTCACCTGCCCTTTTGGAGCTGCCAGCTATCATTGATACCCCACACTATTTCACAGGTTTCTGACAAAAAATTTGTTTCTTTTTAGTAGCAGGTGGTCCTCAGATCTGTCCAGGATCCTGAACACAGCTCTGCATTGCCATTGCCAGGAGCAATGGCATTCTGGGCAATCCCGCAATTACCTTCCAAACAAGCATGTCTTTTTGAGAACCTCTCACTTGCTCTGTGTTCACTCCACTCATTGCTTGTCCTTGGGAAGACTAAGACTATCATATGTTTTGGAGCACACCCAGAACCTTACTTTTATTCCTGGTTCTTTTCTATTGAAAGTTTAAAAGAGAGGTTAATACTATAGCCCTTGCATATGTTATCAGCAGAAGCTCCTTTGGTGTGAATATAGAGATCACAGGTGTGTGGCAGCAAGTGCTTGTTCGCTTGTGTCCACTCAAGAAGGCATAAGAGCAACACATATCAAGCCTATTGATTGCAAATGCCAGCTCTGGGACTCCCATGGAAAAGCATCTCAGCTCCCAACAGGTCAGAAGGAACATTATACAGCTGAAAGCCAACCATGAATCAAGTGATACACAGATGAGTAAAACGGGCTTCTTTGTTATGTTTTTCCTCCCTTCCTTGAAACAAAATTATGTTTCATGGATGGAGAGATAAAGAAGAGCCTCTACAGAGCTCCTTGTGGATGCCTTCCACAGAATTCTAATGTATGCTAAGTGGAATCATTAATATTCATAGATCAGTGTTACTGCCAAAAGAAATAATTTTTACAACAAATTTAGCTTACTGCATTTTAAGCTGTCAAATCTCTACAGGATTTTGAAGCTCAAAAACTTCTTTTAAGCTCTAGCTGAATCCAGAAAACAAAACTATCTTTAATGAACTTCCATTCTATCTTTCTTGCTCTTTTTCCAGAAAAACTAATCCTATGGATTCAGCTTCTCAATTTCCCCAACTCACTATGAGTTTGAAGAGGTCAGCCACTACTGAAGCCATGGAGAATATCCTTAGATGGTCCTTTAATATTTCAAAAGTATTTAAACAGATTTTTGTCAGACAGACAACACAATTACTTTTAGAATATACTGGTTTGTTCACTGCACCTAATTTTTCATATTTATTTACTAGTAGAAATGTCTTGAATTAGGTGATCATTTCAGTAAAAAGACTTAAATCAGCTTTAGCCTAAGCCAGCATATATTTATTTTTACTTTTATCTATTGTATTGTCTTTTGAGGCCACTTTGTTCTATCCAGATATCACTGTGATTTATTAGGCTAATGTTCAAACCTTAGCAGAGGACACCATAAAATATCATAACATAAATCACATGGTGGATTCCCTATATCCCAATCACACAATTCTATTCAATAATGTAAGAGCAATCCACCTCCAAAGAAGCCATACTTCACTTTTCTCTAAGGAAAAAAAAAACAGTCAGTAAAACTGTATGTTGTTTGTCATACTGAAGGAAGATGAAAAACAAAAAGGTAACAGAGTTACCTAGTACAGCTGATGTCTCAAATGAGGCTGGATAAATTCTTATTCCTTTCACTGGACATTTATACTTTAAAAAATACAATTTTCCTTAGGTGGAAACATAGTTTCAGAGCTATGGCGAATTGCACTTCATGGTTATGAAAGTCTGTAAAAATGTGCCTAAATTCAATCCTTGCATGTGGGTTTCTTTAGAATTACATAGTGGGAGAGCTCTTTTCCAAAAATCTGAATCTATTTAAAAACAAAATCCTAGCTGCTACTTCTTAAACAAAACAATCTCAAAATAACCTGATGTCCAAACACTTTGATGGCTGAGACAGAATTTGAAGATGAACAACCTTTGAGCACGACACATCCTGGAAACTAGAGATCCTTTATTTGTGTTCATCATCCGTATCAGATTTGCTGGAGTGGGAGGATAAGAATGTGGCCTTGAGCCAAAGCAGCCTCACTGACATAGCAACATTTCCGTAAATGATCTGGCTGTGAAACTAAACTGGAATGCCACTGATCTATTTTCTTTGTAGGCTTACAAATCAGGAGGATCGGATTCCATACAAGTTCATTGCCTAATTTGATTTTCAACCAAATTGCAATTTGTAACGAAGGATTGTGGAGAACATCACAGGCATGTTTGTGGCAGAGATGCATAGTGCTGCAAACTCATCTGTTGCCTGTTGTATTGGTCATGCTAGGAATACTTTAAAAACAAATTGGCAATAGTCATCATAAAACTTTGAATGTGTGAACGTGCATTTGTTCACTTCTTTATACAATTTCCAACAGCAGGGCAGCTCTTAGAAAGATGCTATGACTCCTTGTCACTAATACAGCTGGTTTTCCTAGTCAATTCATACTACTTCTGTGTGCTAGGAATAAGTTTCAATGTTGTGCTGAGACTTACAGAGGGAAAGGTGTGTAGGCTAAAGATGCACCGCAGATTTTTGTTCTTTGACTCCTTCTGTCTATTTCTCTTTTACAAACCAACCACTGTATCTCCAGAATGCAACATAGCACCATGTGGCAAATCCCATAGTACTCCTCAGCAACCCTGTGCTGCACAGTACAGTGCAGTATATTGCAGAGTATTAAATTGGGCCACAGAAAAAAACTGCATTAGGATAGCATTACATACAGGGTCAGCCAATCCTGCATCACCAGAGGAGTCATGATCTCAAGCACTGCTGTGCAGACCTGGATGTATTATCCCAGCTGCTGGAGCTATGGCAGGGCTGGAGTGCATGGCCCCTTTTGGGTATGACTGATAGAACCTCTCCCAGTTCCATGTCACACTGCCTTGCCAACAGCATCCTTTCAAAGTGGGATATGTACAGCACACTGGTTAATTTATTATGCTATTCTATCCTGTTTTTTTCAATTTAAAAGGTTGGGAAGCACCACATCTAGCAAAACTCTCAAGGGCAAGTGTCTCAGTTTGGACACAAGTTTAGGAGAAAACACTCTGGAATGAGTGTTTCCTCTAAAAGGGTTCCAACAATCCCTTTTTGCCAATAGGAAATGATTGCTAGTGGACGAAAGTGAAAAAAAAACCAAACAACCGTTTATGGACAAACAGAATACCCACACAGCATGGGAAAAAGGTAAATAAATGCTAGATATTGAACTGTCAGACCTTACCAGTATGTATATATATAACAAGACAAACAACCACCAACAGCGTCAGCAGCAGCAACAGACAGAACCAGACACCCAGTGCCAGCCTCTCTGGGCCGCAGGCCCTTTCCCCTTCGGTGCAGTGACACTCACAGCCGGCAGGGGGCGCTGGTGGCGCCAGCTCAGCCACCTCGCCACTGACAATGGCGGCTCAGGCGACAGGGAAAGAGAGGCGGGGGCTCCCTTTCCAAAACTCGTGGGGAGCAGCCAGTCTCAGTGCCACTCCCGGTGGTGAGCTGGACTGTAGCAGTTGCCTTGGAGCAACAGGCTGGAACAGCAGAGGTGAGCNAGAGAAGAAAGCCAGCAGGCCCTGGTCACAGTGCAGAATGAAAAAAAAACAAGCAAGTGGAAACAAAGGACAAAAGCCACAGGGCAGCAGGAGCTCAGGTCGGACCCACTGTGCTGCGTGGCAGCTGTGTCGATCACCCCACCAGAAGGAAGAACAGCCCCTGGCCCCCGCCTCCCACAGGATCCCGGGCTGCCCTTCGTCCATCGCAATATTCCCGAGCTGGGATGGGGGAGCAGTGGTACTTCCAGACACAAAACAAAAACAAAATGGTTATCGGATACAAACCATCCCCAAGACAGTGAGGGAAAAGAGGGGGGAAAAGAGAATAAGGCAAAAGTGTCTTCAGCTAACAGAACTGTAATGTGATATGTGAGCTACAGTACAAGTGACAGTAGAGTGGCATGCTGTATATATAGCTACATTATCTGTTTTGTTGCAATGAACTCCTACAACCAAATATGATAGAACCATAGAAAGTCTTGGGTTAGTATGGATCATCCAGTTCCAACACCCGGCCATGGACAGGGAACCCTTGACTAGAGCAGGTTGTTCAGAGTCCCATCCCACCCATATGTGCATCTAGCTATAGTATGCTCCCCAGAAATTAAATGATCTGTACTCAGATGGTGCTGTGTATGAAAACCAAGACTTGTACAAACATAGAAGTTTACCATTAAGAATAATTTACCATATGACCTTCACTGTCTTCCTGATTACACTGTTAATTATAATGTAAATGCCTATTTGTTATTCTGAAAAAGTTATTTCAATATTTGTGTAGTTTATAGCTGAAGTAGGGAAACGCTTTATGGAACAAAAGCAATTTGTTCAATTGAATTCTTCAGTTGCCTATGAATGTGCCATACTCATCATTAAATTTATTCCATTTTAAAAATTCTTGCTGAAAAAAATGTTAGTAATTCTTGGTTTATAATACATTTCTAAGCACTTCATTGCAGCGAACTCAGATTCTGCAGTCTAAAATTATGTACAGATCACATGCCATAAATTCTGTCTCTATTTTACATAAGAAATTCAGTAATTATCCAAGCATTTTTCTGGGCAAATGTATTGGAACACATAAATAAAGTGAATGTAAGAGTACTCACATACTGTGATCCTTAATGAGGGCAGAAAAACTCCACCTATATCTTTAGATAAAAGAATGTGATTCCACAAATTGAGTGGTCCAGAATCATTCTTTGGGATAAAACAGAGGGGCAAGAGTTTTCACAGGATTCACTTGGTGTCTAATCCTTCCTTCTGCCCTCAAGTGGTAGTAATTTCAAAAAAACACATGAGCTGGAAAAAATTGTGCCTCTAACAAGGACCAAATTCCTACAGACACACAAACTATGTAAAAGTACAGATGAAAATTAGGTCTATAGGAAAGTTTTAGACTAAAAGTGCATGGAATTCACAGAATGTTTTTCCCAATTAATAGGGCCCACATGGGAGGATTTGCCAGAACAAAAATAGACATCTACATTGTGAAAGTCAAGGTCTGAGATGCTTTCACTAGGATCTCATCATACTCCATGGAGATGAGTGGCATTGATGCCTAAAGATTTTTTTTTTAGTTTTTTATATATTTTTCATGTATTTGTAGCCTTGTAGATTCTTAATATATTGTTGTATGATTTCCAGGACTTTTCCTGCCCTTTTGCACAATAAGCTAACCCTTACTAACATATTCTTGAAATTCTGTTTAGTCTTATTCTTAAGAAGAGAATTTCTGACAAGGACATCTTGTTTTCCACCAGAACTTAAGAGACGTAACAAGAAATGTGGCAAAGAAGTCCGTGGACCATCTCCAAGGGGCTAACCCAAGGGTGGGTTACCAGGGCAACTGATCTCCTATTGGATGTACCTGCTAGATATACTAATAATTTAACCTTATAAAAATTGTAGAAGTCCTTTATCAAATTTGTGCATCTGAAAGCTTTCATTAAAGAGTTGCTTTTTATTTTACCACTTTAACACTGTTGCAAGTTTTGTCTTTTGATTTTAGGCAACAGCATTACAATGGACTGCACATCTCACCCTAAAATAAGATGCACATAAAGGAAGTCAGATGATTTATTTCCATTAGATATAAGCACATAAATTGCAGACATTGTAAATAAGATGATTCCTATCCCATATTAATAAGGAAACTTGTGACTCTGAAAGCCCCACTACTAAGTACCCTTCAGCAAGTACAACCACATTTCTTGGATCATTTTATGGGTTCTGCTTGCCCACAAGTAGAAACCTGCATGCCAGAGAAAAATACATTTTTGTAACATGTTCAGATGGACTGAACGGGAAGAAGGCTTCACATTTTCCCTAGAAGATAAATAAACTTAATTAGAATTCAGAGGAACACTTTTAAACATCTTTCTTATTAAGTGATAGAAGCTTCTCCATTTATGGAAAAAGCGTACATCTTCTAATGTAAAAAAATGTGGAAACAAGATGATTTGGCATACATTTCTTAACTCTGTTTCATCAAGCTTCTATTCATTGTGTAAGTACTCAAGTTGCTACGTGAGCAAATCTTACAAAAATAATGACTATCATTAAACTGCTCATTTAAACAGTTGATTCAAGTGGAATATCATGGTTCTCTAGTCTGCCAGATAAGCACTCAGGAAGTGTTGCTTTGCTATTTGATATGTTTCCCTTCTTTTAAATCCTAAAGAATCCCATGACTTGCATAATAAGCAGCTTTACATTTTAAACTCAATGAGCAGAGATACTGAAGCAAAAGAGAAATCTGTCATTGAAAGAATAAACATCTCTGTTGATGCTTCACTGTTGAAAGGCTTTCTTGAATAAAACCAAAACATTTTCTTTCTTTAAGACACAAATGGATTTCCAAATCTCACAGTGGTCAGAACAAAAAATGAGTTCAAGTCCAAGAACTTGGAGTACCTCTGTAAAAGAAAAGCCTGTGGACAAAGGATATTCTTTTTCAAAGTGTTACCACAACGCAAATAAAAGACTCTGGCATTTTTACCCATGTGAACTCACATCTAAGTCAGTCCACAAATACCTTCATTGCATACTTAAATAAAGGGATACAAGGAGTTTATGAGCAAATAGTAGATTATGCTGTTGATTAAATAAGGTGCTACAGTTTGGGATTGAATATAGGTTGCTTTCAGCACTTGCTTCAACAATAGAATCACAGAGTGGTTTGGGTTGGAAGAGACCTCAAAGCTCATCATGGCAGGGATACCTTTCACTGAACCAGGTTGCTCGGAGGGCCATCCAGTCTAGCCTTGCACACTTCCAGGGATGGGGCATCCACAGATTCTCTGAGCAACCTGTTCCAGTGTCTCACCACCCTCACAGGGAAGAATTTCTTCCTGCTATCCAATCTAAACCTGCCCTCTTCAGTTTGAAGCCATTTCCCCTTATCCTATCACTACATGCCCTTGTAAAAGTCCCTCTCCAGATGTCTTGAAGCCCCTTTAGGTACTGGAAGGTGTTATCAGGTCTCCTCAGAGCCTTTTTTCATAGGAGATGTGTTCCAGTCCTCTGATCATCAAAAGAAAACAATAGAAAAATTGAGAGTTCAACTAAAGAGCATTTGCACAGCAACTCTACAGAGTGAAAAAATTACTCCAAATGAGTAAACTTCAACAGCAATCTCACATTTCAGTTATTTTACTTGCACACTGCAGGGTCACTGTAACTATAATTGTTTGCATATATTTACATGACTGAGCAAGAGCTAGAGAGAAAGATTCCTATTTCAGCCATTTCTTAGCAAGGAATGATTGTATGGTCATTTATAATTGTACTGTCATTGATTTACACCTGTAAATCGAGACATGAACTGCCCGAAAATCCAACAAACCAACACACACAAACACACTCAAGAAAAAAAACCTGCTGTGGTAAAAATAGTTCACAAACAAATCTTGAAGACAGATGATTCTTCTGTAGCTAAAGAGAGCATTTATGACTCACTATGAAGAAAAAAGGGTTTCTCAGTTCTCCATAGTCCCCATTGCATCACTCACTGAACATTTTCTGTAAAAATAATTCCTCCCTTTCTCAAATTTGGTGCAGTCTTTGTTTGCAATTTTTTAGAGAAATATAGTAAGTCAGAAAATGTTATGCTTGAAAAACGTTAGTTCTGAACTAAAAGGCTGCCTAGCTGCCTCTTTTCCCCAGTTCTCCTCTACAGCCTTGGCTTTGTTGCTATATAACTGTACCAAAGGCAGTGACCTAAAGGTAGCAATCTCAGGGTCCTTATTTAGGCTTTAACTGCATTTTAAAGTGAAGAGTAGAAGTACAAGGTCTGCTGGGAATATTGGCCATGGTGAAGATTCCAAAGGCTTTGACTTGTTATTAAAATCTAAAATTAAAATCTTCACCTTGTAAGCAACTTTGCTTAGGACGAAAACAGTATTTACTTTTAGATGTGTTTATAAGCTGGTTATGCATGAATGGAGGACTTTTCCATTTACAATGACTTCTCCATAGGTATTGTCAATGCGCATGTAACAAACTCTTTAAAACTGTACTGAAGTGTGAGTGCAGGACTAAATATCTTTAATTTGAACCTGGACAAAAAAGGTTCAGGTATATCTTGAATATCTTGAAGAAGACTGAAACATTGTTCAGCTTGAAAAACTGGAGGAATGTAGGAAGGACTTGATATATCCTTTATACATACCTTTCATATGCAAAGTAGGACATATGAGAGTATTGCAAGGATCACCATGTGCTTAGCATTTGGATACAGAAGTGGTGCAAGGTAACCATCATTCACCACCCAAGTATATCACTTGGAGAACTAGGTTTAATCCAGTACTGGTATCATATAAGCATCAAAGAAAAGATTATTATTCTTTCTTTGGGTTTCACTCAAATAAATTTTAGAGGTCTTTTGCTATGTGTAACCAACTCTTGTAATTCATCTTCTGCATAGGTAAGCAAACCCATTCTCCAAAGCAGGAAAACATCCCAAGTTTCTCTGAATTTGAAAGGCATTGGTTTTAAAGAGTTTTACTTAAACACATTCACCACAATTCCTTCTTCCCCAGAAGAATTTGGCTGACTTAATTGGTCTCACCTTTGATTCTAGAGAAGCTCAGCTCCAGAGTGTTTATCCAGCACTTACAACACAGAGACCATTATCCAGTCTCTGCATGATAGTTAGTCCAATTTCTAAGAGGCCTCAACTGCTTTCCTTCTTAAAGAAGAAGCCAAATAGTGTGACATAACTTTAGAAAAATATCTTAATTAAATCTTAGGAAGTACAGAATACCCAGGAGACCAGAAATGCATGATAAGATCAAAATCATGTTTACACAAAAGAGGAATTGCTAAAATTGCTGAAAATTGCAATTCAAAAGATGAAATAGTTGTCAAAGAGAAAGAATGTGAGTTTGTGCTTTCTTTCTGTGTAAACATTTGTTTTATGAATCTGCTCACACAGTACTGTATAAGTTCAAACATTTCAACAAAGTTAAAACATCATTTTTACCATTGTGCATACACAAGACCAAAAAAACTCACTTCACATATCCTTCAATGCTGTGTTCAACTGCGTAAATTACACAGGTTTAGGGAATACAGGTAGTGGAAGCTCTTCTTTTCCTAATAGATGGAGGTTTCAGAAAATTTTAGGAAAAATGGATTAAATAAGGTGAACATTTCTCTTTACTAGCAAAACCCAATCTATTGTGAAATTGCAGCATTTTAAAAATAAGTAAGAAATCTCTTATAATCACTGAATAAATGCAGGGGTTAAATATTGAGTATTTATTCCTTTTCTTTGTGTATGACCTAAAGACAGTACAGATGAAGGCACAACTTCATTACAGCTGAACAGTAAAAGAAATCCTGTTAATGAGAATTTGTTTGAACTCTATTCTGAGTCATATATTGAGAAATAGATTCTTGCCTGAAAGATTACCTTGCAGTAAGTGTTCATCCTCCTGAAACATACATTCTGCAAATTATTTTCAGATGGGCTAAAGTGTAGCTCAATCAGCAAAGAATGAGCAGTTCAAATAATGGAAAGGAGGGATGATAAAAAAAAAAAAAAAAGTGGGCCTTGCAAATTTACAAATAATATAATCACAGGGAATCTGCCTGGTACTACCTGTTTATAGTCTTGATCATTTTAGCAAGATTATACCCCTGGAATGACACTTGTGAGCTTGAAGAGAGAATAAGGCATCTCCATGGTAGCTACTAAGACAGAACTTTTGCACATAACAAGAGAAAAAGGTAAGTACATCCCTTTTACTAGGTAAGTACATCCTTGTCTAGGGTAGAAAGGCACAGCAGTCAAAACCAAAGAGTCAGCTTGGAACATGACAGACGAAGAAGGAAGTTGCAACACCACTGGAGTTTTTATGAGTTGCCCAAACTGCGATTTACTCCTAAGAAAACACCATGTGCAAATGGTGAGCAAGGCACTGGTTTAAGCACACTGTCAAATTGGATAGGCACTTCCCCAAGGTGAATCATCTATACTGGTTTTTGCTGGGATAGGGCTGATGTTCTTCAGCCTCCAGTAGCTTTTACAGGGCTCTGTGTTGGATTTGTGACCAAAACAGCAGTGATAACACAGGGATTGTTTAGCTATTGCTGAGCAGTACTTGTAGTGTCAAGGCCTTTTCTGCTTCTTTCCTCCCTTCTGCCCTTCCCATTTTCTCCAAAATCCTGCTGTGAGAGAAAGAGAGTGAGTGCTTGTGTTGGGCTTAGCTCCCTACAAGGTTTAAACTACAGAATTGTCTTAGACTGAAGTTGATGAGATGGCTGATAATAATTTTAAACAAAAGGCTAATACAAATAGCATACTTTCAGTGCATCACCTCTACAGTGATTCAAAAAAAGTTAACCTCTTGTAACAAATATTATCAACTTGTATGGTTATTGTATCCAATCCAGAGCAATATGAACAGCAAGACACACCTGAGAAGAGTGTAAAACACAAGACAAAGGCAGCTGATTGCAAAAGTAAAAGAGGATGGAAAAATAATTTTTAAAATTTGTTGTGATGGTAGTATGATATATGACCTCAGAAGTGGTTTGTATTGTACCAGGGTCTGTACAAACTTTGCAGAAGAATTTTCCTACGCTATTTAAAATTAACAAATAATGAAGAGAACAAACAGGCAGAGGAAGAAGCAAGTCAATATTGCAATTACACAGAGGCACAGGAAATTTTTGTTAGGCTAGTCATGAAAGCCAGGTATGCAGATCAGCATGGTAATTTCTAACTTCTAAACAGGAAAAGAACAGAGCCTCTCATCAGAGTACGAACACTACAATGTCAGTGTTAATGACTATGCACTGGTTGTAAAGCAACAGTGTTTCTGTACCACACCATTGCTTACCACATCATATTTAAAATTTTCTACTAAAAATGAGTTACAGATGTACATTCCCAATTCCCAGACACAGTTCTCACTGGGTCTCATCTGCACCACCTGCAGATGCAAAGGATTCACAAAGAAGAGAAGATTCCTTTTCAGACAGAAAACACTGTCCTTAACACTTAAGAAACAGATAAATATACTAAGAAAATAACATTAGAATGTGAATCCAAGAAGCTTCTTTGAAAGCCTTTAGCTTCCAAAAAACCTCATATGAACTTCCAGATTTCTGCAGTCTTTGAGAGCCAGAGGATAAACCACACAAATAAATTGTTGTGCTACCCACACCTACTGACTTTTCTAACTTTCCAACCTTTATTTAGTATTTCAGCCAATTTTGAATGACCCTCCAGATGTTCTCATATCTGCTTTGTCAGGTCCCATTCCTCTAACAAGAATTTTGGCTTCCAGAACTAAGAGATTGTTCCCAAGAGTACCTACAAGGAAAGGTCCTTACCACAAGCTAACCATTAAACCAAACCAGGAGTTTAGTAGCTGTCATGATCCAAAACAATGACAAAGACCTTCTGAAAATCAGAGACAGTTGAGGGTTTGTACCCAAATATGTTCCTGAACATGTTCACTTCACTGGCGCTAAATACACTGTGTTTCAGCATTGTCTGGCTTGTCCAAGGAAGATATAGGACACTGTTTAACAAATAAGCAGGAAATTCTGTAAGAGGAAAGTAAGTGAATTATAATTATCAGGGTTTGTAGGGAAATGGAGAAGTTCTTTCTTTTGAAGGAGGAAACAGACACAAATAATTCTTGTAGCACATTCAGCCAAGCTTACTGAGGTGAGTATATGTTTTCCATACTCTTTCCTCAAAGCACATGGAGATCCTGCCAGCAAAGTTCTGAACTGATGTGTTGTTGAAATACTACTTTACCATAAACTTCCCTCATCAAAGCTTTTTATATCCATAAGAATAAGGTGAGGCCTTACTCGCTGATCTATATCCAGAAAAAGCATCATCGAAACCTATAGATACTGTTTGTGCATGCAAATCACATACATTCTTAAGACTCACTTGTTTACCTAACTAAGGAATTTAGGTCTTTACAGAGAAAGGGCAATTAAAAGCTCAAAAGTAAAAATATACCACATATGCAAAATAAATTAGGATTATGCTAGAATTAGGATTTAAATGACCATTGAAATATATATATACAAGATTTTTTTTCTGTCTTTTGTGTACTATAAAAGATTTGAGAACAGTATGGCATTTGAGATTGCAGTTTTGGTCTTACAGCTATTAAAATATATAAGCAAAATTACTTGTGTAGCTAATATGGACATTCTTGGGGGAAGTTATTTGAATTTCAACATAGTCTGGCAAAAAAATTGCAATTATTTTGTTTTATTTAGAACGCATGTTTCATGAAATATTATTACAATTAAAAAGCTGTTTCATATTTAAATTTGACCGTTTGTAATTGTCTCAGTTTGAAAGACAGGCATTTGTTTAAGGGAGGCAGAAACCCCCTTTGAAATGGGAAATGCAACCCCCTTCCCTCCGGATTATTATAACTTTGAAATTGAGGGGCTTTCAGGCAAGGATAGGAATAACAGTTCTTTACTAATTTATATATATAAAACAAAACAAAACAATAAACAACAATGGCTATGGCAGTTATAACAGCACAGTCACCCAGTGCAGCCTTCTCGGCTGCCAGGCAGCTTCTCTTCTTGGAGCAGTGCTGGTCACAGCCGGCAGCAGCGCTGGTGGCTCCCAGTGAGCAGGGTGGGTGCGATAGCTCTGGTGAAACAGTGGTCCTGTGGAAAAGGGTCTGATCCTCGCCTGAAGGTCCAGTGATGTAGCTTCTCGTCCTCTGGAAGTCCAGTGGAGAAAAGCTACCTTGTGCCTGAAAAACCTCTGATTATATCCAGGTGGGAAATGTTCAGTGCCTCCTCCCAGGCGGAGCATCTCACAATGGGGTGGTGAGGCACTGATGGGCCCATTAACAGGAGATAGTCCAGAGCCCGCTATCTATGAGTCGTTTGGCCAGGCACAGATGGGCCAATTAACAGAAAATAGTCCGGAGGGAGGAGGCAAAGAAGCACTGCCCCACCTGGTTTCACAGCTCATGAAGATGGTGATAGAATATACTGCAACCCAGGACAGTAATTTTTGTTTAAAAGCTGAATATCGAAGTTAAAATAATAGAAAATAGGATTATTTCAATGTATTGAGGATGGTATTATGATTACAACTGATTTTTATTTCTGTAGCAGTTTTTATTCCAGAATTGCAACATGTTAACTACAGCTTCTGTTCAAAAAGCCTTTGTCTCCAGGAAGGCTGCTTAGCACATATTTAATGAGATTTATGCATGAGCTTAAATTTATGTTCATTTTAATGTGATTTCCTGAACAGTGGTGTGACTTTAGCATGTAAGTAAGAGAGGTTTTTTGCTTTACAATTAACTAAACTTCACAGTGTCCCTGAGGTCTTCTTGATTCACATCTCTTTAATGAATTTTGCTCCACTGTAATTCAGAGAAATTAAACACAGACAGATCAAGATACACATTTTTCCTTAATTTGAAGCAGATTTCAAATCTGGGATTTTTTCAGGCCTAGGATTTCTCTGAAGAAGATGACTTAACTGTGCAAAAGGAGGAACTCAAAACCAAATCTGAGGTTACTCATTTGCTGTTTCATTCAGATTTGGCTCTAAAATTGCAGAATATTAGCTTGCTGTAGGAACATTAGTTCTCTGGTCACAATGCCAGTAAGAGTCATTACAGCTTCACAACGTCAACCAACACCTAACAAGAATGCAAAACCTTTAAAGGACATAAAGAGACGTAAAACCATGTTCTATTCTGTCACTGTTACACATGCTTCACGATCTTCCCTTTAGGTTATGAGTCCTGTGCAGAGTGATTTAACCAAGTAACATGTCTAAACCAGACGGTTCCATTCCCAGTACCAGGAACTCAGCAGACATAAACCTCTAGAGATGGACAAACACGTTAATCAAAGAATCATAGAATAGATTGGATCAAAAGTACTTTTAAAGGCTATCTACCCAACCTCCCAACCATGAGCAGGCACATCTAGACCAAGTTGTTTAGAGCCCTCAGCAATGAATCTGAGTCAACCTCCTAAATCTCATCAAGATGGCACCTCTTTTCCTTTTTCAAAATGTAATTTGAAGACTATTGCAGTAGATTGTAAGAAGGGTTGGATAGGGAGCAAAGGGAATGAAAAATCCACTTTCCAGCACTTGGTCTGGTTGGTGATTGCCCAGTCCTCTAATTTATCAAGGTCTCTCTGCAGGGCCTGTCTGCCCTTGAGGGTGTTGACAGCTCCTCACAATTTAGTGTCATCAGCAAATTTACCTTCAAGTCCTGCATCCAGGTTGTTAGAAGCTGTTGAAGAACACAGGGCGGAGGATAGAACCCTGTAACCTCACTAGTGACTGGACACCAACCTGATGTCACCTTCCCTCTATGCATATGGAAGGTTTCTCAAAGGAAAATCAACTCTGTTGGAAAAATCCTGCTGATGATAAGCAGAAAATAAGTAATGTAATAGTAACCGACCCATTGTCGTGAATGAGGCCATAACTCTTGCATTTTCCAAAGAGAATCAAGTTTATTGCCATCAAGCAAGGCCTTATATACTGAACAATTGGGTAAGGCTTTTATACTGTGCTAAAAGTACTCTGGCTAAAATTATACTTGTTAACATTCTTGTGAACTAAAATAAACACACATTGGCAGCATACCACCTCCTGTGTCGCTGTCCATGCATCGTCTTGACCAATCAGCATTCTGATCATGCAGTGTCCACATGCAGGTTACATAGCTTGTTTTTAGTCACCATGTCGGCTGTACATTTCCCAAAGTGCTTTTTGTGAACAGAAGAGAACAGAAGTGAGCAAAGGGCCTTTATTCTATAGGACTTTTATTGTCTCCTACAACCCATGGCACTTAAGCACTTTGAATCAAGTATATTTGTACATCCACATTTTGAACACACTGGAAAAGTGGTGATAATTCCTATTTTCTTAAGGATTAACAAACACCATGAGGTAGGAACCAGGCAGAAGAGAGGAGAGGGATTTCTGACAAACTCTACCAACAGTTCTTTACTGATCTAACTGTTCTGAATAGAGGCTCATTACCCAGTGCTAAGTATCAATACACACCGAGGTATTTCTACTTATTCTAGTTTGCACAAAGGAGGGAGGCAGTTGGTAACCTACAAAACTTTACACTAACTCATCAAAACTTTACACTATTTATACATCTCAACAAACCAGAGGCATCAGTATTCACTGGTTACAGATTACATAACTTTTTCATTAGTTTATACTCAAACCCATATTTGCTTATTGTATCTCTTGCTTCTAATGTTAGTTAGTCCTCATGTGCAGTTCTTTCCTCCATTTGAGTCAGGGGTTCATTTTTCGTAGGTGGTCAACCAGTCGGTCACTGCAATCTCCCACTGCCATAATTATCTTTTCCTCAGTAACTGCTCAGTTCTGCTCACTTCATTCCTGGTGGCTCTCATCCAGACAGCCCATTCATCTTGGGATTCACTTCCCTATTTCATAAAACAAAGAGTTAGCCAGGTAATTGCTTAATCAGCTCTGCCTAGCTATAACTACTGATTAACAACTGAAAAAAAAAAAATTGCAAATTTTGATTCAAGTCTTGAGGGCTCAAACCTTGAGGGGCTCTATATTACAAACATTGAGGGTACAACAGAGCACTCATTCAGTGCATCACCTAATGCATAAAATTGTTGAAAAGCACTAGAGGTTTTGTCATTTCAAACCACAACTCCTGGCTGTCCCAGGAGCACAAAGGGCTGGTGAGAAGCAGGGAGCAAGCAGCACAGCACAATGTTTATTAAGCCAACATCTGGGTTCTGTCCTGACTTCAATTTCTAATTTTAGAACTTAGCCTCAAGCAATGTGTCATTACTTTTCTCGTACTGGAGTAGGAACAACATAGATAATCACAATAACACCATTTCTGCAGAAAATCTCATTTCCCAAGGTAGAACGCAAGTCGCCTTGCCCAGCCCCTGCTAACACTCACAGTTTGAAACTCCATCTGCTCTAGATATAATAAAATTTTGAAAACAGGGACTTTCTGTGAAGCTGGCAGCCACATTTCTCCACTCAAAAAGTTAATATGATCTTGGACAGTTATTTTTCTAGATATGGTATTCGAAGAGGGTACTTGAGAGGTACTTTCCATTCGGGATGTAGTTCTGGTGCGTCTGACAGGGAAAGGTGAACTAGAGATTTGCATTAACTCTGGTTTGTCACTGGTATCTCTGAATGTGACAGATTTAATGCTCTCCCATGATCTGAGCACACAAGTCTACAGGCTCTCAGAGATGGCAGTCTGCCTTCTGAAGGTCTCAAACAGCTTTAGATCTGAAGGGAAAAGATGATACAGACCATTCCCACCTCTTTCAATACTTTTTCAATACTTAGAAACAGAGACAAATTGAAGACCAAAATGCCAGCTGGAGAGACCTGTACATTGATGAAGTTGTTGAATCTGGGGTTTGTGGATTGGTGGTTATTCTCCAGGTGTCTAGTGCTCTGGTTGAATTACTGAAGACAGTCCAAATGCCCTGACACCCCAAACTCAGATGCTGCCATGAAACTCCTACTGTATTGCAGATACTTTAACTGGCTACACAAAGTCAGAAGATGCTCGGATTTGTGACAACAGCAAAATATTATTTTGCAATAAACTTAATAAAGGCATAATAAAACCATTACTAATACATTCATTATAATTAAATTACCAGTTTATTAGTATAGGAAACCTGACATTGTATGTTATTTCTTATGCTATTATCAATAACAATAAATATTTAGCTTTATAAAGTTGCACACTAGAAGAGGATGCTTTCTTAAACATTTGTTTTGCTTGACATCAAAGGCAGGAAGTCTAAATTGTTTCCCACCAAGAACATCCTGGAAACCCTCTCTGGGAATTGCAGCCCCCTCAGAAATACCACACTCCATCACAGAACACTTATTTAAAACACTTGGGAGAACATGAGGCTGACACAATATATGAGAACATTCCTGCAGTCTGCCTAGCTTGCTCTTTTGCCATCTTGATGTCATTTGCCACCTTGCCAAGACATTCATTCCACCTTTCACACCATTATTCATAATGACAAGATTTATTATTTTTGTTTGAACACTGTGATCAGCATGATTTTGCAGAGTACACATTGATCTTTTTAGATTTGTGTTCCCAGAGGTGTGTGTCTTGAACTAATGTGAGCTGGCAGATGATGCCCTCAGTGACCAGGAGGTTGTCCCAAATACTGCAGTCAAATAGTAGGTCTGATGACAATGTGGCATATATATTTTTTTCTAAATTGAATTAAGTCCACGTTTACCAGAGCTCTGAGCAACCTGGTCCAGTGAAAGGAGTCCCTGCCCATGGTAGGGGGGTTGGAACGAGAAGATCTTGAAGGTCACTCCCAATTCAACGGAATGAATTCTATGAAAATAGAACCATTCTATGATTCTATGAAAATAATGTCATTTTACCAAGCCAGTCCCAAAGACAAGAAGGCCCCTCAGCAGCAGGAAACCTCTCCATGGAATTCTAGCAGACCAAAAAAAAAAGTGTTAAATTAAATCAATCCATTACATGAAAAGATAGGACAAAAGAATGCAACAATAGGTCTTTCTTGCCATGAACTGTAAAAAGATGAGGGGAAGCATCATTGTGGCCCTATACTGCACTGTCCTAGGAGCTAATGCCATCCCGCAATCCTAAAAGGTGGTGGAGACTATTATGAAGATACCACTTCTGAAGTATTACGTGAGATGCATGTTCATGAAGGATTGAGGACCATTGAGGGAAATGCTGCTGCAAGTTCAGCTTGGCTGTATAATTCCTCTGCCTCCATCAATGGCACTGAAGGAGATGTAACACTAAGCTTTGGCCTGCTCTGGTAGGTCCATTCTTATGTTCAAGCTTACACACTTTCAGGATTTTTTAGCAGGGATTTTGTTTTTTTCACGTGCTTCTCTCTTTCTTTTTTTGAATAGTGAGGCTCATCAGACTGCTGTCAGCTAAGATTTTTCTCTCTCTCAATGATCCATCAGCTGATATTTTTCCCTGAAAGCATTTCAAAGTATCTGAAAGATAGGCCTGGCTTCATAGGCATTTCATCTTTCAAATCTGGCTTCTGTATTACCTATAGTTTTTGAAAAGCTACACCCTACTATTATCTCTTCTGTTATTTTTAATAGAGGCTACTTCTGTGCGGCAAGCTTTTGAACTCACACTAATTAGATAGTTATCTTCTGGGATATCTGCACAGATGTGTGAGGAAAGACCTCCCTGGAAGCTGTAAGGCATATTCACTCACCATAGGTATTTCATCTGTTTCAGTACAAAACAGGTAGCTCTGGGATGGAAATTAGATGAAGACAGTTCTGAAAAGCTGCATCTCCTTCCCTAGGCAGCAGGGTCTCTAAATCGCTGCAGAAGGGAAAGACAAGACCTCTGCAGCAGCTAAACCCACCCAAGCTTTCAGTCAGAGCCCTCTTTTAGGAAGCCTCACTCTTAGATCCTAGAAAAGCTCACATATTTAAAGGGATATGAAACAAAATTGTTGTTGCTGCCTAATTTCCAAGGCCATGAGCAAAAGGTTTCTCGGAGGCCTTGAAGAAAATGTCAGGGTACGAAGGATTTTTTCCTAAAAACCTTTTTTCCCAGATGAAAGTTTACTGCTCTCAGCCTGCAGTGAAAACAAGAATAATGTACATACTAAAACAACCCCAAGGCACAACAAAAAAAGAAATAGAAAGAAATAATTCACAGCAAGGTTAGAGAAACATAACACAAAAATTACAGTAATGTAATATAACAGGTGTAAGAAAGAAACATTGATGGATTAGATAGGACTGGATCAACGTGTGACACCAGCATGGCCTGACCCTTAGAGCAGAGGTGTACAAACAGCAAATTACTGCCAAAAGCAGCTTGTGATTGACTGTCACGGACAGTTAATTTGCCAGAGTGGAAGAAAAGGGGTGAGGCGAGATTCATGTGTGGGAGAAGACAATACATGCCTATTTCTGTGAGGTACAGTGCTAGCCAAACTGCCAGAGCTGGCAGGCAACTTCAGGGTGCATTCTTCGACATGATTCAGAGACTTTTCAATGGCACAGATGATGTCTGAGGCATGTAGAAGAAGGAAAATAAACCCAAAAGTTTCTGCACACAGGTATAAAGACAACAGCCTGCACTTGGAGTGGGCCAAGGGTAATGACTGTGAAATGATACATACTATATTAGGTAACTGGTTTTTGCATGCACAGTGAGCATGGACAAATTCCCATTGGAACAAGAAAATGCTGAGCATGTCCCACCATTACTGTTTGCTATATTCAGTATCAGGTGAGAGACTAAAGAGCCTGATATTAAATCTGAGAACAGATAACTACCTATGACATTTTGGGCTGGACAGGGGATGCACTGTAAAAGTACTTGTTCCATACACAGAAACAGCCGATGATCCAAGGTCACTAGATTGCAAAGAATCACTTCAGAGGTGTCTGAGAGAAAGTTACTTGCAAAGAAAGCCATTATTGGCAGGTCATAGTAGATGTGCTGTATCCCAAAGTGAAGAGAGCGAAGAGGATCCCTAAAGACATTTCAAATACCATTCATGGTTGAGCTTTATTCATTAGTCTGATGTCATAGATTTATGATCCCCAGATATCACACCCCAGTTGGTCTTTGGAGCTGCTCACAAGGTAACACAGTGACAGCACTGCTCAACACTTACATCACTGCCTTCAAGATGGATATGAACCACAGATATGAATGACATATTTGCATATAAGGAGGATCCTTACTTAGTCAAAACAAAGTTTTAAAGGTTAGAAGACAGCCAATAGAAGTATAGCTTTCCCTATATGCTTAACTGTTTTAATTAAACAAGTTGTGTTTCTCTATGGTAAAGCTGATATAGTCACACACACTGGAATGACGCTGCTTAGAGGAATAAAAAATTCACTTCCCCTAAGAGCAAGTCGTCCTGTGAGTCAAGTTAGTCTATAATAAATTTAGAATTTATCGGATTGCAGTTTTGTTAGCTAGTAAGAAATCTCCTTGAGATTATTATGTTGGGAACCTATTTGTAACCAAATGCAATTCTAAAACTGTATATTACAGGGTGCTGTTATGCTCTCCAGCTAAATATCAACAGCATTTCCATTACAATATTATTTCATTCTTGTTGGAGGTTAGGATTTTTACTTTTTTTTTCTTTCTCATGGGTAATTTTTCTCCTATTTGTTGCCCAAGAGATGGGAACAACGATACTTAGACAAAAGATGTGGCCAGGATGGGGAGGAGGGGGGAATGGGTGCAGCTGGCTTCAGTCTCTTAGCTGGGGTGTGAGCTTGGTGGCTGGGGAGTTTTCTTTTGGGAAGTGTCCAGATACTGCGAGACTTGGCTAGGGGTCAGGGGCTGGGCTCAGCTCACTCTGTCTCTCTCTCTGTGAGTGGAGGGCAGATGGTGGTGGTCTTGGTGCTGGACTGCTGCTGTGGGGACAATTTGCTGCTGCTGTGGAGTTTTGTCCTTCACTGCTTCTCCTACCGTGGATGAGCCTTTGCTCGCAAGAGCGGCTGTTGAACTGGGACCTTTTCAACACCCGACCTTACTGGGAGGGGCCCTCACCATCTGCTTGGGTGCCTCAGGGGAAACCTGGGGCCCCACTCCGTGCCCTCTCTGGAGGGCATACGTCCTGGCTGCTTACAGGACCCCCTGCTGCTGCTGCCATCCCCAAGACATCGGGAGACGGGAGAGCCAGGGGAAAACACGAAACAACACCCTCTCTCCACCTTCTCTCTCCTCCCGGGGCTGCCCAGCCCCCACTGTTTTCTGCCACTGCTTCTGGGGTTTTTGCTACCCTTTAACTTGATACCCTGTGTATGCCTGGATCTCTGCTGCTCCTGCCATGGCTTTGGGGGTTTTGCTACACTTTGTTTGCCAC
>VZRR01011414.1:0-20608 GCA_013398015.1 Oreocharis arfaki
CCTGGAGCCCCTTTAGGTGGTGGTGTTCTTCCGAAGGAGCAGAGCTGCAGCATCACCCCCTGCCAGCCTGGCAAGGAGAGGAGTGTGCCATGTCCCCTCCAGGGTTCCAGGGACAGCTCAGCTGGCCGGGGCACAGGGAATTTCCTTCCCAACTGAGGGTTGCAAAGGAATTTTAGAAATGCTCGGCCTTGGGAGTTTTTTTAAAGCTTTTGTATTCTGCTCCGATGGTGCTCCTCTCTGAGCAGAGCGAGCTCCACCCCAGAAACAGCCCCCACCCTCCAAAAAACAAGGAAGAAAAGGTCAGGCCAAGCCTGTACTCGGATGAAATCCCTGGAAGAGCCGGGCTCATTGTGCAGCTCAAATGCTGCATTTGCCTGACTAAGACATGGCCTCTCCTGCCAGGCTTTTGCACGGATTCAGGAGCTTAAACTGGATTTCCACCAAGGACAGGTGCTCCGAGAGGGTCCCCAGCGCTGGAAGGGAGCATTTCACTGGGGCTGCAGAGCAGGAGTCCCCTCCCTTGCCTTCACTGCTCCATCAGTGCTCAGCACAGGCCTCCAGCAGCAGGTGCTGGTGCCCTGCTCCATTGGCATTCCCCGGGCTTCTGCACGGGCAGGGATGGAGCAGGGCAGGCACGGCGAGATTAAAGCGCCATTCATTCAAATGTTACATTTCCATCTCCTCGAGAGCCATCAGGAGCTCTGGCCGGGTGCAGGACACCAGTGCTTGATTAAATGTTCAGCTGTGCCCACCTGGCAGCGCTGAGCCTGGGAATGATCCTGGCCCAGCAGCTGGGTGCCAGCGTGTCCCAGGCAGTGCTGGCATGGGAACAGTGTGGCAGCAGCGCCCTCAAACCAGGCACAGATGGGCAGCTGGGGGGCTTGGAAAGGGAATGTGTGTTCAGAGGGGGAAGTTTGAGATGATTTTCACAGACTCACAGAATGTTCTGGTTGGGAGGGACCCAAAGGACCATCGAGTCCAGCACTGAGGGCCCATGTGGGGATGGAACCCACTGTGGTGTTACCAGCACCGTGCCCTGACCGGCTGAGCCCATCCCAGCTCCTCCCTGGACAGAAGCTGCAGCTGGGCTCCATCTCTGGTGGAATCAGTGCTGTGAGAGCAGCCAGGATGGCAGCCTCAGCGGAACTGGGACGGGCGGAGGGAGCTCCCCTGTGGATGCTGAAAAGCTGCTGGCAGAGAAAAATCCAGCATTTTGCAAGTATTCTGTTAAAGTCCTTGGTTTCAACATAAACAAGCAGGATGCTTTTCTAAACACCTTGCAGGTGTGTCCTATTAGGAGTCTAACAGGTGGTGTGGGGTCTGGCCAATCACTTGGAGAGGTGGTTGAACCAGGGACCAATGATCCCTGCCATAGACCAATGCAGGGATTATATAAGGCCTGCCTGTAATTAAATAAAGGGGGTTTATAATTTCCCTCAACTGGAGCTCTGACTCGGACCTCCATTTTTTCTGTGTCGCCCGTGCTTCAACTGCAACACTCCCTGGCTCTGCCCTGGCTCCCTGCCCAGCTCAGTCCTTCGTGGGAATGGAGACAGGACACTCCACCTGCACAGAGTCCCCGTGAGGCCCGAGGGGGCTGACGAGGTCAGGGAGCAATGGCAGTGGGGGTTTGTCTCCTTGCTGACTCAGGCATCTGCACCCCATGAGCCTGGCAAAGGGAAGGGGAACATCTCCCACCCTCCTGGGGCACAGAGGGCTCTGGCCACCCTGACAGGTCCCTGCAGCCCCTCCAGGCTGGCTGCTGGCCCAGTTTCACCTCTTCCAGAAGTGCCTGCTGAGCATTGCTGCTGCGATAACCATGGACATCAGTGTCCTGCTGGCACCAGGCCCTGGGTGCTGAAAGCCAGTCTGGGTTCCTCTGGAGCTGATCAGGCCATGCTCGTGCTGGTGGGTGCCAGGGCATTTCTCAGCTGCGGTGGCTCCTGCTCAGGGTCACATCAGTGTGGACACAGGGGGCACTGCCAGGGAATGTCCCCAGCTGTGAAATCAGACAGAGGCCTCAAAGCGAGTGAGCACCTGACCGTGCCAGGAGGCAGCAGAGCTGCAGTTGTTGGTGTTTTCTGCTGAAAAAAAAGGCACTGCAGGAGTTTTTTTTACCCACAGAACATTTTCCCACCTCCAGGCTCCATCCCAGGGATGCAGGCAATGACACAGGGCTGCCTCGAGTCTGCTGCTCCAAGAGAAGGAGCTGGATTAACAGGAAACACCCCATTGGCTTCTCCCCTGCTGTCATCCCCAAGAGAGACAATTCCTGCCTGGAAGGGGCAGGGAGGAAACGCTTGGTGCACTGCTGCAGGCACGGGGCTGGGTGGGGAACAGTACCGTGCAGGAGCCAGCAGAAACCAGAGCAGACACAGCGGCCACTTCACAGCTTCAGCCACTCTGGGTGACAGAACCCCAGGATGGGTGAGGCTGGAGGGAGCACAGAGGGTCCCTGGTGCCACCTCCCTGCTCCAGCAGGGCCATCCCAGAGCACAGGGCACAGCAGTGTGTCCCCACAGCTCTGCAATAGCCCCAGGGAGGAGACTGCACAGCCTCTCTGGGCTCTGCTCAGGGCTGGGCCCTGCCCAGGGCAGGAGTTGTGCCTCCTGTGCAGGGGAATTGCTGGGCTCAGGCCCTGCCCATTGCTCTGGTGCCACTGCTGGGCCCCGGAGCAGAGCCTGGGCCCTGCTCGGAGCCCTCCCTGCAGCCAGGGACAGCCAGGCCTGAGGGCCCCTCTCAGCTGGGGCTTCTCTCGAGGCTGAGCAGCCCCAGCTCCCTCAGCCTTTCCTGGGCACCGAGATGCTCCAGGCCCTTCCTCAGCTCTGCAGCCTTTAGGCCCTGGAAGGGGCTCTGAGCTCTCCCTGGAGCCTGTTTTTCTCCAGGTGAACACCCCCAGCTCTCCCAGCCTGGCTACATAGAGAGGAATAAACAGACATTTCTAGAATTTCTACACCACACAGACCCTGGGCCTGCCATGCCAGTCCTGCAGCCCCCCCAGGACAAGGGAAATTTTCCTTTCCAACTCCTCTAAGAATCAACATGTCTCCAGGCAGTCCAGGGGCAAACATGACCTGGTGACCTGAAGGATGGAGATCAGTCTGGTGAGAGGTGGAGGATACCAGGAGCTTACAGGGTGCAGAGAGAAGAGGAGCTGCTGGCCATGGCAGGGTGATGAGCAGGGTGGGGAGGCCCTGGCACAGGGTGCCCAGAGCAGCTGTGGCTGCCCCTGGATCCCTGGCAGTGCCCAAGGCCAGGCTGGACGGGGCTTGGAGCAGCCTGGGACAGTGGAAGGTGTCCCTGCCTGTGGCAGGGGTGGCACTGGATGGGCTTTAAGGTCCCTTCCCACCCAAACCATTCCATGATTCTGTGATTTTGTGACACTCAGGTCCTGATCCCCCTTTCCCTGATCCTCCTTTCCCTCCTTCCTCCCTGCCTGGCTGTTCCCAAAGCTGGGAGAGGCCTCTTTATGCCTAGAGCAGAAGGGTACCACGTCTTTCCCAATGCCCCATTCAGGCTGCAGGAACTGGGCACTGGGTACTTGGTCACCTACAAGGTGATATTCTATGAAACCACATTGAATTGCTGCTGAAATCCCAGGATTTAGCCAAGGCATTGTTTCATTAATAAATCCCTCAGATGTCAGCCAGAGGGGTCAGGCTCTGCTGCCAGGGAACAGGGACAGGAGAGGAAAGGGCCTCAGGCTGTGCCAGAGGAGGCTCAGGGGGGACATCAGCAGGAATTTCTCTGTGGGAAGGGTGGTCAGGCCTTGGCAGGGGCTGCCCAGGGAGGTTTGGAGTCCCCATTCCTGGAGGTGTCCAAGGAAGGGCTGGACGTGGCACTCCTGGCGTCGGGCCCATGGGCTGCTCTTCCCTCCTGTTTCCCCAGGGCAGACACATCCCACTGACTGCAGCCCCCTGCCCCAGTACCGCTTGTGATGAATGCACAAGTGCCTGGAGTGCCAAGGTGTTCCCTCCAAGCCCGCAGCTCTGCACTGGCTCGGTGATCCCAGAAAAGCAGCAGAGCAGCAATGGGCTGGAGGAGCTTGCAGCAGGCAGGGCTGGCTTTGTGATGAATGCCCAGGGAAGGCTGAGCATATTAAGCAGGGCTCTGGGTGGCCACTCTTACACGTGTCCTTCATTAGCGGGAACTTGTAATGGGCAGCTGCCTTTGCCTGGTGTGAATTAAGGAAAAAAGATGTGACATTTAAAGCTTCTCACAGCACCATCCTGTGCTACCTAAAGCTGCATTCTTTCAGCAAGGGCTGATAAAAATAATGAGCAGGTGACTCTCCTTGCAATTTCTTGACATTTATTTTCAATGTCCTTAACTACTTCATTCCCCAGAGCACTGACAGCAGCTCCAGGCAGGTGTATTTACAAAGATTTTCTTTCCAGGGCCAGATATCCCATGGAAACCCTGCAGGAACTGATCTGAATGGGCCAAACACTCCTGGTTTGTGCCACTGAAAACCTGTAGAGCCACTGGGACATAACTCACGTAGTGACACCAGAGCTCAGCTGAGGAAAGTTCAGCCCCAAATTCTGGGCCGTGCCTGGATTTCCTCAAACTCCACATTACAAAATAGGGTCTGGAGCCCGAGGAGAGGTTCAGGGAGCTGGGAAAGGGGCTGAGCCTGGAGAAAAGGAGGCTCAGGGACCTGTGGCTCTGCACAACTCCCTGACAGGAGGGGGCAGCCGGGGGGGAGGTCGGGCTCTGCTGCCAGGGAACAGGGACAGGAGGAAAGGGAACAGCCTCAGGCTGGGCCAGGGGAGGGGCAGGGTGAACATCAGGAGGAATTTCTGCATGGAAGGGGTGTTCAGGCCTTGGCAGAGGCTGCCCAGGGAGGTGGTGGAGTCCCCATCTCTGGAGATGTCCAAGGAAGGGCTGGACCTGGCACTCAGGGCTCTGGGCTGGGGTCAAGGTGGGGATCAGGCACAGCTTGGACTGGGTGGGCTGGGAGGGACTTCCCAGCCTCAGCAATTCTGGGATTCTGTGAAAATGTCTGTGAACACCCAACACACTGAGCCCAGCCAGGAGGGAAAGGCAAATGCCAGAGACTTCTGAGGGATTTATTTGTGAAACAATGCCTTGGCTTAAAGCCTGGGTTTTCAGCAGCAATTCAATGTGGGTTTGCAGAATATCACCTTGGAGCCAGAGAACCTCCAGCTCCATCCTTCCCTTTCTAGGTCCACACCCAACACCCAACTCGGCCTGAACTGCGTGGCCTCCAGACCCCATCTCTGCTCTTGTGCTGTGGCAGTGTCTGACACGAGCCCTCAGCCACTGCTGTTGTCCCACTGCTCTACCTCCGGTGTCCCTGAGACCTTCCTCTTGTCCTTCAGGGGGTTGGGTACCACCCAGTTTGTTCCACTGACCTCAGCCTGGGTCATCCTCTCCAGACACTCCATGGCTCTTCTCAGCAGGGTTCATTCCACCTCTGCCCCCACAGCCCGGGTTGCACATGAGGCCATGTCACCATAGCCACTGCCAGCTGTCCCCTAGGCTGGGACAGCCCCTCCCGAGGGCAGCTCCAATCTCTGCTCCCTGGGACAGGGACAGCACCCAGGGAACAGCTGGAGCTGGGCCAGGGGAGGCTCAGGCTGCAGAGCAGGGAAAGGTTCTTCCCCCAGAGGGTGCTGGGCACTGCCCAGGCTCCCCAGGGAATGGGCACGGCCCCGAGGCTGCCAGAGCTCCAGGAGCGTTTGGGCAGCACTGCCAGGGATGCCCAGGGTGGGGTTGTTGGGGTGTCTGTGCAGGGCCAGGAGGTGGGCTGGATGATCCCTGTGAGTCTCTCCCAAATTAGAACATTCTGGGATTCTCCTTACAGAGCTGTTTTTTGTCAAGTCTGGCATTATCTGGAATATTTCTCTGTATTCAGGAGAGCAGGATTAACAGGATCACTTTTAGAACCTACTTTTAGGCGCTTGCACAGAGAAACAAGATGTGCAGATTTTGATGGATAAATCCAGTTTTTCTTTCCTACTCACCCAGAATACCAAGGGTTTTCTGTTTCTCCTGTGAAAGCCCAGGCAACCTGAGAGTTCAAAAATTATCTTTTTAAAAAGTCCTCAAAAATGAGGAGGCTGACTTTAAAAAAGCCTAGTTTTTTTCAGAGATTTTTCCAAATGTCCTTGAGTTTCACAGATCTTTTTTTCCTTCTGCCCTCTTTCCCTCCTTCCTCCCCTGCTCCTGAGCCCTGCTGCCTTCACAAAAGATAAAGCCACTTCCCAGTAGCCACAAATATCCACAAATTTACCTCCAAGCTGTTTGAACTATTCGTAGGACTACTGTTGACTCTGCTGATGGCAGCAGCCAGGGGCCCTGAGCAGGAAACGAGCAGCCTGTGAGCACCACGCACCAGCTGGGGAGCAGCTTCTGCGGGAGCCTGGGGAGGTCCTGAGTCCATCTGGGATGCCGAGGCCAGACTGTAGAAGCTTCCTGCTTGGAGCCCACCCCGGCTGCTGCTCAGCTCCCCCCCTGGCCAGGCAACTCCTTGCTCCTTCTTGCATCCCAGCAGCCCTCCAGGGGCAGGAGATGGGGACTGGGCCTGTACTTCCAAATTTGGTTCAATTAATATAGAGTTAATTAGCCTGGAACACAAAAATTTGGGGCTTTTTTCTGTCATTGTATGGATTTTCAGTGAGTTCCAGAGTGGCACAGTTCACCCACAGCTCTGTGAACTCCTGGGGTGGTGCACTCAGTGCTTTCCTCCCCTGGGTTGCCCAGTGACCACCCCATGACAGCCCCAGCTCAACCCAGTGCCAGGGAAAACCCTCCCAGTGCTTGCAGCCCCAGGACTGGGCTTTGAGGTCACGCAGGAGAGCAGCCCAGCCCAGCAGAGAACAGTCCACAGCCCCACTCCAGGCTGACCACTGCCCTCAGCCCAGCCCGGCGCTCCCGGAGTTTCTGAGCCGCTCAGGCCTGTCCTGTCTGTGGCTGACAAACAACGCTGGCGGTCACTCCAGCTCTCCCCGACTTTGCCTCTTCCTGCAGCTCCCTGCTCCTGCCCAAGAGGCTCAAAGCCAGGGCCTCTGTGTCCCTTGCCCTCTGCCTTCAGGCCATTTGATGGTCAGGTCTCCAGGGTTTCAATCCTTGCTCTGCAAACCAACCTCCCCCAAAAGTTTTGGGTGAGCTGCAGGTGACATCCCTTGACTGAGGTGCCTGGAACTGCCCCAAACACAGCCCTGTTCCTGCTGTGTGCTCTGGCTGACCTCCCCTGGGCTGTTTATTCCCAGAGCCAGCGGATCTCGCCTTTCCTCCTGCTCAGGATGTCCCAGCTGGTCAGATTTAGGGTGCAGGATGGATTGGCAGGGCAGGGCTGGGGCCTGGCAAAGTGGGGGAGCCCAGCAGGGAAAAGCAGGATGCTTTCCCATCTGAGAATCCAGGCTCACAGGGCATCCCTGAGAGGCAGAAGGGAAAACCCAGATCTCCGAGCCACTGCTGGTGGAAGTAACAGCAGCAGGTGTTGTTATTATACATTTATAGATACCGGTGTGATAGAAGCCTTCAGTCAGTGGGGGGAGCAGAGACCCTCCCCTGCTGGGAGCTATGGGAAAACCTCTGACGGGAGAAGGTTCATGAGGCCCTGGCACAGCGTGCCCAGAGAAGCTGTGGCTGCCCCTGCATCCCTGGCAGTGCCCAAGGCCAAGCTGGACACTGGGGCTTGGAGCAGCCTGGGATAGTGGAAGGTGTCCCTGCCATGGCAGGGGTGGCACTGGATGGAATTTAGGGTCCCTTCCCACCCAAACTTTTCTGCAATTCTGTAAAGTTAAAAGTCCCACAAAGCTGGAGAGTCCAGAGCAGTTTCTCAGCTCCCTGCACTCCACTGGAGGGACCATGGGAACTGCTCTGCCATGGAAAGATCATCAGCTGTTGCAGATGAATTAAGTCCCTTAATCCCTTAAATGTCTCCAGGCTTTATCTCGAGATGGCATCTTGTAAATTTGTGCTGTTTGGATCCTCACTAAGCTGCTCTTGGGCAGTGCCAGGGGTGGGTGATGCTGCAGGTGAGAGACAGATGCCCGGTGTGACAATGGCCAGTTCCTGTGACCCAAGAGGATGTGGCTGTGACACTGGACAACCCCCAAGCCAGCCTGTGAACAGCACAGAGCCCTGGACCACACTTTGCTTCCCTGCTGTAATGAGAGATTGTGGGTAAGCGTAGAGTCTGCAGCCCCAGATTAGATTAGGATTATTTGTAAAGGCTTTTTCTTTACATGTATTTGCCCTTGTTCTGCACAGCTGTGGGCAAAGCCTCTCTGAGCTGCTAATCCTCTGCACAGCTGGGCAGCCCTGGCAGTTCAGAGCATCCTCCTTCCTGCATTTAAACTCCAGCAGAGCCTCCTGCTGAGCCTCCACCTTTCCATGCCCTTGGTGCCCTCCCATGGGCTTGGACTCCAGGTGTGCCCCAGGTGCATTGAGGTCCTTCCCCCAGAGGGTGCTGGGCACTGCCCAGGCTCCCCAGGGAATGGGCACGGCCCCGAGGCTGCCAGAGCTCCAGGAGCGTTCGGGCAGCGCTGCCAGGGATGCCCAGGGTGGGGTTGTTGGGGTGTCTGTGCAGGGCAGGAGCTGGGCTGGATGATCCCTGTTGGTCCCTTCCAGCTCAGGACATCCTGAGATTCCATGAATTCCTTTTGGAGTCAGGTTACAGAATCACACAATCTCAGGATGTCCTGCGTGGAGGGACCCACAGGGATCATGGATCCAGCTCCTGGCCTTGCACAGATACCCCAACAACCCCACCCTGGGCATCCCTGGCAGCGCTGCCCGAACGCTCCTGGAGCTCTGGCAGCCTCGGGGCTGTGCCCATTCCCTGGTCACCGTGACAGGAGAACTCCTGTGCTGGTTTGCAGACACTCCCCTGGAGCTCTGGCAGCTCCTGCCTCTTGCCCTGCTCTCTGGCAGTCTCCTCCCCCAAGTTTGCCATGATTCCTCAGCGCACCTTTTTCAGTTCATCAATGGCTGCTTCAAATGAAACATTTGCTGAACTCTCAGGATTGGACTCAGCTTTGGGATGGTGCTGAGTTATGCTCTGGTTTAAACTTCAGGTGGAAGAAGAGTGAATATGACACACAAAACATTGGTGAGGCTCCTTCCCCAAATCCATGGAATGAGTAACTTGGAAAAGGCCTCCAAGACCATCAAGTGCAACCTTCGACCAAATCCTACTATGGTCACTAACCCCTGTCCCCAAGTGCCACTTCTGCTCGTTCTTTGACCATTTCCTGGGATGGGGACTCCACCACTGCCCTGGTGTTCCTTGGCCAAGTTCCTACACTCATTTCTCTGTCCAGACCCAGCTGAGAACTCTCCAGAAGAATGACAAGCTCTTGTTAAAACACACAGGAGACTCTGGCAGTTCCTGGCCCAGCTGAGGTTGACCCTGATCCTGGAGTCCCCCTGAGGCAGCACAGCCTTGCAGGAGAGGTTTTCTACATCCCAAGGATTCCGAGAATGGTCTGTCCATGGGGATTGGAAGGGCAGGAAAGACAGGAGTGACTGTGCCTTGCTGGGAATGGGATGTGCCCTTGGAGCATTGGAGTGCCTCTGAAGCTGTGATGATTTTTTGCCTTTTCTTTTATACCCCTTTTATACACCCTTTTACATGGCTTTTATGTGTTCTTAGTGCTTTAGCCCACACACTGATAATTCCTTAAGTCCGATAACCTGGCTCAGACCCAATATCCCGTTAGGCCAGGACACCAAACCCCCCGGCAGCCTCGCAGGCAGGGCTCAGAACGGCCCAGACACCAAGGTCCTCTCCAGAACACATCCTGTAAACGGAGAGAGGCCCATCCAGGGGAAGGTTCCTCGGGACGGGGGGCTCACTCCAGCCTCTCCCTGGGGAATCTTTGATAGATTTGCTCATTTGCAAGGCCTGTAATTGTGTGTGCTTTTCGGGGCTGTGTGTGCATTTCAGGGGTGCATTTGGGTGCATCCCACCGGGACAGAGTGCTGCACCTAAGGATCCTTAAATAAATACCGAGGTAAAAACCCTTTTTTTCCCTTGACCGTGTTTGGTTCTTAATTTTAAGACCAAGAAAAGGCAACACCCCTAGCTCCTGTGTCCTGCCCAGGGGCCCTGTGCCAGGTGGGATTTGGGCAGAACAGTGCAGGGATGAGACACCTGCAGTGACAAACTCTCCCTGGCCCCTCTGTCCCATCCTGCCTGCCCTCTGCATGGGAAATGCACCTTTAAATAGCTGAGAAGCCCCCTTGACTCTGTGCCCAAAACCGCGGTGAAAGAGGCTCCATCTTTCTATCTCTGACAAATCAATACTGTCTGGGCACTGGAGATCCCGGCTAAATGAAGTGCTAATTACTAATTTAATAGTCAGAGTAAAACTCTGTCAGGTTGTAAAGAGAAAGGCCGCTTCCCCTTGAAGGTGAATACAGCAGTGAGCAGAAAGATAGACTCGGGCTAAAACACAATCTAAGAGTAAGAGCATCTCAACAGAGTCCTCACAAAAGGCTGGAGGCACCTCTCAGTCTTTCCTGTGCTTTGGTTCCTCTGTTTGTGATTCCTTAGATCTAGCAGCTTCCTGTTGAAGCCAAAATTTATTGCAAGGAGAATGTTGATAACAAAAATTCAAGTGCTGCAGTCAAAATCTGTCTCCTCTTGTTGGAGAGCCCATGCAAAAAAACCCCTCCACCAACAAAAATGCACACAAATAAAGCCAAGAAATGCTGCATTTGGAGCCAGAAAATTAAAGCTAAAAGCTGTGGTTGCTCTGCATCTTAATCTGACTGCCCTGGCTAAGGTTTCCTTTTCCATTAGTGCATTATTTAGCAGCTAAAATGTAAGAGAGGATGGGAGCTGACAGGGAGAGCCTGTTGTGGAGTGGGTACAGGGCTGTGCTTCCCCCTGCACCTGCAGAGCTCACACCAGGTTTAACGGATCACCAGGAATGAGGGCTCACCTGGGGGTGTGGACAGGGTTGAACACAGGAATGGGGTGGGAAGGGAGAGCCCGGACCCACAGCGGTGTTTGGGCTGGGGGAGGTTTCAGCTGTGGGTGGTACAACCCCTCCAGTGGGATCGCAGCAGGGCCTGCCTGACCTTCCTGGGGCTGGGACTCCTCCCATAGAAGAATCACAGGATCACAGAATATCCTGAGCTGGAAGGGACCAACAGGGATCATCCAGCCCAGCTCCTGGCCCTGCACAGACACCCCAACAATCCCACCCTGGGCATCCCTGGCAGCGCTGTCCAATCGCTCCTGAAGCACTGGCAGCCTCGGGGCCGTGCCCATTCCCTGGGGAGCCTGGGCAGTGCCCAGCACCTTCTGGGGGAAGAACCTTTCCCTCCTCTGCAGCCTGAGCCTGCCCTGGCCCAGCTCCAGCTGTTCCCTGGGTGCTGTCCCTGTCCCAGGGAGCAGAGATCGGTGTCTGCCCCTCCTCTTCCCCAAGGAATTCCTCCTGTGGACACCTGAGCTCCTTCCCTCCATGCTGTGCTGTCCCTGGGAGCTGAAGAGTTCTGGAGAACGATTCCAGGGCAAGGTGCCACCTGTCAGACAGGAGGATAGGGGACACTGCTCTGACAGGTCCCATCCATGCTGGCCTGGCAGCACCACAGCACCCTCCGGCCCTCAGCGTGACCCTGCAGCCACGGCTGGGGAGCAGGACTGGAGCTCCTGCCCTTACTCTTTGATGCCTGGCACACTCCCAGCTATTCCCAGAGCAGTGGCATCCCTGCTTTGGAAATGGAGTCCTCGGTGCCAGCACAGGTCTGCACACTGGCTCTGCTCACTGCGCTCAGCAGCAGGGCAGGTGGAAGCTCCAAGAGCTCTCCCTGTCCCTATTCCTCCCCTGAAACCTCTTCTTCCCTGCTTCTGGGCTCCACGGCTGCCTGGGCTCTGGCAGCCCCGCCGGGCAGAAGGCACAGCCGTGGTGCAGTTGTGGGTATCGACGTGCCCCTATATTCATGGCCCCATAAAGCTGTTTTATGGTGATATAATAACCCTAAATATGGCACTATTGGCAACAGAGAGCTCGCAGTGCTGAGCGCTCTATCCTCGGTGAAATAAATGCCTCCCAGTCATCAATAGAGGAGCTGGATGGAGTCAAGTAAACAGCAGCTTTTCAATCCCTCTCCCCGCTGCAGCTTCACAAGGTATCAATATATCTATCGGAGTCCTTTGTGAGCAAGACATAAATCTGGGCGTTTGTTTGCCGGGAACAAACGCTTTATTATTAGCGAATTGTAAAGCAGGGGCGAAGCACTCCGCTAACAAGTGCCCCATCTGCAATGCTAATGGCAGCTGGCTCCTAGTCACACTCCCGCCCCTCCTGTAAACACCTCCGCGGGAGTGCGCAGCATCTCCCGGTGACTGATAGCCCAGCCTGCCCCTCCCGCTCCTGCTGCCGCTTCAGCTGCCGAAAATAAGCTCTGCGATCGCTCCAGGCCTGGCAGACGAGCACCGGGAAGAGCTGGGCAACGCTCTCCACTCTGAGTGGCAGTGGAGCATTTTGACATCTTGCCAGAATTCCTGAAAAAGGAAGGGGGAAAATCCATTTTCTTTCTTTTTTTTCAGGCTGTTGTTATCAGGAGTGAGTGGGGAGCTGTGTTTGCCAGGAGCTGAGAGGCAGGCGGGCTGCTCACCACTCGTGTGGGGCGGGGACCACACCGGGAGATGTTCTGGGCATGCTGCAGGGCTCTCCAAAGTCCTGAGTGATCAGAGGCCGCTTCAGGACCTGCTGCAGTCGGGACACCTAGACGGGACTGCCAGGGAAACCTCGGGGACACCATGAGCTGTGAGCAGCTTTGGGAACTTCCCCGGCCCCACTCCTCCTTCACAGGAGCTCAGCTCAGCCCTGGTTCAACAGGAAACCACCCCCCCCACCCCCACCCCAGTCTGTCCCAGCTCCCTGGGAAGGGGAACAGCCCCAGGGAGCTGCCACAAGATCCCACACTGGAGGTTAAGGGAAGTTATCTCCTGGGTTTCTATTTTCCGGTGCATCCCCATCCTGGTCTGGGGGCCAACCCAGCCGTGAGTATCGGATATTCCATCCAACTGAAAGGGAAAAAGCAATTCCGCCATGAGCTGAAGGGCTCGTGGGATGCTCAGCCTGACTTAAAGGCTTCCCCGTGTTCCTGGAGCCCATCTTCCCCCTCCAGTGGCACACACACTGCTGTCATCCCAGGGACCCTGCACCAGTGTGGCTCGCAGAGCTGGATATTCCCAGCAGCTCCTTGGGAGCACTGCAGAAGGCACCCACCACCCACTCCTCCCAGGGAACGGCAAACACGGCCAGATATTTGCAAGCTCCATTCGGAATGCTTTGAAACAGCTTCTCAAGCCAGTTTTAGTAAAGCTCTCAGTGATCTTCCCCACTCTGAAAATGTTTTATATATTTCAGAGCACTTTGTCACATGCACACAGGAAGGTGCCCTTCAGACATGGCTTCTCTGCTGCTTTGGAGTGACATCAAGTTGTCCGTGTGATTCACAGACCCTCTGGAGCTGGAGGAAGAGCAGCCCCAGACTCAAAAGTCCTTCCACACTCGGGCGGTGGTACAGGAGCTTCCCAGGCTGCAGTTTTCCAGGGCACAGCCCCTCTCCACAAGGCTCTGTTGGAGCAGAGCTGAGCATGGTCCATGAACAGCTGTGGGAGATGGAGGCATTCGCAGTGATGCCTGAGAGGCTACCCAGAAACAGAGGCTAGACAGGAATAAAGGTGGGTATTTATTTGAAAGGCCTTCACAGGTACACCCTGGGGAGCCAGAGGCTTCTCTCAAAAAGGACCCCTGGATGGACGATGAGTCACAAGTTCTTCACACTTTTATAGGTTTGGTCCATTTGCATATCAGCATAAATTTGCCAATTAAAACTTTAGCTGATGATGTAATTTCCCCAAGCTCACCTGCTTCTCAAGATGTTGGGTTACACATTTCAGGCCCAGGACAGGCTGGGTGTCCTTGGAGAGCAGGCCTGGAGAGGCTTTGTTGTGCCTGCCTGGCCTGAGAGAGCAGCAGCGAGCAGCTGCAAGGAACTGCACAGTGACACACCAGGCAGGGCAGGGTTTGAAAAACATAGAAATTAAAACCCAGGGGCCTCCTCCTGCTGCTCTGGTGGGAACTCAGACAGTCACAGGTGCAACCAGCCAGACACACACACCTGGGCACCTGCTTAGTCCCATCTTCCTGCCCTCTGCCCATTCTGGGGTGAACACTTGCACGTGAGGAGCTGAAGCTGGGTGGGACTGAGCCTTGCCCAGGCTCCTTCATGGTATGATGGTTGTCCTTGGCTCCCTGTCCTTGGGCCTGCAGCCCAGGGGAAATGGGAGTGTCAGGAAAGGAAGAGCAGGACTGTGAAAGTTGGGAAAGGCATGAAGGGGGGCGTTAGCCAAAGGGCCAGCTGGGCTCTGTGGTGGGAGAAACCTCAAGAGGAGGGATAAGGAATCCCTGCTGTCCTTGCCATGCCAGCATCCATCTGCAGGGGCTGCCAGGGGTTGTCTCCTCCATGCCCTGTCCCTGAACTGCTCCCTGAGCATCACTCCTAATGCAGAGATGGAGCTGGGATGTGGTCTCAGCTCCACGGTCCCGTTCCACAGGGACAAGGCCCCTTCAGCCCTGCCCATCCTCCCCAGGATGCCCAGGGCAGCAGCACATCTTGCACACTGCCTCTGCCTCCAGCCCATCTGCAAACAGCCCCAGTGCTGCAGTGCTCAGGAAAATTGTCAGGTTGGACATCAGCAGGAATTTCCTCATGGGAAGGGTGGTCAGGCCTTGGCAGGGGCTGCTCAGGGAGGTTTGGAGTGCCCATCTCTGGAGATGTCCAAGGAGCGCCTGGATGTAGCACTCAGGGCTCTGCGCCGGGTACAAGGTGGGGATCGGGCACAGCTTGGAATCAATGACCTTGGAGGACTTTTCCAGCCTCAGGGATTCTGTGATTCTGTGAATAAAGCCAAAGTTCTCACTTCCAGCAGACTCTGGGCAAAGCCCCCAGCCCTGCAGGAATCTCTCACGGAGAAAAGAAGCCAAAATTGCAGTTACTGCAGCATGGAAATGCTCAGGGCTGTCTTGCCTGGCACCTGCAGCAGCCTCAGCCTTGTGCTGGCTTTGCCTGATGTTCCCAGAATCTCATGGATCAACACACAGAGCCCGTGGCAGCAGCCCTGTGCCAAGCCCTGACAGTGCTGCCCTTGGAGGGGGCAGAGGTGACAGTGGAGCACCAAGTGATGCCCTCCCCTCACTCCTCCATCTCCGAGCTCTGGATCGGTCCAGTGCAATTCCTGCCTCCCTCATCCCTCCATCCCGAGCTCCCGGCCGCTCCAGTGCAATTCCTGCCTCCCTCATCCCTCCATCCCGAGCTCCCGGCAGCTCCAGCGCAGTTCCTGCCGTGGCCGCACAGATGGCGTTGGGCTGCGCGGCCGCGGAGCCACGCGTTGGGCCCGGCCGTGTGAGCGCGGCTCTGCAGGGCCGGCCGGGCGCGTGGGCACGGAGATAAACACCCCAAAAGGCCGTGTTTGGGCAGCGCTCAGCGCTCGGTGACCTGAATGATTTCTCTCCGTTTCACGGTCAGCGCCGTCGCGCTTAAAATCCGCTTCAGCGCTGCCACCCAGCATCATCCCCTGCTGTAAAATCCCTGTGTCCCCTAAAACCCCCGGTGAGGGGGCCGTGACCGCGGCCCCTGCACTCCGCTCGAGGTAAGTGCAGAGGTGCAGCTGCGCTTTGTGGTGTCCCTGCACCGCTGCCCTCCCGCGGCCCCCGGGGCACCCTGCCGGGCTTCTCGGTCCCTGCCAGCTTCCCCGAGGGCTGCCCCGCTGCTTCCGTGAAACTTGTCCTGTACTTTACTCTGAATGCAGCAGGGAGTCAGAATTCCGCCCACTGTTCCCTTCTATTCTTGGCCCTCCGCTTCCCTCACCTCCCAACCAAAATCTGTTCTCCTTCTGAAAATGGCTTTGATTTTCTGACGGCGAGAAAGCAGCTCTCCCACGGGGGTTGTGGGGCCGTGGGCTGGCACCCCCCGGCTCCGAGCAGCCCGGCCAGGGGCTGCCCTTGCCCTCCCTGACCCCTCTCTCCAGCCACGCTCGGGTGCCTGGGGGCTGCTCTGCCTGGTGGCAGCAGCTCTGCGGCTCCTCCAGTCCCTGTTTGTTGCATTTGCCGCCTGCTTTGTGCCGGCACTGCTAAATTTACGGGATTGTTGCTGGGAATTAGTGGCGTGTCCGTGTTTTCCTCCCTCACTGCCTGCGATTGCCGGGCGAGGCGGAACGCGCTGTTTGTCCCCTTTCCAAGCGTCTCTGTCGAACCAACAAGAACAGATTATTCATCTGCTGCGGGAGGCTAATTGCAAACAGCCAGAAAACAGAAGATTATTTCGTTGTGGAGGAATGGGCAGCGCTGGCTCGGCACCCTTTGGCAGCACGGTTCAAAGCCAAGCTCACACCTGAGCACAGCCCTGGAGCCAGCAACCTCTGATGGCTTCAGGGGTGCCACTAATAGGGACAGGTGGCTCCATGAGGCAGCACCGCAGCCCCGTCAGTCCCTGTCCAAGCAGCCCCTGCAGTGCCAGAAATCCCTCCAGCTCACACTCAGGCACATCTGTAACACCTGCACCACCTCCCTGAGCTCCTGAGCCTGCACTGGGGGCAATCCTGAGCTCTTCAGGGCTTTGAGGTCTCTGGAACAAAAAAACCCCCAAACCAGCATCCTTGTGCTGCCCATTTTGCATCCTTAGCCAAGAGGTGGCACAAACAGCAGCCCCCAGGGCAAGCAGGAGCCTCGTGGAGGTTCCTCCAGTTCAGGAATGTGGAAGGGTTTGCTGGAGATGTGGTTTGTGCGTTTGTGCATCCTCCAGCACTCCTGGTGGCACCTCAGCTCCACACATTCCTGACATTCACCCTGGAGGAGCTGCACGGCCTGATTGTCCCGAGTGCCTCCTCGAGGACTGGCCGGCACAGCCTCAGGAGCACCGGTCCTGCCGGAGATGGGAGCAAGGACGATGGATTCCCAGCTCTTGGTGCTGCTGCCAGGGCTCTGAACCAAGCAGCTGCTCTGCAGAGAGTCAAGTTCTCAATGAGAGGAGCTGATTTCCACGGGCTGCTGAGCCTTCCCACAGAGCTGCATTCTGTTTTCCTGCAGCCTTCTGTCTTTTCCTGAAAACCACTTGCCTAGGAAGCTACGTGGGCACTTTGCTCTTCCTGAGGACGCTCTGCAGGGACAGTTCTCAGCTGTCACTTCCGTGTCTGCACTGCTCTGTGGAAGGGTGGATGATGGAGGGGCCACCAGACCAGGGGGCTCAGGAGGTGGCCTAATCCCGGGAGCTCGTCTAGGCTCAGGCCACCGCCAAAACCACACCTCCCTCTCACTCTGCTCAATGTTTTTTTGCCAAGATACTCAATTCCATGACTTCCATTTGCCACTTCCCCTGTGGAATTGGGTGCCCAGATGTTCCCCTGCCCTTTCCCAGCAGAGCAAAGCCATGGCCTTGACGGGGGTGTTTCTAAAGCCTTCATTAAGAGCCAGTCAAACAGCACTGACAGCATTTTCTTGGGGTTATTTCTTAAAGCTGAAATATTTCTCCTGAAGCCCTGGAAGTTCCAGTGCATCTCCTGGAAAACCTCTGTGGTCCAGAGCAGCAACAATGCCCCGGTAATGCTGTGGCTGGTGAGCAGGGCTGGCTGGGCTCTGACACCAGCAGCTCCAAAGGGCCAAACCCTGGCATTTGCTGAGATCATGGGAGTTTGGGACAATAATTGCCAAACTGGATCAAAAACAAATCCACCAGATTTGAGCTCACTGTTTGAGTATTCCTGCACTCCCCTGAATACAGAGCAAGTTCCAGGGCAGAAAAAAAGGTTTGAAAAAGTCCAGCTCACCACAGGTTCTCTCCAGGTGATGTCTGGGGTCAGGTTTAGCCTAAAACCTCCTTGGAGTGTGAGCAATACTTCAGTTCTCCAATCTTCTGCCCAGTTTGGCACGATCAGGACTGGAGAATTCTGCTCTGAACTTTGCCCTTCCCTGCAGTCCCCACATTACAATTGCAGGAAAACACGCACTAGAATTTTATTTACTTGTTTAATTCTGACTAAAGAAGACAATATTGCCTCAGACCTCTCTGTGAAACACCTGGGTGTGCTCCAGCCCACTCTGCTGCTTTCCACAGTGAGGTTGAAGACTCGGGACTGCACTAAAAGGGCTAAAAACTGAAGAGCCAGACGGTGGCACCTGGAGATCCATGGGGCAGAAGGACAAAGCTGCTGAAACCTGGCCTGCCCCAGCTGAAGATCCTGCCTAGGAGGACCCAGGAGCAGCTCAAGCCAATTTTTGCAGATAACTGAACAAGTAATCACTGCTCTACCCCAGCTTCCCATCTTGCACCTTCCTCCAGCTCCATATATTTCTCTTTCCCATGTGCAGTTTTTCTGCTCTTTAGCCGGTTTCTCCAGCAGCAAGCCACGCCAAATGCCACGCCAAGTGCCACGCCAAGTGCCATGTCAAGTGCCACGTCAAGTGCCACGTCAAGTGCCATGCCAGGTGCCACGCCAGGTGCCACGCCAGTCCCAGACTCACCAGGAAGCTGTGCAGGGGTGGGACACTGAGTCCCTGACATCCCTCAGCACAGCCTGCTCATTGCTCCCCTTGCACTGTTGTGCCCCTCAGGCTGCTCTTGGGGATCTCCTTCTTCCTCAGGGCTGATTTCTCCTCCTCGGGCTGTTTGGAAGGTTTCCAAAGGGTGGCTGGGTGCAGTTCCTGGTGCATCACACAGCACCCGGCACCCCCAGTGCCCTGACCCAGGACTGCCACGCCACGGTGGGCACATCAGTGTGTCTCACGTGGCTTAGTCCAGCGTGAAGCTGTGATTTTGCTCCAGCCTGCCCTGCTCCCCCACCCCTGTGTGCTCTCCTTCCCATTCCCCATCCCACCTCTGCTTTAGCTCCTGCTCTAGGGTGACTCCTATTCCTCTTTACTGATGGCAGCAACAAGAGGGGAAGAGTCCAGTTTTTGGGCCTGGAATAGATTTACCTTCACTGCCTTTGGACCACCTATGGAGCTGCTCCGTGTTTGGGAGCAAATCCCCATCAGCTGGGGGAGCAGAGCTGGACAGGTGTTGATAGGACACCTGCTCTGTCTCACATCCCTGTACCTGCCCCAACACAGCCCTGCTCGAGGTGCAGGAGCACCCCTGGAAATCTCTGCAGGCCCTGGAGATTTTCAAGTTAAGACATGAGCTAGAGGAGTAATCCGAAATGAATAATTTATTTTGGTGAATTTTTCTTCCCTCTGTTTACAGATTGTCTCAGAGCAGATTGCAGCTTTCGCACCTCAATTCATTATTGGAAACTATTTGCAGATAGTTCCCGGTCTGGAACTCATTTGCTAACTCTGCTGGGAGCACTGCAGATCTGAAATCAGAGCTGTTGTGACTGGTCAGGTGGTGCTGCCATGCTCCCGTTCCTCCCTGAGATCTCGGTGAGGCTCGGAATGGGGCTGCAAGGGCGGCTGCTCCCGGTCACAGATTCTGCGTTCATTCTCTGCCAGTGCTTCCAGCAGCCTTCCTGCAAGGCCCTGCAGCTGCGCCTGCCAGGACAGCCAGGGGCCTGGGGAGAGGAGGAGTCAGCCTTGAAAATACCCAAGGAAACGGAAAACAAACAAACAAACAAACTGAGGAGGAGAAGCCATGTCCCAGTAACTCAAGGCAGAGGAAGTCTGGGCAGCAATGTCCATCCCAGGCTCCATCCCAGTGGAGACAGCATTGGGTTGGAGGAAAACACAAAGCTGAGCCCTCAGACAACACACAGATGACACACGGATTCCAGCCCAGCCCATGGTGTGCTGCCCTGGGAACAGTGACAGGACCTGGAGGTGACCCCAGCTGGACCCTGCTGGGGTGACTGTGCTGCCTGTAATCAGAAGTGGGAACTCTCACCACAGTGTTTAAATAGTAAAATAAAAAGCAGAGTTTTATTTGGAAGTTTCCAGGTGGCCCGGTGGTCATGGGAACACCCAGGACTGGATTTCTACAGTTTTTACAAATTTAACGAATTAGCATATCTAACAAACATTGTCCAGTTAGAAGAGCAGGGGGTTAGGTAATTTTTCCCCTATGTACTGCCCTGCTGGAGTTGGTCCAGGGCTTCTTTGCCTCACTTCTTGTTATGTCTTCTCAAATTCTGATGAGAAAATGGAATGTTCTTCTTGTAGGTCCTTGAAAATAAAACTAAACAGTAATTCAGAAGTGTGGTAGAAGGTTAGCTTCTTACTCTAAAATCTAAGAGAAAGGGTAGGAAAAATACCAGGAGCTGTATAACCATGTATTAATGGTCTAAAAAGCCACAAATATATGAAAAATACATAAAAAGCAAAAATCTTCAGGCATCAACTGGGATGGAGCAGCCATTCTTCAGCTGCTGCTCCCATGGCTCTTCCCACTCCTTGGCACTGTGTACAGCACATGTGCTGGTGGTGCGGGGACACCCCAGACTGTGCTGGACGTCCTCTGACCGAAGGGTGCTGGGAGGGCTTTTCATCCCAAAAACCTGCTCAGTTTGGGTGCTGTGTCCGCCTGGAGGTTTGGCATTCAGGTGGGGATGGGAGCTGCCGGGCAGAAATGCAGAGGCCGTGGCTGTGTTGGGCTCCCACTGATGCCTTAGGATTTTACCTTT
>VZRR01011428.1:0-20651 GCA_013398015.1 Oreocharis arfaki
GCTCAGGAGACGCGCTGCTACAATTATGTACTACCTCTCGTCACCATAAATGAAAACAGCCCTGCCCTCGTGACAGCCTTTGCAAAGTCTTCCCTCCTTCTGCCCCCACATCTCACAAACTGAACCATCCCCTTCCTGTCCAAACTGTGCCTGAGGTGAGTGAGGGCTCCAGGAGCTCAGGAGGGTGCAAGACCACCACAGATGGGAAGGTTTTGCAAAGCTTCCTGAGTATCAGTAAACTCTAGATTTGCCAGTCTTCCCCTGGAATATTGTTCTACTCACGAATGATCTTGGAGGACGCTGTGCCTCCAGCTCACTCAAGTACAGATGGTTTTTCTTCATGGCTTGAATAGAGGAAAATGAAAATTGTAATTTTTAGAGTGAAAATTGGGGTTTGGGGCAGCTGGGTTTGCTCCATTATTTGCTGTGGAAAATAGAGTAAAAGCTTTAAATTCCCAACAGAAGCTGGCTACCAGCCCACACAGGGACCTGAATGAGGCCCAGGTGGGCTTGCTGCATGCTGGTACACGAGAAAAGTCTGGAAAAAATCCCCTTTTATTGCAGATTGAGCTTCTATGTACTGTTATCTTCAGGGCTGTCTGTGATAAAACATGGTAATCCAGCCAGAAACTGTGGATATGTGAGTTCTAGCAGCAACCTGCTTCTCCAGAGTGAGAGACAAGGCCAGCCTGAAAGCCTGAAAGGTGTTCTTGGTACTGGAGAAGGCCAGGCTGTCCTTGTGCAGAGATGGCCTTCAAAGGAGACCTTCACACCTTGTGCTACTGGCAAAGGGCAGCTGGTGGCCTTACACAAAATGCTTCTTCTATCCAGCTCTTTGAAATGTTCCAGCCAGCATCAATTCCTGCTGTTCACACCAGCTCCTTTCCAAGCAGGAGGTATTTTGTGTAGGTAGCCTGACAGCTTAGCAGCAGGAGAATAAAATACTCAGCTGAGTGTTACCAACTCTGTCAGAAGCTGCATCCTCAGTCCCTTATCTCTTCCAGTTGTCTCAGACGTGGAGGAAGTGGCAGGAAATCACTGATCCTGGAAGGGAAAGTTGAAGGAGGAAAGGCAGTACCCAGTCCCTGGTGCCTTGGGAGCAGTGGGACCCATCCAAAACAGGACCTCTGCTGCGTTGTGGAGATAAGAGTGACCAACCCAGCAATCCTCTGCATGAGACTGGAGCCATCTGTGAACATGAGCATGGAAATCTGATCTTGTGAAACAGAGAAAAGATGTCCTTGGGTGTTTGCCAAAGCTTGGACAGGGTCTGAGCCACGTGCTCTAGGGGACGGTGTCCCTGCCCATGGCAGAGAGGTTGGATCTAGAGGGTCTTTAAGATCCCTTCCAACTCAAACTCTTCTGTGAATCTGAATTACAAACCCACAATGACAAAGAGAACACTACAAACCTGGGTCCCACACTGCGTTATTGGAGGTTGCTGTAGTCACTTGTGTCACCTGGAGACTGGTTTGTATTTGGAGAGATTTTCATGGTCCTACAGTATTTATGTGTGACTTTCCCTGGTTCAGTGCCCCAAAAGATGCATGAACAGATTATTTACAAGCACAGAATTGGTTAAGCTGCCTGTGAACCTGATGGGAGAAGTGTGTTTGTGTTATTGCAGTGTTTACCCTGTACAGGTGATACTTGGTTTTCATTTTGAATAGGCAATGTTCATGCACAACGCTTACATACGCATAAATACTGGCTTTAAATCCAAATTCCCTCTTCACACAAGGATGTGTAATCCATCAGAAATATTTAACGAGGAGCCATATTAGCTTTGGGCTTGATGGTATGAGTTGTTTAAAGTGTGTGACAAGTAATGGGAGCTCTAGCAAATACCACTCTTGTTAATTCAGGTTTGTCCTTTATCAACCCTGTTGCATAGAAATCACTTACTTACAGCAGATACTAAATGAAATTCCTTAATACAGATGAGAATTGTGCAATTCAGGCAGATTAAAGGGGGAGTGTTCTGTTATTGTGAAAAGACAATCTAGATAACCTGTTTGCTTTACATCCTGGAGGAGTTAAGAACGAAAAGGAAAAAAAATACTTCCCTTAAGAAGTATCTTGAAAGAGCTTTTTGTATTACCAGAAGCAGCAACACTGATACTGACCTCCCCAATTGAAAATGCACAGCAGCCACTCACGCAACTTAACCTGGCCACAATTCAGAACTGCAATTCCAAAATCTCATAAAATATGTTGCTATACTGTAAACAGTGAAGGAGAGCAGAAATATCAACATTTCTCATCAGTCTTTTGGGTTGGAGAGGACATTTAATTTATGCTCCCTTAGCTGTCCGCCTAAACTCTGCTGTGCAAACCTTAGGTCTATGTTGGACCTCATGTACTTCTTTAGCACCAATTTAGGTGCAAACCTGGTGTAAAACCCTCCACACATCACACTGATTTAGAGTGACAGAACTTCACTCTTCCAGCACAGAATTTACTTTATGTGCTCCTGCTAGTCCCTCTGCATTACAAAAGCTGAAAGTCGCTTCCTCAGTGGAAGCAAAATCAGTGCCTTGCCATCTGGATGTGATAGGATTTTACACCTGTCCTGCTGGACAACAGGGAAGCAAATTTGTTTATATTATGCCATTACATCTAAATCTTTGGTTTGAGAGCAAAAGGAAAATGTTAATTTAAGAAGTAATTTTTGCCTGGATTTTTTGACATGAGGACAAGCTGTGGTCTGCTGGCAGGAGCAACCCTGTCGCTGTGGGTATGAACCTCCTTAAAGGATGAACAGGCTGTTGTCACAGAGGTCACACCTGCAGGATGAAAACCCACCATGCCATTAATTTGATGCAAACTAAGCACAAGTGTCACAGCTCTTCATCCTCAGCACTGAGTTGCCATTGCAGTGATGTTATTATCAGCCTCAGCTCTTGTTTACAAGTGTTGTTAAATTGTCAGACAAATCAGCCTCCCCTCCCTCTCTTGTCCTTCTTGGCCTCCAGCTGCTGAGCTGCTGCTGAGAAAGGGAGAGGCAGAATCCTTCAGGGCAAACAGAGACCTTCCAATAGGTAGAAGCTTCCTCCTTTCTTTATTTTTCCAGTGACAGTAGAAGGGTTTGTCTTCAATCTCTGTGTCAGCAGGGAAGCTGTGCTTGTCCCTCATGCCTAAGATCTGAACAACCTGGATTTTTATTGGTGTAAAACCTGGAGTGACCTGACCTTCTGCAGGAATATGGAGAGAGGAGTCCTAAGGGATTCCCGGAATGCTGTAATAAGCAGATAGTTGGTATTAAACATATATAGTTAAAAAGGCATAAAAGCTCATAAAGCATATAGAACTGATGTAAAGCTAATCAAAAAGAAGTATTTTATTGTAATAAATGGTGAGCATTGCAGATCACAGGAAAAGAGGTTTCTGGTGGGAGGGACACTGGTTTTAAAGGTAGGACCAGCTCCTGAGGTTTGATTTGTTCCCTCTTTCAGACTACAAAGAAGTCTTGGTGTTCCTGAGTAGAATCTGGTGCCAGAAGTTTAAGAATAGGGTGTTGTTAGATCACCAGAGTATTTTATCTGTATCTAGGAAGAAGCCCTGCAGAGCTTCCCTTTGGCTTTGATTGAAAGTAGAAGTCCTGTTTTTACTAAGAATTTTGATCTCTCAGTGTTTTGGACGAAGAAAAAGAAAACTACAAACCACCTGAAGTCTATATAAAGGTGAAGTGTATCACAGAGGGCTGAGAGTTCACCAAGGCAAGAGACCCTCATGTAATTTAAACTGTTCTTTCCCTAATAACAATAACTTCCCATTACATGTTGATTTCAACAAGCACCGGTAGAGTAAGTCAGATTCTCTTTCCTAGTTCTGGCCTTTCACATATCGCTAAGGAAAGGCGAGGCTGTTTTATTCTTAGCTAGATTTTAAATTCTTCAGACGTCAAAATTGAATTCAAGTCAGGTTCATAAACACTGTAACTTCCAGACTTCTAAAATCTTGTATCCTTTTATATTTGCCTGGAGATTTGAGCTTGCTCCTTGACAAGAAGAAAAGACTACATGTGAGACTAATCCTTTTTTTGATATGAAACAGTTTTCAGCAGAAAAGGGAAAAAAAGGCCTTTGAGCACATCTTTACTTACAAGAAAGGTGGCTGCTGCAGCAAATACTTACCAGGACAAAAAGACATGGGCTGTCATTTTCTATGTTACTGCATGTGCGTGAAATAGTGTTATTAAGCCTCTGTTTTCAGGTCTATAAAAACACACAGTACAATATGAATCTCTGTTTAATGTCCTTAACAGTGCAACTTGTGCTGGATTCTAAGAGCTCTGTTTAATTACTTTAATGCTTTGATCATTCCTGTGAATGTTCAGAAGCCATTAACCATAGCACTCGGTGTTTGTCAGATATTTGGTCTTGAAGGAAAACTTTTTACTAATTTTTTTGGATCTCTTTTAAAGCTCACTGAGTTTAGTTAACATCAAGAGCTAGAAAGCTAAAGCATGTGGGAAAGGGCTACTTATTGCAGCAAACATATATGTTCTCAGAAAATGTTCTTTAGATAAAATCAGAATTTGAGGACTCTTTCCTTTTTTCTCTTTCCTTTTTTCTCTTTCTCTTTCTCCTTCTCTCTCTTTGTATTTTTCTCTTTCCCTTTCCCTTTTCCCCTTTCTCCTTTCCCTTTTCCCATTTCCCTTTCCCTTTTCCCTTTTCCCTTTTCCCTTTTCCGTATCCCCTTCCCTCTTCACTCCTATTGTCTCTTATTTTCACAGATAGAGGTTTTTATAATTGGTCCCCTTCAAAGAAATTTACCACCCCTTCATTAACTCTGCCAGCTGCTGTTTGAAGGTGTTCTCTCCGTTCTCTGAGAGCATCTCTGTACCATCCTGCCCCCTGCAGGTGCTCTTGCTTGGTGGCAGAGGCTGTCACAGCACTGCCAACAACTGTGAAGCCAGAGCTGCAGAATTTGTCGTTGCTGGCCTGAAGTGCTACCCCTGGAGTGGAAATATCAGTAGGAGCCCGTGCTCTGCCTCCCCGTGCTGACATACCCCTGGAATCCCTTCTGCTGTGCTCAGGGTCTGTGGCAGCACTACCAGAGAAGACAGAGGATGTGGCAAATCCTCAGGGTCGCCTTGGGCTGCAGCTCTGGGCAGCAGGACCCTCCTTTAGGCAATGGTCAGTTCTGCAGGGAGGTATCGCCACGCTCCTCAAAACACTCCTTGCTTTTTGGAGGGAAATCTCTTCAGCCTTAGTCACTTGTGACTCTGAAGGAGGCCAAAGACTCAACCCTCTTTTTCTGATGAAGCAGATGATGGGAAGTTCTTCATCCCATGGAATAAAATATACCTTCTTTTGATCTAAGTAGCCTCCAAGCACACACTTTGCAAGGGAATTACTTCCTCACTCATGGTGAACTCTCCCCCTTTTACTGCTAACAAAATCCCAGTGCTTGATGCAAACAGCCCCAGGATATTTTCATGAATAGCTCATAAAATAGCTCACAATCAGCTTCTTGAGAACAGCGAAGTGTGTTTTCTACTACAACCAATTAGTTCGAGTTTTGAATGTTTTGCATTTGCAACTGAGGGCCTGTAAGCAATACTAATTGTTGTCAGTAGGTGAGGTACTTATCAACAAAGAATTAAGTTTTACATGGCATTTCCTCATGGGTAATGGTCATAAAAAAGAATGGATGTTTGGAGAGTGTGTTATTATGATGTGGTATGTTCAAGGTATGACACACACATACACATACACAGAGTACAACACTTCTCCTTTATACTTTTCTTTTACAAATACATAGTTCGAAGAATTTATAATTTTTATTTGGCACAAAAGGTCAATGATTCAGTTATAAACACCTGTCTAGCCTCCGGGACCTCCAGTTTGGCTATCCAAGGCCATAGGGTGCTACTTCAAAAGCTATTTTTCAGTCAACAGTAGCAGACATAGGCTCCAGGGCACCAATCTGCCCTCCTTGTGTGTCATCAGCCATAAAAACGAGTTTCTTCCAGTTACCAAATGTCAAAAATTATGTATTTTTGCATGCAAAATATGATGACTTCTGATGATAGTGGTAACATTTCACAGGGCCAAAGCTGATTAAGATTTCTGAGGTTTTACAAAATAGAGATGTAAGTGTCACAGAAAGCATATTAAGGATGAAGGTTTAATCATACTGAAAAAAAATTACTGAAAAAACCCCTCTCTTTTGGAAGTATTTGTAGCATCACAGCTTGATCCAGAGTCCACTGATGCCACCTTCCCCTGCCAATGAGCCATCTTGGCAATGCAGAGCATGCCAGCCCCAAATCTGATTCTATTGCATATTTTTATGCAAAATTGTCTCCAAAATCTGCAGCAGCACAGGCAAAAGTCACAGCAAATCCCATTCTGAGGATGGCTTGGGGGGTCCTCCACACCTATTCCAAGTGCACAGGAAAAGCAGGTTCTCTCACAGGGGCAGGTTGGTGACTCCCACGTCCCCTCAGCCTCGTGCTGTCATTGTCCTTTACCTTCTGTATTGTGAGGCAGGAAATGTGACACTCTGGTGCTACCAGGGACATGATTTCTGCAGTGTTTGGAGACACTCCAGGCTCCCCTGGGCTCTGTCCAGCCCAGGCCACCCCAGCCCTCTCACAAGCTCTCTCTCAAGCAGGAGAGCACAGCCTGGTTTGGTGCAGCTTCTCTTCAGCTCACAGTGCCAGGGCTTGTTCTGTGTGGGGTGAAGCCCCGTGGCTGCACCACTGCTGGGACAGAGCACAGGGACAGCACAGGGACAGAGGCCAGCCTGGGCACACATCACTGCAGGGTCCCTCAGCTTCATCAGTCCCTCCACACAGCTCTGGAGACAACAAAATCCCCAGAAAAACTGCAGAACTGAGAACCAAGGGGATGAAAAGGAGCTTGTGGGCAGACTTTGAGGAGAAAACCTAAAACAACAAACTCAGGTTGACCCAAGGCCAGGTAGGAAGGGGTTACCAACACCACTGTGTTCACTGAAGAGGAGGAAACCCCCACCAATACCATCACAAACCTCCCAGCAAGAGAGCCAGGACACTGATGGCTTCCTTTGAGCCCCAGGCTGTGGCTGTGAGCTGTGGGACCTGGGAAGGTATTTGAAGGGCCAGTACAGCACAGAGAGTTGCTGGGGGTGTTTCTGTACTCAGTTCTCACTGCTCTACTGGGGATCCTGAACATCAATTCATCCCAGGAGTGTGTGACTGGCACAAGGGGTAACACCATCGCTGTGTGTTATTCCAGCTCCCGCACACGCTCATAGCCCAAATGCATGACATTTTATCAGGCACTTCCTTTTTCTTTTCGGTATTAATGAATTTAAAGGGTTTAATGGTGATTTATTTGGTTTAGACATTTTATAATAAGCATACTGAAGTAAGAGGTTGGCACTAAATTTTGAATCAATGCCATAATTATAGAATGCATTCCCAAATAAAGTCAATTAATATCTATTATTTCCTGCTCCTCTTGTTTGCACTGAAATTTGACTTGCACTCCATTTATTGCAAAATAAGAGACATTTTCCAAACCTTCTTAACATTTATTGACCATGTTTATCAATCTTTTAATTTTAACCTAATCTGCTCTCTGAGACCAAAATATATAACCCTTCTGAACAACAACAACAATAACAACAACAACAACAACAACAAAAAAAAAAATCTGAATTTTAGATCATATCACATCTAAATTCCAAGTAAAACACATCTGAGCTTCATTTATCTTTTTCTGACTGCACCCTGCCCTATTCAAAGATGTCATGTAAACATCATTTAGTGCACCCTTTTGGATGGTTTGTGGAGTTGCAGACTGGTGGGGGGAGTGCAACACATGTACACACATCACTGCCAACTGCTCATGGCAACCTCAAATTCAAGCTTAACGTTCCTTTGTCCCAGCAGTTAAGCAGCAACATTAATTCAGCTCCCATGGATCCAGAAATTGTTTAAACCAACATAAAATGTGTAATTAACAAATAGGCAGCCTCGTCATTGTTCCGGTGATTATGAACAGAAAATCGTGTCCTACAGGAACTAGAAATGTGTAGGCTGTGCAATGGAGAACATTGGATATTCAGATGGCAGAGGCACTAGAAATATGCAAAAAGTGCTGGTTTCAGTCTTTTGTATCTCTGTGTAACCTCAAATTTATGGACAAGAAGCACTTAGCTCCTATTTACAGCACAGCTGAGCGTGCAGCCCTTTCATGCTATGAAAGAACATGACTCTGTCAAGGGAATATCTGAATGGTTCATGAGTCTGAAGAACAAATTGGCCAGATTTTCCCTTATCTCTTTCATCTCAATATTTTTTGGCCTTTGTAAGAAGGCAGGCATTTTCTCTCCCCCATCAGTGACCGGGCTCGTTTCTCTATCATCTGTCTGCCGGCAGATATCCATGGACTTGGAGCTCCTCACCTCCAGGAACATGGCTCTGGCTGGGTTTGGGCGACAGTGGGGCTATTTTTGACCTTGCAAGCAGCACTTGTTTCTCCTGGCATTTTCTGGGAAGAGTCGAGTGCAGCACTGGGAATGTTCTCCAAAAGAACCTCAGCCTTCTGCCTTGTGCTGCTTCCACAGAGCAAATCTAAGGGTGCCATGCCACCGTTGGCTTTTCACTGGGCAAAATGCTGGGAAGGCAACCCACACAGTGTCCTGAAATGGAAATGGGATGAGGGCCGACCCTCTGTTCTGCCCTCCAGAGAAATGCAAGCACAGGAACTGGTGGCCGCACCTCAAACCATGTCTGTCACAATGTCCTGAACTGGAGCATTTACCCCATTATCCCCTTCCATGGGGATTCTCCAACAAAAGCCAAGACCAGCTTCTCTCACGCTGTTATGAACTTGTTGGCTGGAGGGCTGATCCCAAAGCGTGTTAAACGGTGACACACCAATTCCATGGGATCTCAGGGTTTGTACTCACACACCCTCGCGTGTCAGTGCTGATCAATAACTCTGTGCTCACCTCACCTCCATGGAGATGTGTGTGCAAGCAACACACCTGGAAAAGGTGGGCAGAGTGTGGATCCATGTCATGCTAGTGTTAACTGCTCTAATTAATGGTGGGCCTGGAAAGCTGGACTCGATGATCTTGGAAGTCTTTTCTAACCTTAATGATCCTATGATTCCGTGACTGTTAAGGCACAATTTTGGCCGTATTGCAGAAAATATAACCAAACACAGCAAAAACCAGAGGAGGTTTCACACCACTCCAACCTGATATTTTATGCTGTATGCCTCATAGCAAGCTGAGGCATTTTAATATGTCTCACAATATTATATTTTAAGGTGATAGCACCTAAAATATTTTCCAAAAATGGCCCAGTACAGTTTTATTATCATGCAATCATCCAAGTTAAGGAATACAGTTTTGAAAAGCAGCTCATTACAAAGCCCTTTATTGTTTTCTGGTGTTGTCAAGGATACCAGTATTTATGGTAAATGCCTTCTATAAGCAAGCCCTGACTCTGCTGTAACAGGAAATAATCACAGAGACTGAGTTATATTTCTGTAATTTGCTCCTACGATAAGCAGAATGTCAGTTTAAGCCCCAGAAGGTTTTGTAATCATACTATCTACACAAGAATACAGCTAATTTTGAGGTCCTTCTTGCTTTCACTGCACTCTGAGCTCTACCTAGCAGCAGAAGGAAAATGCTCTGTTACAAACAAAAACTGGTATCTGAGAACGGCACACTGATTGCTGGCAAACATTAAGGCTTCCATTCTTTATTAAAAAGGCAGCACTGATGACCAATATTCTGATTTATGTGTCCTCACAACTTATCTGGTGGAAGTCTGACTGTCCAAGAGAAGTTTCCTTACTTGTCAGCCAAATATACCAATGTCCAACCAGCAAAACTTCATCCGAACTATTAAATATTGGGAATTCCCCAATGCTCTTTTTTGGGGAATTGACTGTAATTCTGCCTGCAGCTGTGTCAATTATCACTGAATCCAGTGCAGCTTAACCATAACAGACGCCAAAAACCTTCGGAAGAACATCTAAGTCATAAAGCAGCACCTGGCTCCAGGAGGCAATTTGCCTGGAATTTCAGAATGACTCACCACAGGTCAAAGGATGAGTCAAAGCTGAACAATGGGCACTGCTGAAACATACCAACAGCCAACAGTTACCAAGATGTGTAACAAAAGGGGAAGCTCTCTGTGCTGTTCCTGCATCCAGGTACTCGCTCCCATCTCTCCCCGGCACTGGATCTGCATCGGCGTGAGCACAGCTGGGCGCTGAGGGAACGGAGAAACAGCCTGGCAGCTAGAATGTTCTAGCTAGGGCTAGAACATGGCCCTCTGCTCCAAGGATACAACCACAGAACAGCCCTGGGCGGGAGGGACCTCGGAGGGTCCAACTTTTTGTGGGAAGTGGAGGGAGCCTCGGGGATTGCCTGGAACCCTGTCCAGCTGCATCTTGGAAACCTGCGGCAAGGGGGACTCTGCCACACCCCTGGGGCAGTTGTTACAGCAAATGCTTGTTCCTACTGTAAGAATTGCTTTCTTAATGTTGACACAAAACCCCTCCCAGTGTTACCTGTGCTGTTGCTCCTTGTCTTCTCCACGCGGCTCTTTGTGAGCAGAGATGCTCTGTCCCCTCCGTATCTCTGCTGTAGGTACTGGAATAATGGGAGGAACCTCATGTTCTCCAGGGAGAAAAGACCCAGCTCCTCCAGTCTTCCCTCACAGCACAGGTTCTCCAGCCTTTTGATCATCTCTGTCCCTCCTTTGGACCCTCTCCAGTCTGTAGGGGCAGCAGGGGGGAACAGAGCACTGCAGAGAGAACCGTTGTCCAATTTCAATGGAAGCACAAACTTATGCTCAGTGAATGTGACCTTGGCTGTTGCTGGAACAGTTCAGGAGATGTTTGGAGGAAGGAAAAATAGAAATGGAAAAGGAATTATAAAAATAAAAATAAAAATAATTAAAAAGGAAACTGAAATGAAAAAGAGAGAGGAAGAAAATTATCCCTAATGATACTTTTCTACCGAGAATTTCTGGCAGTGGAGCACTGTTACAGCTGGCAGCAGAGAAACAGGAGCAATTATTTCTGCAAGGAAAACTTTGCCTGTTGTGCTAACTCTGTCCTCCACTGCTCAGGCTCCATTCAGGCTCAGTGGCTTGTTTGTAAATCATGCAGTTTTCCTTCTTTCCAAAAGGGACTGATGACACAGTGTGTGGTTATCAGTTTCCCTTGGACAAAGCAGGATAAACGTCTTCCTGACTGACCTGAGTGGGAAGGGGCCTGCTCTATAAATGCTTAATGACAAAGGACCTCTACCACTCTCTGGAGCTGTACCTGCTGCAAAGTTTGGACAATTGCTTACAAACTAACGACCTGTCTTCATCAGTGCTTCAATCTCAACATAATTTATGTTAGTCTTATAGAAACAATTTAAAGAGAAAAGCAGTTTAAAGTGCTTCTGTACTGTCAACTTAATTGTTTTCTTTCCAAACTGTCAGAGACTTTGCCCTTTTTTTAAAATAAAAACAAACACTGAAAGGATTGTCTGTTCTCTCTACAAACAGAATTTAGATATTTTCCCTCTCTGAGAACTAAAAAGTATTTACGTTTCTCTTCACAGATTTTTGAGAAGTGAAATTAAATTATTAATATGTCATAATTTGAGGACCAACCTTATTGGGACAAGAAAAGGATCCGCGTTTGCTTGAAGGAAAAGAGCATGACCTAAACATTTCACACATTTGCATGTCCTCAGCCTGGGCTCACCTCTTGAAAATGTCATTTCACCTTTCACTGTGTTGGTCACAAGACCCCATGTCACTGTTTTGGAATGGATATTCTTGTTCCGAGCAGGGAGATGGGGCTGCTGTTATTCAAAATAATCATAAACACAGCAATTAAAATGTACCTTCTGCAAAACAATATATCCTTTTAAAAATTTTTATTGTTATCAGAGCTAAACAGAAACAATGTAATGAAAAGGGGAAAAACCACCAATCCTGTGGTTTGCACACAATCCAGTAATTATATTGTGTAGCCATTAATAAGTTGATTACAGGAAGACCATAATTTTCACTGGCACCATTAGAATGGCAGAGCACAAATTCTGTGAGACACTTTGGAATCAGGACATGGATATCCTCCAGCAAGCACTGGGCTAGGTTTTGAATTCAATGATGCTGTGGTGATTTGTACCAGCTGAGTTTCTAGCTCATTGTCTTTTGTAATCTAGTTGTGTCTGCAATTTCCACTTTCGTTAATTCCATCTTAGAGTTTCCTCAGTATGCCTTTGTGAAAAATTCAGCTGCTAATCAGCATTAATGCAAAGTTATCACTCTCACCACTGGATTTCTGGGAATCTTGTATAGTTCTAATGTTTAAATATTCTAATGTTTAAATGCCTAATGTTCTAATGCTTAAATAGTCACTCCAGACCTTTCAACAACCTGCTTTCTTTAAATGAAGAACCAAGAACACTGAACAAGAACTAATAACTATTTTGGAAAATCTGTTAGTGAACATAGATATGCTCTGTGTGGGTTTGATGATGACCCTTATCCTATCTTTTGTGAGACAGAATAACTCCAATTCTTTGCCATTTTCTTGCATCTTTTCAAATGCAAATAATGTGAATATTCTTCCCTTTCATCACAACCGAAGGGTAAGAAGAGAGAGAAGACCATGCTAAGTTTCTCACTCTGATAAAAACATCAAACAGAAAGGCCAGATTCAAATTCTGTTATTAATTTCTGAATTGTACCAGAATCCAGAGATCAGAGAAGGTTTAAAATATGGTAGCTGTTGCTACAGGATGGGGGTGCATGTATGTGCACCCTGCTCTGCATTCCATATTTAAACTCTGTTTTCTGAGACACATTCATTTAGAAGTCGTGCGATCCAGAGTCATGCTCACATTTGTGTGTTGTTCAGCAGTTTTGTAAATCTCAGCCTGAAAACCTGCAGATCGTGGTTCCATCTCCTCAGGGCATTAATTTAGGGACGTGCACGGCACATTAATAAATCCACTGAAACTGACAGAAGTGCCCACACACTTGAATTTGCAAACCTGTGGTACCTGGTTGAACTGGGCTCCTGAAATCACTCATCCTGTCTGGTTTTGCCATTCCTTTTCTGCTGAAGAGTAAAGGCCAAGTAAAATATGACTTTCAGGCTGATTCCTGGGACAGACATATGCAGCTTTGGAACCCCCAAAGATCCCCCTCTCTCTCTGGCAACACTTTGGGTGTTTAGGAAGAAAGGGCAGAAATTTTTGTCTGGCTCATTTGCTAAGGATTTGCTTCTCCTCTTTTATGGTCCATGGCTGTCTGATTGCATTTTACCCCATATGCCGGAACTTAAATTAGAGATAAAGAAAATAAGTATTTATTTCGGCAAATTAAGGACAAAAAAAAAAAAAAAAAAAAAAGAAAGCAATGGTAAACTCTGTAAAAATGTTCTGTCTTGTTGGGCCATTATGTCTAAATGATTTTGGAAGGTAGAAATTGATGGATGATACCTCAGACACGAGTTGGGGAATGGTGTGTAACCTTTCTATCTAAAAAATGATAATTTATAAAACTGAAGGACATTATAACTCTTTTGGTGTAGTGTCATTTGGCAGCCCTTCTTATTTTTATTTACACCATGCTCAAGAAAGTATCTTTTGATGCTTGAGCTTGATAAATGGAGAAATTACTGATAAAAAAGAAGCATTCAGTCTCAGTTTGTGTAGAGATGCTCCCATAGCTCCTGGCAGAGCTGGAAACACCAGCTGTCCTCAGCCTTGCTCAAGCCAAACCTCTCTGTAGTGAAGGACAGCTTGACAGCTTTTTCTAACACTCCTCCCACCCCTCTGACATTCTCTCAGACAACAGGCTGCTCCAAAAAAGAAGTAAAGCATTCTAAAGAGTAGGGGTGACTCTGGGAGTGGTGATGGATGAAATCTATGCTGTCCATACATTACCATCTGTTAAAAAAACTGCATCTTTTGCAAGCTTTACCATCCTAGAGAGAATGCTGAGGCGTTTCAGGGATGGAGGTGTGAGGCACAGTCAGCTCCTGCTCAGATGATGGTCCCCAAAAGGCTGAGATAACTGTGAGAACATCTGATTGTACGGCATAATAACATTGCTGACATCCCTGTATCTGACCAATGCAAGGTCAGTCAACAAAACCCGTGAAGTATGGCAGACAATGAGGAAGTGCAGAAAGCTTGGATGTTCCAGGTCATCTCAAGATATGCATTCATCACAGCTGTTTGAAGCTCACTGTGACAAATAACTGCAGGAGAGACTCACACGGAAAAGCCTTCATCTCCTTGGAAGCTGCAGTGGGAAGCAGGGTAAATAATTTTGTCGCTGGGACAAAATCCCACTTTACCCAGTTGGATGTTCCGCCACGGATACATATGCTGCATTTCTCAGAAAAGCCAAGTGGTTCTCCAGTTCCTGCAGCCTTACAAAGGGGAATTGCATTAAAGGAGAGCATTCTCTGTCTCTGCTGGGTTTATAATTTTATTGAAAAGATTTTATTGCTGTTAGGACTTCATACCCAAGCAGTTCTACGGAAAAGTGTCACACTGTTGTGAAGTGCTACAGTCTGTGATGGTGGGACACTGCTGACAGAACAAGATCCCACGTTTGGAAGGTTCAGCAGACTCCAGCTAAGGGAAGTATTTATAAAAATGCTGCCACATCAACTGCTATTTTCCTGGCACAGCTTTGCCTCAATTGCTTTACCTCAGTTGCTTTACCTCAATTCATCCTCTTGAATGCCACACAAAAAGTGTTTTCTTGTTCTCCTTTTGACATCTAGAGGTAATTTTTTCTCTTTTACACAAATGCAAATCCAGACTAAAGGTACCAGCTTCTCTTAATTTCCTGTGTTTAAGGCAAGAATTCTATAAAATTATTGTGGATGTTTGCATTTATAAAAATGGCTGAGAAAACATTTCCTTCCTTAGTGTGTATCTGTAATCGTTGTGCCTTTAAAAAAGTGATGGAGAAGTGTGCTGATCCTGGGATTAAAGTGACCTGTGCACAGGGGATGAGCTAGAAAAGCTGAAAAATCACATGTAAGAGTAGATTTCTCTGAGCACAGAATATGAAATATTAAACAACATAATTAATGTCAGAACATTTACTATTTTCAGTCCATCAGAGAAAAGGGAAAGAACCATAAATTGAATTAAATGCTCTGTATATCAAACTGTCCAGAGCAAGGGAGGGGGTGTGTGTCTGTGCAGTGGCCTGGAGCTGAGACTGGGGAAAGGAAGTATCTTAAAATACACAGGAATGAAGGGGACACAGACAAAGAATTATGTTGGACACTCATCTGACACAGATATCAAGGCAAGGAAGTTTTGGTCCTAAATTCTGTCTCTAATGGGAAAACACAGGAGAGATGCAAAAAGAGCAGAAAGATTTTCTCAGCAAGGCCTCTGAAAGCTCTCTAAAACAAAAATCCAAAAGGTGAGCTCATGTTTCTCACTGCCTTATACAGCTAAATGTAGGTATCTTCTTGTTGATTTAAGTGGTTGACTGTAGGATCTATGCCCTCAATCAGCAGGATCGCAGAAAATTCAAGACCTCTGCCATGTTTCGTCTCTGCCTGCTGTACCCAAGGACAGCATCCTCCACAAGGTCAAAGAGGTATAGGAAACAAATCCAATTGAAACAAATGACAGTCATCAGTTTTACTCATGAAGAAATTATTTTTTTCTCCCCAGACCCTTTACCTTGAAAGGGCCTCATTTATTCAAATAACTCAGAGATCCTAGAAGAGGAGCACAGTGAACAGAATTACTTGCAAATATGTAAAGGGTAGCTAAAAGGAAGAGAGGGATTTCTTTGCCACTTCTTTGGTGAAAAGGGCAGGACATTAACTTCAGCAGATGAGTTTTAGGTGTACCATGAGGAAGCATTTGCTAACAGTCGTAATGACAAAGTCCTCAGAGAGATTTTCATGGAGATTTTCCATTGGTTCCAGGTGTGACTTGTCCGAAGTGACTGATGATAACCAAATTCTTACTGTTAATTTACAACAGCTCCTACCTCACTTTTCTAATTCTTCCTCTACTCTGTTTCTTAATCCCACTAATTCTAATGTCTAAATCCACTAATTCTTCACCAGTCAAAAATTCAGAGCATGGCTGCCTTCCCCTAAATTGAATCTGCATTGGACAGACAAAACCATTGCTGGCATTAGGTCTCCCTAAGATGAGTTTTCTAACATTGAAGGCACTTTACTCTGTAAAATAGAATAGATTAAGACTTTTTCATTTAAAATGGACCTACAAACACCATCTGATGCAACTGCCTGACTTCTTCAGGGCTGAACAGAAGTGAACACAGGTTATTAAGGACAGTGTCCAAATGCCTCTGATAGTTTTGGGGCATTCACCACCACTAGAGGAAACCTGTTGCAGTGTTTGGCCACTCCCTCCCTACGGAAATGCTTCCTTGTGTTAAGTCTGAACCTCTCCTGGTGCAGGTTTGAATCACTCCCTCCTGCCCTGCCACTGGATCCCAGGGAGACCTTTGAAGGTCCCTTCTGTGATTCTATGAGAGCAGACCAGCACCTCCCTCTCCACAGCCCCTCTTTAGGACAATGCAGACAGCAGTGGCCCCTCAGTCTCTTTTTCTCCCAACCAGACAACCCAGAGAGATCAGCTGCCCCCCCGAGGACAGGCATTCTCTGCCCCCGGCTGCGCTGCCCTCCTCCACAGCCATTTTGTTCCCAATGCTCCAACTTCTCTGGATTCATCTGCCAGGCTTCCTGTCCCTCAAGAGAGTCAACACCACCTCCCAGTTGGGGATGAGCAGCAGCCTTGGAATGGGGCATTCAACTCTGGCATCCTGATCATTGGTGAAAATATCAAACAGAGCCAGACCTAGGAGTGAGTCCTGTGGTCATATCACTGGTGACCTCTCACCAGCCAGGCATAGCCCCATTCACTACAAATCTAAGTCCAGCTGGTTCTTCACGCAGAACACCCTGAACCCACTCATCCCACAGCTGGGCTACTTGTCCAGGAGGTTGCTGTGAGACACAGTATCAAAAGCCTCATTAAATACAGAAAATTATATCTACCACATTCCCTCCATTCACTGGGTGGGTGACTCTACCTTAGAATGAGATCACATCAGTTGTACAGGACTTTCCCTCTGTAAACCCAGCTGGCTGTGCTGCCTTTCAGTAGTGCCCCATATAATCTTCTCTGTGGTTTTCTGTAAGCTCCCTGAATCAGAGGACAGAGAGATTCTTCCAGGGACTGGTTCTTCCTGCTCTGTGTTAGAATGAGATTGCTTTTGGAGATGCATGATTCTCTCTGATTACAACAAAGGCATTTTAAATTGCTGTCTTGGGTGGAATATCTGACTTCTACCTGTCGGACTTTTATGAACAGGATGAAGACTGTAACTATCACATAATGCAGGATTCATTGGTTTTACCAAAATGGGGGTTCAGCCCTTAAAGGGTGGCCTTTGATGTGGTTGGAAGTTGCCATGTTACAGCACAGAATGATTTGGACTTCAGAGAGTTCAAGGAAGAAATATGTGAGGCAAGTTTTAGGTACAAGCCCTTTTCTACCTGATCGGTTTATGCCAACCTGCCCTGTGCTGTGTTACTGAGTAAAGGCAAGGTTTAATCATGAAAATAACATTTAAAGTACACTGGTTTTTAACCAGTGAACTAAAAGGGACAATGGAAACAAAACAGACAGAGGGCCTCTGGATGATCGCGAGGCTTCCTGAGGCTTAAATCCTTTCAAGTAAATGCGTAGTGAGGCCACTTTCAGATTGGGAGCACAAAATTTTCTGTGATGCCCTGTGGGGCCGGACAGGTGCTGATAATCTCAGGATTGGCGTAATCCTACACTGATGTCACCACAGGCAAGTTTGGGTTTAGGAATATGGTGCCAAATGATTTAATTTGTGAGCCTTTTTTCTGTCTTTCGGTATTCCCAAGGTATATGTCAGGGCAGACCTGAAACAGGGCAATACTCTATAATTCTTAAATAACTTGCCATTGCTCTACAGATTGCACTGTAGATATAACCTCCATTCATCTCCAGGAAAGCTGGGTGATAAATGGATCACTGTCTCCCATGGCAAAGTCCCATCTGCAGCCACTGACTTCCTATGCAAGCAGAAAAATATACATCAGCACTCAGGAGCTGAAAACTGAAATGGAAAACATTTAGAATTGAGGCAAAGCCCTGACTCTATGCAAGAAAGCTATTAAGTGTTAAAATGTATTGTCCACAGAAATGCAGGGGTTTTTCTTCACTTGGAAAGTGCTGCACTGTGTACCGCTCATTATCCAACTGGTTGTACTAGGTGATGCTAATGATTTCAGTTTTGCAATGTGAGAGTTTTTCTAATTCAGGGAAGGATAATTTAGGTCTCTGTGGTTCTACGAGCCCTATCATGAAGCACCAGCTCTGCCTGTTTATGCTGTAAATTGTCATGAGCAGAGACTGTGCTTATGCTGTGTTGCTTTACAGCCCAGTTGGTCCCTGCATGTTGCTCCCCAGTGCTTCAGCTGCTAGAAAATAAAAACTGTTGTATTTTATACTTAACTATTTTTATTCCCACAAGTTGTATGGAGAAAAATAAAATAAAATAAAGGTACAGGTATAGGAAAGTTAGGAGGAACGGCAAGACTGAAAGAGCAATGAAAACTGATGGGAAGGGCATTCAGCCCCTCCCTCCCTCTTAAACCCCCTATTTCTGATGGCCTCTTTCAGCTGTATCAGCTTCTACTCTGCCCCACAGATACCCAGATCCCACTTCTGCCAGTGAATTGGGGCTGGAGCTCCTTTCCTCTGCTCAGAGTCAGGATGCTCACCTGCGTGTCCCCCTCAATGGGCAACATGAGGACAGGTCCCACCAGAGGGAAGGCAGATTGATAACCGCAGTGAAACTGGATAGTTCCCCTTCCTGACACTACCAGCTCTCCGCCATGGCTGCAAAGAAAGCACTGCATAAATACATACCACTGCCTCAGCCTGCAGATCCTTCTCCACGTTAAAAGGAGTTTTATTATCACTTTAGATGCATAAAGATTTGGGCCAATGCTGAGAGCTTTGACAGTGGACATATGGCTGAGGGTAAAATCAGAGGAAACTGAGAAGTTATATCCTAACAGAACTTGTAACTACAGAAATGATAGGGTAAAATGCAGCTGCTTTCCCTGGCTGGAAGGTGGCTGGAATGCTCGAGACCCATCCCACAATGATTGCCACACCCAAAATCTTCATCCACAGCACCTGCTGAGGGGGATGGAACAGAGGGTGGGTGGCCGGGCACTGTTGGAATCCTCGCAGGGAGGGGAACTCGATGGTTCTGTGCAGCTGATAAACCTTACAGCAGCTGTCAGCCAGGAGAGAGAGGAGGAGATGCCCTGCTGCTGAGCCAGCAGCTGGGGTGGAATCGCTCTCCCTGGATGTACTGGGCTCATTATAACCTAACTGTGATATTAACACACCCCTCCACCCAAGCGCTACCTGCCCCAGGGTCCGACCACCCCTCACCGGGCACCTGCTCTGTGCTTCACTGGCTGTGTCTGAGAGCCAGGGGGAAAGAAATTTACACCATCAGCAACAAGGGCACGTATAACCTGAGTCACTCAGACTCCACCTAAATATGAATAGATAAAAAATAAGTCAAGAATGGGGAAAAGTTAGGGAAGATCCCACTGTAACTTCTGGGATCAGTCAACAGGCTGAACCTGCCTTCTGCCCTGTAGGGACACCTGTGGGTGAGAACTCTCTGTGTGCTGAGTACTTTTATTGGGGTTTAGAGCTTGTCTGTGCATTGCTTTGAACACGTTTTTGCAGTCAGATACTGTCAGTGACACTCCTGGAACCTCAGCCTGTCACAATTTTATGTTAATACAGAGTCTTGTTCCATGAACTGTCCGTGGGAGTCCTTCCAGGCGCTGGCAGTCGCCGGCAGTGGGGAACAGACTCGGATAAAGCGGGGAGACCCTTTCCTGAGGGGTCTCCCTGGTGCTGTTGGGGTGTGTCCCTGAAAAAGACAACCAAAACCCCTCTGACCCAGCGGGGCTGTTCAGTGAAGGGCCTCTGTAATGGGACACTGACAGACTGGTGGTGCACAAGGGTCTCAGCTTTCCTGGGGCACCGACAGACAAATGTGACACCAAGGGTCAAGGAAATCTCTCCTTTTCACACGACACAGTCCCACCTGTCTTTTCTATGTGAGTCCTGCTAGGTTTCTTTTCACAGTCTCTTTTAGAGAGCTCAATGCCAGCATTTAAAGTGTTTCCTTGCAGCAAGGCAATTTTCATACTGCCAGAGTGCAGAAGGGAGAGAACACCTTGGCATCCATCCTGAATGTGCTACTGCTGACTGCTGCCCAGGAGCAAACACAGCCAGTGGATAATCAGTGCCCTGGCTTGCACTGAACTTTTATTGCATTCACACCAAGTTTTCAAAAATTATCAGTGCATCAGGTCCAGATTATTTTACTCATTTCAATATGCAAAAGGGATACAATGCTGGGAAATGGAAATGAAGTATTACTCAGTATAATTAACAATATTTTGCTGACTGGCCATGGTGAAACACCCCATTTCTTTACAAACCTGCCACCTCACACACATACCCCCTCTCTAACAAATTCCCTTTTATCCAACTGGCCTTTGGAATGGTGTATTGGTTTGAAA
>VZRR01011442.1:0-10468 GCA_013398015.1 Oreocharis arfaki
GGGGAGCGGGACGTATGGCGTCATAGCGCCGCGCCGCCGCCATCTTGGGGAGGGCGAGGGCGGCGGGGGCGGTCATGAGCGGGAGGTCGGGCGCGGGCGCCATGTTGGGGAGGGCGCGGGGGGCGCGCGGGGGGCGAGGGCGGCCGGCGCCATGTTGGGAAGGTTGCGGCCGTTCCCGCCTCAGAGGGGCTGAGGGACGCGGGGCGTCGGCTGAGCGGGACCGTTGCAAAAACCTGGTTTAAGGCGAAAATCGAGGGAAAAGCGGTTGAAAATAGATTTTTCTGGCCACGTTTTTTGGTGGAAAGGTCCTGTTTAAAATGGAAGTTGGCGGAAAAATCAGTTGAAAATAATATTTTTTTTTTTTTTGGCCGTATTTTTGGTGAGAAAATCCAGTTTAAAATGGAAATTCTGGGAAAATGCATTTTAAAATAGCAATTTTGAAAAGGTCTGTTTAAAAAATTTTTTTTCCTATTTCTTTGTGGGGAAAAATCCTATTTAAAATGGATTTTTCTTCTCTTTTTTTGTCGGAAAAACCCATTTTAAAATGGAAATTATGGGAAAAATCCAGCTCAAAATGGAAATGTTTCCTTTATTTTTTGGTGAAAAAATCCAGTTTAAAACAGATTTTTTTTTTTTTTAAGATACAGTTTAAAATGGAAATCCCCCCCCCCTTTTTTTTTTGGTGTGGAAAAAACAGGTTTAAAATCTACCTTTTTCCCCCCCATTTTTGTGGAAAAATCCATTTTTAAATTGATTTTCCCCCTCATTTTCTGTGGAAAAATCCAGTTACAAATACAGATTGTTTGCATTTTTTGTGGAATTCACAATTCACCTCTTGCTGTCCTGAGGCAGCCGAGGCTGTCAGTGAGAGTTAATGATATTAAAGGCCTTTTCCAGTGTAAAGAATTCCATGTTTTAGGGAGCTGAAAAACAAAGGAGAAGGGTTTAAAACACAAGAGGGGAAAGGAGCTGAGGGAAACAATAAAAACAAGTGTAAATCCATGGGGTTTTTTTGAGTCTTGAGGTGGGACTTGATATCTGATTCCCCGAACATGTCGGATTTGTTTTTGCTTAGGAATGCCATGGAAAACACAACGGGAACAGGCCCGAGGAGAAGAGTTCCCAGAAGCTGGTGAAGAGCAGCCTGGAAAGCAAAATGTTTCCAGGGATATCCCTTCATTAAGGGACTATTTGTGTTTATCCCGTGCTCTGTGCTGGAGGTCTGGTGGATCAAAAATTCCTTGGACTTTATAAATTAATCACCCCACGGGCCTGGCGTATCCCAGGATCTCCACGGGAGGAAGGTCCTGCAGAAAGGTGGATTCAGGTGAGCCAGCAGGAAAATCCCGCAGGGGTAGGATGTGGAAGGGCCTCGGGACACCGGAGTTTGAGGTTTTAGGAACAGGTTGGACAAAGCAAGGCTCAGGAATGCTGCAGGTGCAGCCGTTCTTGCTTTGGGAATGCAGGGTGGGTGACGGGATGTCCCGGAGTCCCATCCAGGTGCACATTTCCAAGGCCACGTGTTGCTGATGGGCTTGGAATGGGCTGATCCAGCCGTGGGATTGTGAAAGTGCCCAACATCCCTGAGTCATGGCTGTTGAGTGCTGGCACATGTGGTCTTTTTGGCAGAGGGCACCCATGAGCAAAGCCTCTCAAAGGAACAGCGTGGATATTAGTTTGGGATGGACTGGAAATGATCCAAAAAGGCCTCGTTTCCCATTGTGAACAAACAAACACTTTCTTTTTGGAAAACGGAACATCAGCACGTGCCTCCCTAGGTTCTCCTGGAGATCCAGGCTGTGCTGGGCTGTAATCCTACGTGAAAAGGTTGGGAAAAGACTAATTGGGAGTGCCAATGTGCCTGTGGCCAGCAGAAGGAAGGGAGCCATGGGAATGCTGGAGGCCGGTCAGGAACTGCCAAATTCAGTGTTCGGGGAAAGACTGGGGAGGAACAATGATGCACAGTGGGGAAAGGCTTAAATGTCCCCAGCCTGGAGTCTGGGAAGGGAAAATCACAGAAAAATCACAGAATCATGGAATGGGTTTGCTTGGAAGGGAATTTAAGGATCATCCAGTTCCAACCCCTCCCACGGGCAGGAATACCTTCCACTAGATTGGGTTGCTCCAACCTGGCCTTGGACACTTCCAGGGATGAGGAGTCCAAAACCTCTTGGACAACCTGTGAAAAAAATACTTTGGGAGACCACAAACAGCATTTTTCAAACATTCACGGTGCAGACTGGAGGGGGAAGAACACAGCCACAGCTCCTTGGCCTTTTTCTTCTAAAAAAGAACATGGCATCCACTGCTTTCTTTTCACGTGCATCCTTGCAGCAAGGATTGTTCAGGAATGTGCACTGAGCTGCCTTCGCACGGCTCATAAAGAGCCAGGACGGTTTTCCCAACTCCAGGGAGAATTTGGGTTTGTTTCAAGTGGCCCTGGCCAGGTTCTGCCTTCCATGACTTCTCTGGAGCCGACCAAAACCAAGGCTGAGTTTGGGGATGATTCCTGTAGTGAAAAGCTCTTTAGAGATTGTAGTCCCCAAAATCTGTAATCGTTCTGGAGAGCTGCTGCTGGTGGGATTTTGGATTCCTGCAGCATCTCCCAGCACCCGTCAGGGCTCTGCAAATACACATTTCTGGTCTTCCATCTGAATATTCCCTCTCTCCAGTTTAGATCCTTGCACGTAGCTCTCCCCCTTTGCAGACGCTTCTCAGATATTTTCAGCTTATTTCCACTTCTTGTTTTCAAATGTAATATATAAATAAATGTAGATATAGTTTGGTCAAGTTCACCGCAGAATGGTTTGGGTGGGAAGGGAACTTAGAGCATCTCATTCCACCTGCTGCCAGCTAAAATTAATGGGGAGACAAGATGAGGCTAAAGGAGGCAGGAATGAGGTGGGAGCTTGTTGGCAGGAAGGCCGTGCCTTCCTATCCTCACATGTTGCCTGAAGCTGGTTTTCACACTGGGGAGGAATTTTTTCAATCAGTTTTTAGGACGGGCGTTGCCTGACTCGAGTGGCTCATTTCCCTGCCAGTGGCTGCTGGAGCACCTGATAATCCCAGTCCTCGTGTGGGACAGAGCTGGCAGAGCTCCAGAGAGCCCCAGGGTGGCACCTCCTCGGGCCATCCTCGCACAGATGCAGCACACAGAGCTCCCTTCAAAAACGTGCTGCTGCAGTGACTTCGTACAGGGCTGCAAATCCACTCACTGTGAGGTACAGCTTCATGTCCAGACTGCTTTCCTTAGGGAAATAAATTCCCTGAGCAGGCCCTGACCGGGATTAGCCCGAGCGGGATGTTTAGGGTGTGTTTTTGTTGCGATGTCCCCGTGGCTGGGCGGGTGTCTGCTCCCCATTGCCCAGGTTATTGTCAGCAGGAGCGGGCAGGCTGAGCTCCCCGCTGGGCAGGAGCGATAAGCTCCAGACGGCCGCGCTTCCCCCCCGAGGAGCTCCCCAGCTCTGCTCCACTCCCCTGCCTCGGAGGCACCGGAGGAGGTGTTTTTGTCCTCTGAGGTGCCCAAAAGGCACGGGCTGGGTGGTTTCCTTTCAGACAAAGAGAATATCCCACACAATTTTACCCTCATCATCCAACACACCAGAGTCACAGAGTTTTTCCGGTTTTCTCACACCCCTTTCTATGGCCTTTAGCCCAAATTCCTCAGGACTAAGCTGTGGCCATGCTGGCTTCCCATGTGAGGAATTTACATTTCTGCAGCCACGCTAAATTTTAATTTGCTTTCTCAGCAAAATCTTGTTTATCAGAGATCGGTCTCACCAGTGTTCCTGTACCTAAACAAGACACCCGGGGCTGCTCTATGGCCCTGCACACATTTAATCAGAGGAATCCCATCCTGAGCTGCTCTTGCTGAATTCATCTAGATAACTAGTCCCGTCATTGATGTAGACATTTAGATTTAGGGAAGATCAATCCCCTGAATCCCGGTTTAGCAACGTGTGAGAAGGAAAACTGCAGGCTGGAGGTGTTAATTGTCACCCTGTGCTGATGAAAGGGCAGCAGTGCGGGGAAGGGAGGAAAGCAACAAGAATAACAGGTTTTAAATATGCAACAATGTCTTAGTTTGAAAGACAGGTGTCTGCTAAGGAAGGCAGGAGCCTCCCTTGGAATGGAAAATGAATTTTTCCCTCCGAATTACCGTAATTTTGGAATTAAGGGGCTTTCAGGCAAAGATATGAGAAACAGGACTAACAGTTCTTTACTCATATATCGGTGTATGTGTGTAACAAGGCAGACAAGCAGCAGTAACCGTGGCAGTGCCACCCAGCAGAGCCGGGGCCCAGCGCAGCCTCCCCGGGCCGCAGGCGCTTCCCCTCCGCTGCAGCGCCGGGCACGGCCGCCAGGGGGCGCCGGCGGCTCCCGGTGGGCGGGGCCCGNAAGGCGGGCTTGGGATCCCGGGGGTTTTTCCGTGAGGCACCCGAGCAGATGGTGAAAAAGTCCCTCTTTTAGTGAGGTAGGGTGTTAAATGGGGTCTCAGTTCAACTGCCGCTCCAGCAAGCAGAGCTCCACTCATGGTAGGAAGAAGGCAGCAGAAGGCAGAACTCCGCAGCAGTGACGAATTCTCCCTGCAGCGACTGCAGCCTCTCTCCCCTGCAAATGCTGAGAAAGCAAGAGGGGGCTGTACCCAACCCCTTTTCCCCCACTTCAAATCTCGCGGCATCTCTGCCCTACCTGAGAAAACCCCAGGTAAAAGAGGGTAGCCAGCTGGACCCCTCCCCTTGTGGCGGGGTCTTTTTGTCTCTCTTAACTACCCAGTCTTTAGTGTCTCTTGGAAACACGTATGGGGGAAATTACTTAAGAGAGAAGAAAAAAGTAATAAAAAGACAAAAGGAGAACTCCTAAACGCCCAACAAACAGTATTAAAGGTGGAAGGAGTGCACTTTGTTACCCTAAAGAGCTGAAAGGAAGGGATATTAAGGGAACAGGGACATAACAACCCTCACTTCATGGAAGATCAGTGTAAAGGCAGCGATGGGTTCAGGTAAGCTCAGGATTAGCACAGCTCTGCCACGTGCGGGAATGGGAACAGTCCTGGAGCCACCCGGGAGCTGAAGCACCCTGGGACATGCCAGGGTACACTGGGGAGCTCACCAGAGGCACCCCTAGGAGGTCACCAGTGTGAATCCCACAAACATCTCCTTCCATCTCCTCTCCTGAGGAAGCTTGCGGTGCCAGGCTGGGGAGAACTTTTAAGACCCGCTGAAGCATTCTGAGAGACCCCAGCTGTGGTTCTAGGGGAGAAAGGCAAAATATCAGCTGCCAGTATAAGAGCTGGAAGTGTTTCCTAAGGTGCTGTCTGCTTTTCTGGTGATGGCAACAGAAACTGTGCAAAGCACATGAGTAAGACAATGGAAAGGATGAGGAATGGATAAAAGTGTGTACATTTCTAAGAAAACAGAGCTGCCCCTGGGACAGTTCCCAAAGGGCAAGCTGTATTTATCAGGTACTCCCACAACTACTGTATCTAATTTCAGGAAGTTCTTCCTGGACAAAGTATCTCGGGAGCCAAAACAACAGGTGACAGAAGCTTTCAAGGACCCCATCTCAGGCTGTGTCATTTGAGAGGAGTGTGACCCCATGCCAAGCTCGATGGTTACCACCAGACTGAGACCAAGAGCCTGGTGCTTGGGAAGCTCCAGTATATCCCAGCAGAAGACACCTGTTTCCCTGGGTGTTCCCTGCCTCAGCGGCTTGATAAAATCTGCTGGCAACCCAATCAAACCCCGCAGACAGGAAATCATCGTCCTCAACAGGCCCCTGCCCCTCTCTGGTGGAAATAATTCCATTTTATACAAGTAAAGCGCTCCTGGTTGCTCCTCCCCAGCCACCTCTAGTGAGGGATACCTTAAACACGCGATGGAAAACTCGCAGCACCATCACAAGCAAGTGTCAGAGAGCAGAAATTCCCTCCAGACAGAAACATGTTACAGTTTCAGGAAGGTCGGACTGGGTCTGTTCCATTCTGAACTGCCATAGAAAGAAACCCTTAGGAACTGTCACAGATGAGGCTTTGTGTACACACCAAAGGGCCCAGATCATTCCTGCTGTGCCCTGGGCAATCCAAGTCATCGTCACCGTGCCTTCAACACCCAAAGTGCCACTGTGGGAGCAATCCATCCGATCAGATGAGCATGCAGGGGCAGATTTATTCTACAAACATTTTTTTTTTCAGACTGAAAGAAATCAAAAATGTCTTGAAAAGTAAATTAATTTTTTCAGGAATGACATAATTTAAGGAACAAGCATTTTGCCATAAATGCGACAAAGAAACATCAGAGTTTTTTGTCTGTAAGTGGCCATAATTCATGTGCCTGCTTCCCATCTCCTTTTTATCCCTAGGGAGATGCCAGCACGAGCAGCTCAGCACCCACAGCTGTGCTACAAACCTGCAAAGCAGGGTGAGATAATCCACATTTAAAGCCTCTTTCAGGTGTGTTGGCCATGTCACCACTGGGAAAACTCCAGGAAACCCTGGCTGCAATAATTACTGTAACTTATTTGCTTCACTGATACAACTTTAACCCAAACATCTGATTTAACATCTCAGTCTGCACAGAAAACTCTTATTCCAGGCTGATTATCTCCGTACTTCACGGAACAGTCACTTCCTTTTAAGTGATGTGGGAAAAGTACCCCCAAGAGTTGTATGACCTACTTGAATCATCCTGAGAGAGAGAGAAAAAAAAAATTCTGAACTTAAATATAATTTTCAGCTTGCACTAAACAGCTTTAAGCATTTTTGCTTTCTTCAGTAATCTATGCGCTCCTGTCTCCCTGCTGACATTTCCTGCAGGATTGTAGGAGCACTTGGCCTATCCTTGCAGTTTCAGCTGTTAACAATACTCCAACATTCAGCAGTAAATGCAGGTGAACTTTGAAACATTTAGGTCAAGAATTTCCACCAAAGAGCAAACTGCTCCCTTCATAGCACGTGATTGTGGCCATTCCGAGGAATCCGCTGCAGCCATTGGTGGCATTAAATATTTTCCTCATTTTTCTTACACATTTCTCTCTTTTAGTGCCAGTTACAGCTCGAAGACAAATGCTGACACTAAGCCAGGCTTTTGCATAAAGAAGATTTCACACTTGGTTTACTTTAGCTTAGTTGTGAATACATCAGACTTTAACAGTAAATTGAAAAATTCCTTTTGATTGTTTCTCCTGAAATCATGTGGCAGTAACCTAAAAGGAACACAGCAATTTTAAAGGCCTCTGTTTTATTTTAAAATAATTAAATATCAGGACTCCTGAATTCCCTGAATACCCCCAGAAAAACTGTGGGTAATTATACAGTGGATAACACAGCAGGATATAACAAACCCATCCCAGTGTTTGACCTGGGAGACCTCAGCACTCGCAGGTGTCCTGGTACCTGCACAGCAACCACTTTTATGAGTTCTAAGATTTCATTCCTTTTGCTCCTTTGTATGACAGTTACAAAAGCAAAAGAGAGAAAAAAACATATAGAAAGTTTGCAAGAGAGAGCCTTATAAAAAGCCAGTAAAATTGAGGAGTTTTATTCTTGAAATGGCACCAGGGCAGCAGGACAGTGAAAAATGAGCAAATAAGAGAGGAGTTAACCCGCTGAAAACTTTATTTTATTTCCTTCTGCTGGCACTATTTAGTGCCAGCATTTAAAAGGCCTCTTGCAAGGAAGTTTTTCTTTAAAAATTCTCCGTAGGAGCCTCTTTGTTATGGAGATACCTTTTATGAGGAAAAGAGTCCTTAAGTGTCCATCCTCCCCTGGAGCTGGGAAGTAACAGCCAGGGCAGCTCTTCAAATGAGAACTGGGACAAAAGGATCCCTGCCCCTTCTCAAGCCTTTCTTACACATCCAAAGATCCACGGTGCTTTTCCTTGGGTGAAATAATGTGGAAGGAGAAACCTGGCAATGCAGAAGCGCTGGGTGAAGGGAAAAGACAGGGAAAAGCTGCTCACATGGAGCTTGAAACACCCTCATTCCAAATGTGGTGAATAATACCTTTTATCAAAACTTTCATGTTTATATCTATCTCCACCACTCCCATCTCAGAACAGTCCTGTGACTCTCCCCACCCACAAACACACACATCAACATCTCCTGTATTTTCAGCAGCGGGGCTTTGGTACACAACTTCCTGCAGGAAACGTGGACCAACAGTGGCAGCAGAGCACAGGAAACCCCAACACTCCAAAAATTTAACTCCCTGCAAGACCTGGCACACGTAACACCACAGAGTTCCCCGTGCCATAAAACAAAGGGCATCTGCAGCTTGCAGGTTCTCCTCACTAAACTCTTTGTGGGTTTGGGCAGAGCAGGGTTTATTCTTCATAAACTCAGCTTAAATCCTGCACCCCAGCAGGCAGAACAACCTGTCTGAGAACCAAAGTCTTGCATGCTGGGATAAAGCAGAAATAGCTGCAACTGTCACCCTGCAGCTGTGGGAACTCCCTGAGAAGTCACATCCACGGAAGCCAGGGGTTCTCCTTCACAAGTCATGGCACAGGCTGCAGCACTTTTAAGCAAATTGAGCCATTTGAAGTCCAACCTTTTCTTGAGAGATGTTTCTTGGTCTTTATGAAGCACCAGGGAGCTGGAATTACATGCAAAATTCAGCTGAGAGGTAAAAGGAAAAAGGAGAAAGAAAAAAACCCCAGTGTTTCATTTCTCAGTTTGGGATGGTTGGGAAGGTTTTTTCATCTGTTATCAAAGAAGTGAATGACAACTTTTCAACTTTTCAGATCCACTGGAAAGCAGAGCCTTTGTCCTTTGTACTTCACTGGTCACCATCTGGTGTGTTCAGCTGCATCATGCTGAAATCAGATTTTTTTGTTAAAGAGAACATATAATAATATTTCACTCTTTGTTCCAGTAAATTTTGGATACTGGAACTCTGGAGTCTTGAAATCTTTGTATCTCCAGCTTACCACAGATGTAAAAATTGCCTTGCTCCCTTTGAACCATCCTTAACCATGTTAAGCAGTTCCTACTTCAGTGCTTGGGAACATCTGTCCCTAAAAGCTCTGTGTGGTAAATATATCATACAAAAATCTAATATTTTGGCTTTTAATTAATTTCTTAGCTCAGGATGGTGAATACAGAGGTTGCATGACATGTCTGGCTTTAGAAGGCTGATACTTGGAGGAAATAGCTGCAAGTTGCTGTGACCACAGACTTCCTGGTGGGTGGTAGGGGAGCGAGAACATGAGCGAACGCTGAGGAGGAGATGTAGGTGCACAGCTCAGAACAAACTGGTGCTGCAAACCACATCCCTGAGTCATCAGAGCAGGCCAGCTGCAGGGAAACAGGAAACACACCGGCCTGAGTGTCCATCCCGGGGACATGGGTTAGTGGTGAACCTGTGCTGGTGCCAGCTTGATGGTTGGAGTTGGTGATCTTTTCCAGCTCGGAGCTTTTCCATCCTTAACGATCCTGTGATTATTTTCTTGAGATGTTGTGAGAGACTGAATGGGTTCATGGCTTAGACGCCGCTAAAATCATCAAAGGGCTTTTGCCCACTGTAGCAAACTGCAAAGAAACTGCTGTCCATCTGTGACCACCAGAGCCACCCCTCCCCAGGTACCCCTACTAACTGGATTTTGGATTTTGAACCTGGGATAAGACAAAGGTGGCACTTCTGTCCAATTATCTCAGGTCTGGGGAGGAGAATGGATCCACAAGGGTAGTGGAAGAGAGACTGGGATGCTGATGGCTCAGATACTCAGTGGACAAGTTGCCAATGTGCAAAGTGACCCGCCCAGCTGGAGAGGGCGAGCACAGCCCAGCTCAGGCTACAAACTGATAAGGGACCCCTGTGAACCAGGCACTGCCTCTTTGTCCTCACTCAAGGGAACTCAGCTGGGATAACTCCCCTGCCCAGGGAATGTCCGGACATTCACAGGTAGCCCAAAGGTGTTCACCTCTGCTGATGGGCCATAATGGGCCATAGTGCACTGAGCTGTGCTGATACAAAAGGCAGCTGCATCATCTTAGAAGGTGTCAAAGGGTCCCAAAGTGTCCTGTGACCCACAAAATTACATCATCCAAGTGTCCTGTGATCCACAACATTCCATCATCCAGTGTGAAACTCCCTGCTCCAGGGGAGATACCTGGGCATTCCCACCTGAACCTGAGTGAATATAAACCCCAGAGATTTTGTGCTCTGTGCGTTTTCCCTACCCCTTCTTTGGGATTTCCCCATACCACCTGATGGATCCAGTCTGTGACCATCAGTTGGACCAACAGACACCGAGATTGCAACAACCAAGTCTCATCACGAGGCCTGTGGGTGGTGAGATCCTTCTCCTCGTATCCTTTCCCTCTTTCTTTTCCTTATATATTTTCTTAAGTGATATTTTTATGCTTTCATATTGTCATATTACTGTAGATAATAACAGCCAAAATGGCTACATGGCTGTTTTCTTGTGCAACCAAATTGCTCTAAAATAAACCCTACATATACCTATAT
>VZRR01011445.1:0-30012 GCA_013398015.1 Oreocharis arfaki
GGAGGAGGTGCCCGAGGACACCACGGTGGAGAAGCTCAAGGAGCGGTGCCTGAAGCACGTAAGGAGCGGGGACCGGGCGAGTCGGGGCCGGGCTGGGGCACCGAGAGCGCCCAAAGCTCTGCGGGGCTGGGAATCAGGGAGCGGGGGAACGACTGGAATTAACAGTCCGGGGGAAAGGAAGACTGTCCCGTGAGGAAAACTGATTTTTCCAACGCTCTGTAGATATCTTTTAAAAAGAGGGGAAAAAAAAAAAAAAGCTTAGGTAAACAGGTGGTTTTGTGTCCTGGTTTGCTGTGTCTGCTTCCCTCCCCCCGAATTGCGTGAAACTGTTCACTACGGAAAGAAAAGAAGAACTTTGTGTGTTGGGAAAGGAGGATTTGGGCGGAAATCACTTTGTAACGTTTGGGTACAGAGTTTGGCGGCGGTGTCTCCAGCTCCTGCCCGTGCTGCGTGAGCTGGTGGATGTGAGCTGGATTATAGCCTGGGTTGTTGCTGTGTCTGAACAAAGAAGGAAGGCAGGAACCGTGGAGCAGAAATTACCTGTTTTGTTAAAATCTTACTGCGGCCTCACCCCGTGCTGGCACGGGAACAACTGAGGTGTTTTGGGGGGGAGATAAAAGCTCTTCTAACGCTCTCCCCGTGCTTTAAACAGTAAGATCCTGATGGAAGTGGCCAAAGAGTCGAACACTTGTCACTGTGTGGAGGAGAAAACGTGCCCAAAGCAGAGGCCCCGGCTGTGGAAGCAGAGCAGGGGCACACAGGCTCTGCGGTGTGTCAGTGTCAGACCCAGTGGTTTCAGAGCTTGGGAGCTCTGCCACAGCCGGGTTTTGCTGCCCTGATTGACAGCAGCAGCGTGGGACGTGGTGACCCGTGGCCAGCAGTCTGGGGCCAGCACAGCCTGGCCTGGCAGCTGCACTCCTGACCTGCCGCATTTCTTCCTGAGGAACGTGGAACTCCTGAGCTGGCAGAAGCTGGAGCCTCAACTCCTCCCTGTGGGAGCACGAGTCACTAAATCACATTTAGTGGTGGGGAGGGGGTTGGTCTTTAAAGTCTTGCAAAGACTTTTTTTTTTACATAAATCCTGTGCAGTAGGAGAAGATCCCTGTAACTTGTAACCACTTAACTCCCTTTTGGAGCGTTAAAGGTTTTAATTCCTGGGTGAAATAAGTGTGCCCAGGAGCCCAGGTGGCCTTCCAGTACCTGAAGGGAGCTGACAGGACGCAGGGAGAGGGACAATTTACAAGAGATGGAGTGCCAGGACAAAGCAGGGTGGCTTCACACGGACAGAGAGCAGGTTTAGAGACAATTGATAACTCAGGGTGATATTTGATTTCATTCTCTGCTGCTCTGTGCTCCTGGGGTGGATTTCCATAACCATAATGGATAATAAATAGTTTTATGGAGGAGAAAAATCATGGCTCCTGCTCATGGCCTGAATCTTGATAACCCCTTGAGATAATTGGTGCAGCCACCTCTTCCAAGAGACTGATGATTATGTTCCTGAATGTCTTTGAAATCATTCTCTCAGGAAGCAGAGGGAGATGTTTGTAACAGGTTGGAACTGGGAAAGTGGCCACTTTTCCCTCCATAACGATCGAATGCTGGCTGATCTCTGAAGTGCCACTCCTGATGTCTTTATTTCCCCTAAATTTGATGTTTTGGGGTCTTTCATTAGTTAAAGAAATAAACCCCTCGCACAGGTTTTCCTCTTTTACCTGTAACATCATTTGTTTAAACAGATGGTTTAAGGCACCCAGGTTTAATAGGAGGGAGGTGCAGGGCTGTTTTCAAATGTTTCTGTTATTAAAAGCAGAAAAAAAGCCCAAACAACCTTTTTCATAGCTAAAAACAAACAAAGCCTTGTGGTTTACCAGGATTCCAAGCTTTGCAAAAGGTATTTGGCATCACCAGGGCTTAAGATTTCAGCACAGCTCGGGCACCTGTGGCAAGTGTTTGTCACCTGCCAGGCAGAGCAGCCTGCTGGGAACTCCAGAATTAAAAAGAAAAGGTGAGAACTGGTCAAGGCACTGCTGTTCAGGTGTTTTTTTCTATTTCCAAGGCATGTTAAATTGTGAAGATAAGCCAAGTGTTTCACTCAGCAGCCTCTTTGGTGTATGCAGTGCCCAAATCTGCCCTGTTATTCTCTGCAGTTGTTAGTGAAGTGGTTGGAAGAACAGGAAATAAGAATGGGTGTCCACAGAACTTTATTTTTTTTTTGCTTAAACTTTTAACTTATTAGTTTTATGATTAATTACTGCCCACATTTATTGTGTGATTGTCCTCACACACTCCTTTATATGCGCTGGGGAAAAATAGGGTCTGTGTGTCCCACCCCAAACACCTCCCAGCTGCCCTCTTTAGCTTCTCTTTCTCTCAGGATCCATAACGGGAATATTCTGAGCTCGTTTGCAGACATGTTCCACTGATGTGCCCAGGAGTTTTGGGCACCTTATCAGATCCATTTCAGGAGGTTCTCCCAGCTGTTAATGTGGGCTTGGGGCCTGGTTCAGCTCTTTGTGAGCTGGAGGATTCCTGAGAGGCTCCCATTAGATAAAGCAGGACTCAGATGTTCTCACCTCAACCTCAGTGAGGCATCAGAACCAAACACAGGTTCGGGTGAGGGATGGAATCCGTGTTGGACACAAGTGTGTTTTGTTGGGAAAAGCAGCAGGGAGCTGAGTTTTCCATCAGTCACAGCCAGCAGGAAAGGTGATGATGGACTAGAAAGGCTCCTTTGCAGGAGGCTGGTGATGGGCAGCACTAAATGCTCCATCAGAACCAGGGATTTCAGTGGGATTTCTGGGAATGGCTCTGTTACACTCTCCTCTGCAGACATGGTGGAAGTGGCTTGCTGGAAACATTTAGAAGTGTCCTTAAAAGCTGTTTGCTGCCAGCAGAGCAGGCGAGGTCAGTATTAAGTGTCCTGTTTTGTGGTGAGAACTGCAGCAGCAATTTCAGGCCTTTGGTAGGTTGTTACTGCTAATTTTGCCTTTCTGGAACTGCAAGCACTTTGATTTCTTTTTGCACTCAAACAAATTGGAAGCCTCTAGATGCACTGATGTAATAATGTTCCTGAAATCTCTCCCTGTGCATCTGGAGCCACTCTGGTGTGAGGAGGAGGCAGCTCAAGGCCTGTGTGAGCACTCTTTTTTTAGGATTTGAACTGATTTCCTAGTGAATTAATTGACCTGTAATTCAGAGTTGCAGTAAGGGAACAAGCACAAAACAAATCCATTGTATTCTGATTATTTATGGCCAGGAAGAAGAGCTGTGAGTGGAACTTTTGTTCAGCCCTTTCAGCAGGAACCCAGGTTAGGGCTCCAGCAGCCAAATCTCTTGATTTCAGCTTGAAACAAGGTGCAGAAACTGCTCAGTTTAAGGTCAGATAAACCTGAATCACTGCTGGCAGTGGCTTGTTTACTCCAAGAGTAAATAATAATTGCTAGGTGAAGCAGGGAGTCCTGTTTGGACACTCCAAATGAGAGCATAAGGCAGCATCACAGCCCTCCCTCCTGCAAAACACTGCTGCCCTTGGCACATTTGCAGTTTTGCTTCGTGATACCAATTGCTGCTCACCAGGAGTGAGGGGCCTCAGTGATCTGCTGCAGAATTCATGTAGCAGTGGGTCCTGGAGCATCCTTGCTTTGCTCTAAATCTCCAATGCTCCCAGAATTTAGTGGGAGAGAGATATCCTGAGAAAGCACGAATCCATTCTTACAGGCACAAATGACACCTCATTTTTCTTTAGTAAAATGCTTTGTGTGCACTGACCTCTGGCTGAAGCTCTTGAGAAGCCAGGAAATGATGCCCAGTTTGTATGTGGAGAATCCTGAGCGCCCGGTGATTCACGAGGAGCCTCATTTCTGTTCTTCTGATCTGCTGTATTTATCGTGTCCTGCAGTGCGTTCCTGCGAGCCTGGAGGATCCCAAAACTGTGACACATCACAAGCTGATCCATGCTACTTCTGAGAAGGTGCTGACAGACACAAAAACAGTGTTGGAGGAAAACATCCAGGACAGAGGTGAGATTGTCTGCGTTTGGATCCTGTCAGTCTGGAAGCAGGAGGTTGTTTCATTTGGCAAATTCCGAACGGTGACATTTATAAGACTGACACTCTGCTTTGACACAGGGAGCTAAATAAATGCTACAGTGTGAACTGACAGGGAATTGATCTCCAAGGAGCAGTTGGGTTTGTGGGGTGTGTCACAGGAGCTGCTCTCCCAGGCTCTCTAACGTGTGGCAGTGTCCTTCTCTCACAGATGTGTTGCTGCTGATCAAGAAGCGCGCGCCGGCGCTGCTCCCCAAGATGGCAGACGTGGTTGCAGAGGAGAAGGTGAGCCCAAAACACTTTTATTTAACTGCTTTGTTGTTGTTGTTGTGTGGAAGGGTTACTGGGGTGTCCTCTGCTTGGAGAGGCAGATGCTGCCAGTTAAATTCCAGAGGAATTACTTCCTGTTTCTTCCAAACGTAGAGGAAGCTGATTTTATGTTTTTACCTGTCATTCTGAGAGCATTTGCCTTAAAATAAGACACACAGATGCACTCTGTGGAAATGTTATAGATTTCATCTTTGAACAAATGTCTAATAACTAAAACACAGTTCACCAGGTGCCTTAGTTTGTTTGAAAACCCAAAGAAATATGTTGGCTTGCTGCTGGGGTGTCTTCTACCTTTAGCTCTGTGTGGCTTGTCACCCTCTAACCAGCCCCTAGAGCTGAAATGTTGCCCCTTACTGTTTTATTTTGTTTTATTGGAGTTGTTCCTGATGTCAGGGTGGTGTTTATGCACCGGTGGTGCTGCAGTTGATGTATCACATAAACTCAGAGGCCTCCAAGTTCTCTGGGATCCATCACTGTCCCTCTTTCTGCTGGAATTCCCCTGCCTGTTTAGGTGTAAGGACTGAAAGGGGGCAGTCCAACAGGCCCAGCTCAGCCCTGTAATGGCAGGATGCTACTGGAGCTGTTAATCCGTGGCATTACAAGTGACAGAGCGCTGCTCGGTGTCTTGGGGAGGAACGTGAACCTCTCTGCCCTGTTCTCTGTCCTGTGGCTGCTGGGTTGTGAAACCTGCTCCTGTTCCCTTCCCTGCAGAGGAAGCAGGAGCAGAAGGCTCCTGACAAGGATGCCATCCTCAAAGCCACTGCCAACCTGCCCGCCCGCAGCGTGGACCGCACCGTGACCCACCACAACATGAGGGATGTAAGTGCTGCCTCTGTTTTAGCTCACACACCAGGATCCAAGCAGGCTTTTAGGTGTACATGTATTTATAGAACCTTTTCTCTTACCTGTGAGTGCAGTTCTGTTTTCTTTATAAGAGAAGTTCAGATGTCTGTAATGTGTATTAGATAGCTTAAGGTTTAGACACAGCTCATGGTGTTTAGTGATAATTAAATACCGTCCTAAATTATGATTTTAAATGTTTTGTTTGTGCTTGGGAAAGCCTCAGAGCATATTCAAGATCTGGCAGATGTGAAGTTAGAGGGGTTTATTTCTTCAGTCTTGAATAGTTCAGGGGTTTGCAGTGGGTTTTTTCCCTTCCTTGGCTGCTGCCCATGGGGTGTGGTAGAAATAAAAGCACCATTCTGCCCAGGAGCTTTTGCTTCCATGTAACACTTCACAGGAAGGTCCCAGGCCTCCTGAGAGACTCAACAATGAAAATAAAGCCCTAATAAAGCAACTTTGTGTACAGAGGGCCAGGCTGCTGCTGTGTTGCTAACAATAGATACATTAAGATTCATCGATGGCTGGTAACTTCCTGTCTAAATGTTTTGACAGTTTCCTTTCTTGCAGTTCCAGACAGAGCTCCGGAAGATTTTGGTGTCTCTCATAGAAGTTGCACAGAAATTGCTAGCACTGAACCCAGATGCAGTTGAACTATTTAAGAAGGCAAATGGTATGAACATATCTTTAGAGTTGCTGGTTTCCATCCTGGGAATTTGTTTTGGGAGCGTAGGAGTGGGCTTAGGGTGAAGATCAGACACTGAACTTCACAAAACTTTTTGTGGCAAAAGTTTCACCTTGTGGATAAAAGTCATGGGTATAAAAAGGTCTCTTTGGGATGGGTGAGAAGTTCCATTTAAAAATTATTAGTAGGGGTGGTAAAGAGTAGTTGAAAATGCACAAGGAGGTAGTAAAATGAGGAGAAACTGTGGCTGTTGATCCGGCTGGTGGGAAATGCTCGTCCTTGAGATCTGCTACAGCCAGATCCGACTTCATTTCCAGAGAAATGCTCAATAGATCTTCAGTGAATCTCTTTTATTTAATTGTGTGGAAATCCCACAGTCATGTGAGAGTTAGTGGCCTTTTGTTGGAGATCTTGAACACATCTGGACAAAGTCTTTGTCCTGGAAGAATCAATCTGAGCCGGAGCGAGCTGAGTGCAGCAAATTACATGATGAGGTGGCAAACTGGGGGCAGTAACAAAAGGAGGGATGGGAGAGAGAATGGGGGTTGGGGTTAACACATGCCATTCCATTGACACAGGGGTTTGTGAGAGCCTGGAGTGAATCTGAGCACTGTTCTGTTTGTGTGTGTGCAGCCATGCTGGATGAGGATGAGGAGGACAGGGTGGACGAGATCGCGCTGCGCCAGCTCACCGAGATGGGCTTCCCGGAGAGCAGAGCTGTCAAAGCCCTCCGGCTGAACCAGTGAGTGTTCCAGCACCTGCCTGGCAGCTGCTGCTTGTGCCTTAACACAGATTTGCATCTTTTCTGTCTCCTTATGTGGGTCACCTGAATGGAGGTTGGAGAAAGTATTGACTCCAAGAAGCGCTGCCTCGGGCAGAGTGCAGGTGCCACAGGGAAGGGGGATCGGTGCTGGGTGTGCCCTGCAAGGTCTGTGGGTCACAGGGCTGCCAGGCTGGCACTGTTTCTGATTACAAACTCACATTTTCTTCAGCTTTTAAGGTCAGATTTTACAGAGGAAAAGGCAGACTTAGCCCATCCACACTGGCCTTTCAGCTGTAGAAATATACTTTGTGCTGACCTTTAAAAAATTCCGAGAATGTTGTGAAGTCCAGAGAGCAAGTGCAGGAAAATAGGGAGTTATGTAGTCCTTCTCATGCCCCAAGAACAGCCAGCTGTACTGCCTCCCCCCTCAGAGAGGTTTGTTGTGCCATTCTTGAAAAATTTTGGTGATAGAGTCCACAACGTACTCCTGTCACACATTTCCAGCATCTCAGGAAGACTTTCTCCCCTCTTGTCCTGCAGCTTTCATCTTGTAACAGAAAAGCCAAGTAGGCAAAGGCTTTCCCTTCCATGAACATGTAATAATTCCTGTGTGTCACATGGAATTACACATCCATTGCACTGTTGTTGTCTTTGCCTTTTCCTTTCTACCTGTTGGGAAGAGGTGCTTGGAGCTCTGAGGATCCCTCAGCTGGAGCAGTTACCCTGCACAGCAAGTGATGCTGTCCCACCATGGTGTTCTGCTGCCTTTCCCTCAGGAACAGAGCTGTTGGCACCTGAGATGTGGTTCCAGTGTAAATTTGGAACGTGCTTTGTTGGCAGTTCTGTCCACAGTTGCAAACAGCCGGTGCTTCTTTGGGAAACACAGCAGATGCTGCAGAGAGTGAGGTGACTCCCTCAGAAATGCCTTTTAAAATCTGGGTTGCAGCTCCAAGCTGGACTTGGAGCCTCCTTTTTCGCAGCTTCACAGAAGATAGTGTTTCCCTGGATGCCCAGAGAATTGAGGTGCTCTGAGATTTGCTCCAAAGCTTTATCTCTGAGTTTCCAGGTGCTAATGAAGCTGCAGGGGCATCCACCACAGGAATAAATGAACACATGAGGGGTGCTGCTGTCACATCCGGAGCGTTCCTCATGCCGGCGTTCCCGCTTGTTTTCCAGCATGTCGGTCACCCAGGCCATGGAGTGGTTGATAGAACACGCTGATGACCCTTCTGTGGATGCTCCTCTGCCAGGTCAGGCTCCTGCAGAAGCCCCAGCTGAAGGTGCTGCCTCCTCTGCTGAGGCAGCTGCGGGCCCCAGCTCGGAGGAGGGCGGGGAGGAGGCCAAGGACGAGCTGACGGAAATATTCAAGAAGATCCGGAGGAAAAGAGAGTTTCGTCCAGACCCACGGGTAGGTGCTGCTTGTCCTCTGTGGGACTGGGAGGGGTTTCATGGGCACCATGAAATCCAAAGAAAGGTTTAGGTAATGAATGAAATAGGACCTGTGGGTAGATGGATATTGGGCTGGCTTGGCAGTGTTTCAGTAGAGGTGTTCAGGGAGTGTTTAAATTCAGGGATATTGCCTCAGAAATGCATTGCTGTCTGGGACAGCAGGATCTCCATGAGTGGTTACTTCTGCACCTGGAAACTCTCTAGGGGGACTGAAGTGAGCTCCAGACCCCTGGCATTGCTGTTTCCACTCAGCCTGGGAAGGAAGGGTGGCAGGACAGGAGTAGGTCCTTTGCCTCTAGAAAAGGCTGGATGGGGCTCAGAAAAACCTGGACTAGTGGAAAGTGTCCCTGCTCCTGACAGGGAGTTGGAACTGGATGATCTCTAAAGTCCCTTCCAACCCAAACCATTCCATGATTGTATGGAAATGACAGAAGAACATTATTGTTTTAGGGAACAAGGAAAAGTACCACCAGCAGATCAAAGTCTTGCAGTGAACACAGAAGTTGCCTTTTTTTTGGATCTGCAGTGGGAATGTATTGTTCTCCCACTGGGAACACGCCAGGAGGGGCTCTGTGACATCTGGCACCTTGGGTTTACAGCTGGCTGTTCTAAAATTCGGGTTAAGAGCTGCAAATGCATTTGATGGCCTGGGTGCAATTTCTAAACAATGAAACATTCTCGTACCGATGTCTGGGTGTGTTTGTCTGCATGCGTCACACTCACCAGCAGTGTAATAAACCTGGGAAGTGAAATTAAACGGGGTGGATAGAACCACAAATGCTCCTCAAGGTTGATCTGTCAGTGAGATGTCAACAAGGGCTTTGTGACGGGAGAGGAGTTCCAAAATGAGGTGTTTTTCCTCATTTTCCTTCTCTTTTCTACCCCAGGCACACTTGCTCTTTGCCTTGCATTCAGCTTCCAGTGCTGAGGATAGGAACTACCTTCACTCCTAAGATTTGTTCTTCCATGATAAAGACACTTTTGATAGAGAGTATTTGAAAACTTTGTCAATAAAATTACTGAGTGCTCTGCAAACGGAGACAACGAGGGGTTTTACCTCACATATTGCTCTGGGATGTGGTTGCTCTCATTTCTGTTCTAAATGTACCATTTATTAAGCTGTGGGGTTCTGCCCTAGGCTGTCATTGCCCTGATGGAGATGGGATTTGATGAAAAGGAAGTGGTGGATGCACTCAGAGTGAACAACAACCAGCAGAACGCAGCCGTGAGTACGACGTCCTTCCCTCTCCTTGCTGCTCCCGGGCTCTGTCCCACTGATGCTTCTCATCCTTGAGCTGGATCACGTTGTGATCTGCCAGAAAGTCAGCTCTTAACCAGTGATTCAGGAGCACAAATTCTGTGCCTCTTTCACATTGGATACACAGCTGGAATGCAAAGGGCTCGGGCTCCTCAGGGGAGCTCGGGGTCTGTGAGGTTGAGGCTGGGTTTTCAAAAAGCTGTTGAGAAACTCCCTCACCACAGTCTGCAAAAGAGGTGGTGCTGTCATGAGAAAGGGAAAAGGTATTCCCAAGAATATCTTCTTTAGGACAGGAATAAATGATCCAGGATACATTCAAGCCATGCAGTGTGTAGATTACCACTTGGCAGCAATGCTTCCACAGTTTCTGGAATCAGAAAACAGGAAGTTTTTCCAAGATTGATTTGTCCCTTGCTCTATGTTAAGGAGAATTCTGTGGACACAGCTGAGAGCCAGGGAATCCTCTCTTCAGTATCCAGTGCTGGCTGCTGTTGGAGAGAGGATATTGGGCTGGATGGTACAAATGGATGTGTGAAAGGAAATGTACAGCCCAGGCTTTGACTGGGAGAGGGAAAAGTATTTTTAAAATGCCACATCAGCGAAACTTTTGAGTGGAGACACTTTGGTTCTGATGAAATCTGATGTGCCTGATGATTTCTTTCAGTGTGAGTGGCTGCTGGGAGACAGGAAACCTTCTCCAGAGGACCTAGATAAGGGCATTGACACCAACAGCCCTCTCTTCCAAGCCATCTTAGAAAACCCAGTGGTACAATTAGGGCTCACCAACCCTAAAACTCTACTAGGTAAGTCCTGTGTGGGTTCCTGCTGCACAGACATGCATTTGCCAGGAAATCAAAGGAGGAGCTGGGTGGTGACAGCTCTCTTTGGGGCATAGGGGCAGCTCTGGAGCCTTTTCTTCACTTGCAGCAGCTCTGCTGTTTGTTTGCTTCATCCTGCAGCTCAGCTGAGCCCAGAGCAGGCCTTGGGGCTGGCCCAGAAATGATTCTAATTCCCCAGGATTACATTTGCTGAACTCAGAACTTTAACAGCTGCTGGCTGCAATGCTTTTGTGGATTTAGGAGACCTTTTGTGTGCTCCCTTTGGCCACGAGGGGAAAAATCAGGAATTTCTGTGTAGAACTCTGATTATTTCACAGAAAAAACAAGGCTGTCTCCTGCTGTGCAGCTCCCTGTGCGTGAGGGCTGATCACTGAGGCAGAAGGGAACTTGTGGAAAAGTGTCCAAACCAGAAGGCTGAGCTGAGGCTTTGCCTATCAAAATGGAGATAAAACAGGAAAACACCCCTTCCCCTCGCTTGGGTTTCAGCTCTGTGGTAAAGGCTGCGTGCTCATGGTCAGAAAGGCTGTGGGCACAGCATGTGCCCAGCTGAGGGGCCTGACAGAGCCTCAAATCCCCAAGGAGCTGCTCTTTTTGACAGCACAGAACAATGACTGGCTCTGTCATGTAGATAAAAAGTTTTGCATTGAATCTTTGGCTTCAAGACTCGTTTGAAGCAATGCTTTTAAATCGAGGCTGTGCGCACAGCTCATTCGAGAGAGCCTTTAAAAATACTGCTTTAAATGTAATTAGGAGAGTTTGCAAGCCTTTAAATAATTCAAGAGCAGAACCTTCCCACTCTTGGTTTCTGAACAAATGGTCTCTTCATTTCCAACAGGGGTTCCACACTGCAGCTCAGAATATAAATAGAAAATGAAATGCCATCCTAGGAGCTCGTGGAGCTCGGATGAACATCAGAGAACATGTTCCTAATGATACATCTGCAAATTGCTTATGTCACAGGTTTTAATAATGAGGGCTTGCATTTAATGAGTTCCTTACAGAATATTGATAGATCTTTAGTTTTAAGCTTGTGAGTTGGTGTAAAAGAAAACAGTTCAAGTGCTGAGAGGGGAGATCTGGGTTTTATTTTGGGCTTTCCTGGAGGCAAGTTGCATGACCTTGAGCGAGGTATTAATGAGGAGCCTTTCAGAGGTGCTGGGCACTTCCAGCTCCCACTAATGGCACTTGAGCTTTGTGCACTGGCACTCCTGGGAAAATTAAGGCTGACCTTGGGCCAGGCTCGTACAGCACTGACATTTTGGTGACTGTGCAGCTGCTTTTTTTGTCCCATTCTGTGATGACTGGCTCCAAATGTCCAGGAGCCCAGCTCAAAGGGCTTAAATCAGTGCCTGGCCCATTCCTCTGCCAGATTTGCAGCTTGGCTCTTGCAGTGCCTGTCTGGTTCCTTCAGCATGAGTAGAAGAGTCAAAACTAGATGAACTAAAACAACAGCAACAAAAAAATAGCAAACACACAGCAAAGCTTCTTGTAAAGACAGAAATAATATTAATTAAATATTTGGACCGCTCTCCCTGTTCAGAAATTGAGGTAATTTTTCTGCACAGCCAACCTTTCCCCCTTCTGCCTCCATGACATCCCCTACTCTCCAGACACCAGGAAGGAGGAAGAAGATGCTGCTTCCCTGGTGGCTCCAGGGGCCTCTATGGAGAGATAAAGTGCTGAGATTTGGAGGCTTAAGGGGCTACACTTGTGCTGGCTCTGTGCAGCCTTTGGCACATCTGCTGCTGCTTCTGCTGGCTTAATTTCCTCTCCAGAGGAGCCAAAGGGCAGCACAGGGATCAGGCAAGGGGTGACTGTGCTTTCCATGAGCTGTCTTGGTTGAGCACCAGGGAGGAAAAGGATACTGGTGCAAGAAATCCAGGCTGGGATGTGGAGAAAGCTTTGATCAGAGGAGTGGAGCTGCAGGAGAGCGTTCAGGAGTGGATGGATTTCATGGCATGATCCTGGAGACCGAGGCCTGGACACATTTGTTAAGGCTTTACCTTTTCAACCCCATGTCCTTGAGGTTTTGTGGGCTGGCCTGTAATCCAGGCTGAGTATTTAATCACTGTCTGCAGTGAATTTAATGCTGAGAAATGAGGAAAGCACAAAGCCTGTTGTAGCATCATCCGAGGCTGTGAACCCTTGGGAATGCACGACGCGTATTCCCACGTTTCTGGGCACTGCCTCTCGAGTTGTAGCTGTTTCTCACTGTGCTGCTGTTGAAACCTCCCAAACATTGAAGGACTAATTGTTGCAATCCCTCTTTCTTGGCAGCCTTTGAGGATATGCTTGAAAACCCCTTGAACAGCACTCAGTGGATGAACGATCCCGAAACGGGGCCGGTGATGTTACAGATCTCCCGGATCTTCCAGACGCTGAATCGCACGTAGAGGGAACTGCCAGTGCACTGTGCCACTTCCCCCCACCCCTCACTCCCCTTCCACCTCCACGGGAGGGTGCCTGGATGGTTGGGAAGGGGTGGATGGAAGGGAGGGAGGGAGGGAAGGGGGGAGATCCTGGCTGGAGGGGTCTCTCTCACGAGAGCTTTCGTAGTTACGGCCAACAGGAGCGAGTTGCCTTGTGGGTTTAGTGTTAGTGGAAGAGGTTTGAGGGCTTGTTTATGTTTTCAGGCATTAGGTTTAAAATAAAGTATATGTCGAAAAAAAAAAGAAAAAAAATAGGAAAAAGGTTTTGTGAAAACACTTAAGAATCTGATTGTTGGAAAGAAAATATTGCTCGTTCAGCAGGCCTGTGACAGTTTTCTGGCCAGTTTTTGCTGGGATCTGGCTGGTGTTTACAAAAGGTCACTGACCACTAGCATAGGATGTTCATCATCTCCATACAGTATTAATTTATGGCTCTTATCAAATTGCAAAACTGCTTTTAAAAAAAAAAAAAAAATTTTTTTTTTTGATTCTTAGGAAAAATGTTTTTTAAAAGCCCGAATCTCGGGAGAGCAAGCACATTTCTATCCAAGCTTGTTTATCTGGCATTCTGATTTAAGCAGAATCATTCAGAGATGGAATTCCAATAAATAGCATTACTTTTTCCTATTTATTTGCTGCGTTAGTGTTGTTGCAGTCCCACAGGGGTTGTACTTGCAGGAGGCTCTCTGTCAGGTACCATAAAGGTGCAGGATCTCTCTCACCACAGAATTCACCACATCAAGACTTGAATTCCCGAGTGGCTGCAATTCCTAAGCTCACAACTCTGCCATATCCCATTGCAAGGAGGGATATGATCACACAGTGGGGTTTTTTTTCCCATTTTTATGTGCACGGTTTTGGAAAGGGGCTCCTGGGGGTTTTATTCTGTTTACAAACGAAAGCAGCTGAATTGCATGGGGCAGGGGGGGGTTGCTGGTGATCTGTAAAGCAGCAGAACCACACAGGTTTTTTATCTTGTTTAGGGTATTTAAAGCACGCTTGAAATTGCTGTATTTGAAGTTTTTGCTATCTAGAAGTGGGTTTTCTTTATGCTTATTTTTACCATGGTCATACCAAGACTGTCAGGCTGGGTCTTTCCTATTTTGCCAGAAGACTGACTTGAGATTTCAGAGAGGAATTCTGAGCTATTAAAACAGAACTCACTGTGAACATCCAGCTGGTGTTTACGAGTGGGCTCTGCAGGTGTTACTTTTTTAAGCAGTCTGCTAAAAAGAGTTGGGGTTATTTTCGGCTCAGTGAAAAGGATGGGATGTGATTGACATCTGTCATCATCCCTGCCATGCCCTGTGCTTCACAGCCCTGCAGCAAAGGCAGAAGAGGCAAATCTTGCAGAGAAACCAGGTGGAGAAACCCTGTCCTTAAGCAGCACAAAGGTGTCCTGTCAAACAGGGAGATCCTGAGCAGCTCTGCAAGTCACCTCTTCAGGTGTGGGAGGGATTTATGTGCACTTGGAGGTTTTTTAAACGAAAATGCAGCAGGATGCAACCCGAAACCCTACAACAAGTTTTGGCCTGAACTTGGCATCTGCTCTGTGCTGTTTTGCAGCCGAGGCACTGAAGTTGCCAATTTCTCATCATTAATATGAAGGGTGGGGAAATCAAAACAGCCTGAGATTTTATCTTGTCTTGCTATCCCAGGATTCTTTTTTTTTTTTAAATTTTATTTTGTAATTTCATATTAAGCTTTACAGTTGATGACTGCTGAAACACTTACTTCTACATTTAGAAATTCCAAGCTTTATAGAGATGCTTCTTCTGTTCAAATTGGACAGTAAAACCATTTTTTGTGGGCTCTTGCTAAGAATAGACTGACAACATGACATGAAATTATAACCTTGTCCTGTAACTAAAGCCAGGAGCCTGATCCTGCACCCCAGTGAGCTCAGCAGAGCTGCTCATGAGTAGCTGTGACTGAATGTTGTGGTCTTATGAAAGGTTTTGATTATTTTATCCTTTTTTTTTGCTTACTCCTGGAGCTTTTTGCTTATAATAATACCAGAAGACTCTTTTACTTGAAGCTCTTAATGTTAGAGATAAATGTCCTTCTCTACAGTCAGGATTCTGGTTGATGTTCCTTTTAATGAGTGTTTTTAGAAGGCAAAGTTGGGGGAAACTACCCTGTAGTTTGGTGGGAGGTTTTTTTGGCTTCTGAGTGGATAAGGAGAGGTTCAGACTTAGCAAAAGGATCCTTTGGTGCAGTTGTGGCCCTTGAAGAATGTAAAGGCTTGGGAAATGCTGGGTTTGATTTCAGGCTTGGGAAAGGCTGGGTTTGTTTTCCATGAGTGGACTGTGGAGTGGCTGTGGAGCTCAGAGGGATAAAAGTGCTCAGAGCTGCCTCCCTTGGAATGCCAGGACCCCTCAGTGCCACTGAGCTGGTTATGAAGTGTGGGGAAAAGCAGCAGTAAAACAAATTAATTCAATGTAATAGAAGGTGAGAATGCCCAGGTTCAGCAGCACCAGTTAAGACACCACAGGGATAAAGGAATTCTGCATCTTTAGGATGCTGGGAGGCTTGAGAGGCTGTGGTTATTTCTGGATTTCACTGTTCCAGAGCTCAACACTTCCACAGCTGAGGTGTTGTTTGGGATGGCTTTAGCAGAGCCCTGCTTGGCTTGTGAGAACTGAGGTTTGCAGTGGCTGAAAGCTGCAGGAGATGAGAATTTAGGAGGTGTGGTGTTTGCAGCAAAGCACAGGGGTTGATTTAAACCCACCAGAACCTCCCCCTGAGGTTGAAGGGATTGATCAAGACATGTGTGGTGCTGGGGAGTGAGTTAAACCAGGGACTGTGTCCCATCACCCCAGGGATGGGATTGCTCCTTCACCCCTGAAAATGCAGAGGGGAGTTGAGTCCACTGTGCTGGAAAAGGCACAGACTGGCCCAGTTTTTAGAAAACCTTCCAAAACCAAAATGTCCCCACTCTGGAGTTGGAATGTGCAGCCACCAGGCACAAGGAGTGTGTGTGGCTTTGCCTGGTGAGGAACTGTCCTGTTCCCTGGGGGATCTGCTCTGAGGGCCAGCGAGAGATCCCTGAGCACCTGGGACACGTTTTTGTTGAATAAAACCAGCAGGTTTTGTGAGGAAGAGCTGCTCACAGCAGGGAGGATTTACAGGCTCGGGTCCTGTGCTTGTACCTCGGGTGCTCGAGTTCAAACTAGCAGGGACGTGTCAGAGTTAATTTTCTCTTAACGTGGTCAAGGGAATGTTTGGAAGCCTGTGAGGTGGAGCAGGAAGGGGATGGGGTGGTAGGTGACTAACAGTGTGATTCTCACACTTCCTGCTCTTTGCCCCCTTGGTAGCCAGACAATCTTGCACCTTTTGATGTTGCAGGCCTGTTGCAGGTAGCCAGCTATTTATTTAAATATATCTAACTTACAGTTGTGTCACCAAAACACTGACATTTTTAATGGAAATGTACTAAATGGAAGTTTGTTCTCAGGGCTTCATATTTATACTCTCTTTTTAGGGGGATTGCATTTAAAGGGATGTGTTTGGAAAAAAAGGCCAGTGGCTGCTTTACAGCTTGGACCTTGATTGTCTTGACCTGTGAGCCCGAGCTAGTGTAACTCTCCTGCTGAACCTCTCTCCCTGCTCCAGCCCAAAGAATCTGCCATTCCTCCTCTGCTGGTGGGCAGTGACACGAGTCTTCCTTTAGGATTGCTGCATCCCTCCATGGAAAGGGTCACACAGGACGGCCCGGCTGCGTCGGGGCTCGCCGGGCTTTGCACCGTTTCAAGGATGTTTGTGCTCTCCGTGCAGCTGGGAAATTGACTTGCACGGTTCCCAAAGCAGCCATCAGGGCATTCCTCCTCTGGGAAGGTGTGAGGTTCTCTCCTGCACGAGTTCTGAGGCCTCCAGCTCGTGGCTTCTTCTTGGCAGCCCCTGTCGCAGACCTGTCCCAAAAACCTTGACCCCCCCCCTTTCCTTCTCTCCTCGAACCAAACTTGCATTTCAGAGATTGATTTTCATATCCAAGCAACTCTTTAGTGGTTATTGAAATCCTTTTTAGTTAGGACTGTTACAATTACATTTTTTAGGCGTTGTGATCCGTGGGCTGAGGATCTTTTAATGTATTTTGGAAGTTGTTGAAATAAGCATCGCACCAAACGAATGTATAGCGACACTGTCAGCAAACATTGCCTGTGGGAGAGGCACGGGCTGCTGTGATCTCTGCTCCAGTGGCAATTTTCCCAAAGTTTTGTGCACAGGATAGCCAGTGTTTCATCCAAAGTAACCGCCCTGGTTTTCTACTTTTAATAACAAATACCATTTTTATTAACGAACAGAACAGCGGCGCTTCCAGCTGGTATTTCCATCCGACTGAGGGTCCTGGAGCTTTGGGGCTGGAGCTCCTGCCTGTATCCCCCTCTCTGGGACAGTTCCCCCTCGGAAGGATTCGTGCTGGCTGTGGCAGGGTAGTGGGGAGCAATCCTCACCTCCCTGCACGGGATGTCACGTCCACGTGAATGTTCTCATGGTGGTTCTCACCTCCATCCCCACATCCAGGTGTAGCAAAAGGGGTTTTTTAAGGACCTCTTGGCCTAGATTTGAAGATCTTCAATGCAGATCCTGTTTGCAGCACGTGAACTTCAGTAAATGTAAATGCATTAAATTCTTACTGAATTTGGGTATAGTTTTATATCGCGCTCTGGGGAGAGGGAGGAAATTGGATCACGTTCCAAACGGAGCCCCACCAACCCAAGTGCCTCTGTTGCAGCAGGTAACAGAGGCCTGTAGAGATTTTTAATTTGCATATTTTTATCATGGCTTAATGAACTGTACACGAATGTGATTTGCTACCCAGCACTTCCCACGAGGCAGCACCAGTGAAATTACATTGCGAGGTACTGACTTCACGTTTTTTTTCATGTCACCTGTGTATACAACAATTAGGTACCACATAGGATAACTTTGATCTGGCTCTGACGCCGGCGTGTGGCATGCACAGCTCTTCCTAAGGTGTAACATTACTTTTCTGAAGCTTAAACTAGGGCAGACGTCCCTGGGCCTGTGGAATTCGGGATTCATTCTGGCCGCGCTCGCGTGGGTCGCTGACCTCTCCCTGAGTAGGAAAACCAGCAGGATTTGCTCCCTGCAGAAGGCCTCCAGGCCAAAAGCAGGGAATGCTGCTAATTTGTGATCATTTTAAGCAGTTGCTGTTGCGTTCTGAAATGTATTCCTGGAAGTTAGGGAGGTGTTGGCAAAGCCAGACCTGTTCAGGCTGGAATCTTGTGTGTGGAGACACGGAACCCACGGCCGGGGCTGGAATGAATGCTGAGGCTTTAGACCTGCTCACACATAACCCCAGACACTGATGTTGTGTGTGCTGTACATTTATAATATATCTTCGAAATAAAGTTTTTTGATTTATTACAAGGTGTTCAGAGCCATCATTTGCAGGAGCAGCAAAGGTTTATGGATCCAGGTTTTTCAGCGTTCCTTGGCCCTGCAGGTTGCTGGAATTGTTTCTCAGAAGGTGGGGTGTTTTGAGAGCTGGTCCCACAGATTTTGTGCAGGAAATCCTGGTTCAGCAGCTTGTTTTGCACCTGGAAGTTATTTCTCCATTTTGCACTTGGGGAGATTCATTGCAAGGGCTTTGTGAAACACGATCTGGTGATCCCCTGGGATGTTCCGATGCCACTGAAGAGCGATTTATCTTGACAGTTGTTGACTGACAAATTGAAGTCTTTTCTTTCCCAACAAGGGAGCCCTCATTAAGGAAAACAGCCCCAGCAAGCAGCAGCTGATGGGATGCAGCAACCTGCACGTGACGTAACCAAAATTCCTATCTGGCTGTCGTGGTGCCAGCGCTGCTGCCGGGGATCTGGGAAGCACTTCCAAGCCTTGGCCCCCTCTGTGGGTGCCTTGGAGGCAACTGATGGTGGTGTAAATGCATGAGGTTATTTCTGTAAAGAAGAGAATCTGTAGAGTTCGTTTGGGGGTTTGTAGGGGTTGGGTTTTTTAATTAATTAGCATTTTCATCCATGTTCAGGGCAAGGAACCTGCCAGCAGCCTGTTTATTTAGCAGTTGCAGCAACTGCTGAGGAGCTGAGAGTCATTTTCATTGTGTCCTGTGAGAGATGGAGGATTAGAGTATGAGACATCAAAATGCTGCTTGCTCAGATCACGTTGGTAAATGTGGTGGTGTTGAATGCAGGTGGTTTTGGTGTCAGGCCCTAACTCAGATTCGCTGCAATGCACAGCTCAGCAGCAGGACAATTCAAAGGTCCGGCTCTCCACTAATTTAAAATTTAAACAAAAAAAAAATTACCTTAAAGCAGTTTGGGATGTATCATTAGGTAATGACACTTCTGAACCTGAACTGGTACAGCAGGTCTGGGCAGAAATCCACACCTTAAAAACGCACAAGTGCTGCTGTGTGAGTGACAGGATGAGCTGTAATTGGTGTGTGTTTGGCAGCTCCCAGCGCGCTCCCGGCACAGGGACGTGTCCTGGGGTGCTCCAGCAGGGATGAGGAGCAGCTCCAGCCCGGGAGCCGCCCCCAGCAAGGCCCAAATCCATCACAAAGGGCGGGGAAGGGAAGCACAAGGTGCACTTGGCTGTGGAAAAGCAGCTTGGTGGTGGCAGGGTGAGACATTGCTGACAGCACAGTGGTGTGGCAAGAGTGGTTCCCAGCCTCTCCATGGGTTTGCCGGTGCCATCTCAGGGGTTGGGTTGGGTTTTCTCCTTCCCTGTGCTCGCTCTTCTCCCGTGAATTGGTGGGCATGGTCACACTGCCCCTTAAAGAGGAGCAGAGTATTGTACAATTACCCATCAGCTCCTCTGAATCTCCTCCTGGAGAGGCTTCCAGGGACTGCCCAGAGGAGCTGTGGCTGCCCCATCCCTGGAAGTGTTCAAGGCCAGGTTGGATGGGGCTTGGAGCAACCTGGTCTGGTGGCAGGGAGTGGAACAAGATGGTCTGTAAGGCCCCTTCCAACCTAAACCATTCTGTGATTCTGAGAAACAGATGGAAGCAGCAGATGCTTCCCCTGGGAGCTCCTGTGCCCTGACAGCCCAGTGAGCTCAGACCAGGCTGCCGTCCCCTTGGTGACAATCCTGTCATGTCCTCTCTGCTTGATCATGCCTTTTTTTGAAATTGATTTTATTAGAGGAGGAATCGGCCAAAGGAAGCAGCAGCTCTGGAAGCTGCCGAGGATGGTTTGGTAGAGGGAAATTGGGTTTGCAGCAGAATTAAGGGAGAAATTATTTTCTCTTGTAATTCAAAAGCTTTCACTTCAAATGCAGGAATTGGGCTGGATGCTGGTCCTGGGAAGTGGCTGGAAAGAGGGCAGGGCTGCAGTGTACGTGTGCGAGCTTGGTCCGAGTGCCAGGGAGTGTGACCTGAGCTGGGACACAGCCCCAGCCCTGCGGATCCAGTGTCACCAGGAATCCGGGCACTGGTGGAGCGGGGGGAGGAGCACCAGTAACTCGAGATGTGCTGGACCAGACCCCGCTGGACCGAAATAAACCTGGAGAGGTGACCAGTTCTCTAAGCCAGGGGTGGGATTCAGATTCCTGGCTGAGGAGCTGGTGCCCAAATAAAAGGCCTGAGTTCAGAGCTGTGATGCCAGGGGGTCACTGGTGGCTCTGGGTGCTGGGCTCCAGCAGCACACCCAGCTGTGGGCTGCAGGTGGAATGCAAACCCCACGTGGTGAGGTCCTGCACCCTCCCTGCAGCCCGGGATGCAGCAGTGCAGCTCTCCCAGTGTCGTAGGGAAGAGTCACAGCTCTCCAACAGGTTTTGTTACCAATCCCTCAGCAGTTGCATAACGAGCTCTCCCACTGTGGGAAGCAGCGCGTGGAGCAGGAGCTGGTTCCAGCCGGGGCTCTGGGTGCACCATGTGAGCGGTGCCTCCGGAGGCTTCACTCCTAATCCCTGGCCAGGGCTGCCGGAGTCTCTCGAGGCTGTGCAGGTGTGTGGCTGCTGCTGCTGCGCCCCGAGACTGAATTATTCATGGCAGACTTGCTGGGCTTATGCATGATGTGGTTTGTTGGCTTTTATGAGCCGTAGCTCGGGCATAAACCACATTTATGTAGCAGTGAACCTCTATTTGTCCTCTGAGGGAGGGCTGCTCCACAGGGAATCTGTGCCCGGGAGTCCCGGACCTGCAGCAGCCAGCTCCCACTTGCCTCAAGTGTGGTTGAATTATTTATTGAGCTCCTCCTCGATGGGGCTGTGCAGGACAACCCCTGGAATAGTGAAGCCCCGGGGCTGTGCCGACCCTGCTGCCTCCAGCCGTGCACAACCTGGACCCCTTCTTGCTCTGCAAGAGTTGGAGAGGGATTTGGGACAACTCTCTGGATTTCTTGGCACATGGGATTAGATTTTTCACTCTGTCCCCGTGGCCTCAGTTGGGGTGATCCAGGCACTGCGGGCTGCTGGACCCACACAGCTCCTCCATGAAATGTGCAAGAGAAGGGGAATAGTTCAGACCTTCAAAATCATCCTTAAAAGGACACCAGCCGGCTGTTCCCGTGCTGTCGGATCGGTGTTGCAGCATCCCTGTTCCATCTGTGTTTTCCCCTGCACAGGAGCTGGTTGCCAGGCTGCCTGGGATGAATCACGGGGTGCTCTCTGCCTGTACCCCCCTACTCCTGGCTTCTCACAGACGGGCACCTTCCTCCCCTGCTCCCACGCGGGAACATGCACCAAAAAAAGAAAAAGTGCACAATCCCCCGTGAAATCTGTGCTCTGGCCTCCGGTGAACCTTCCCCATCCCTCCTGCCCCCTTTCCCGTCTGAGAAGCAGCAGCCCACTGCTCCTGCCAGCCCCCTGTCCCCGCTGCAGCGGCACCGTGCCTCGTGCAGCCCAATCCGTGAGTGGTTTGAAGTGTTTCCGTCCAGCCCGGGTGTCTGGAAGTAGGACAGAGCCTTTCCCGTCGGAGCCCTGGCGGTGCAGCTCTGGCAGCCACGGGCTTCCCTGGTGCCGTCACTCCCCGGGCTGAGCGCTCGCTCAGATTCCCGTGGGTTACCGTGGGCTGTATTTAGAGTTTGCTGGGCTAAAAATAAAAGCCCCAAGTGTTGGGTTCCCTGATCCCAGCCTCGTGGAAGGAGGGATGCCCAGGAGCCCCCGGGAGGGGGTCTGGTGGGGGGATGTTGCCTGGGGCTGTGCTGCCTCGGGGGCTGCTCCCATGGAGGGTCGATAAAAGTTTCATTTTTGGAGATGGCGTAGCTGCTGCATCGCTGGCTGACCTGGCGCTGCTCTCGCTCAGCGCAGAGCCTCGTGCAGGACTCTCATCCCGCTAAAAATACTTCCTTCTGTCTCATCGGGCTCGATCTAAGGGAGCCTGTGAGTGGAGGAGATGGAGCATCAGAGCTCCTGGCTGTGGCTACCAGATGGCGCGTGAGGGAGCCCCGCACAGCCCGGCTCCGAGAAAATGTGCTGCCAAATCCCTCTGAAAAATGTCTGTATGCGGAGCATTCGTTTGTGCTGGTCCTGAACTCCCTGTGTGTGTGCCCAGCAAACATTCCTGCCTGCTCCTGACTGGTTTCCAAGCAAGATCCCTTTTCAGCTCCCAGCGTGCCGGACACAAGTGCTGGGCACTGCAGGGCAGTGCTCCAGAGGGAGGATGTGCAGGAGAAATGTGCCTGAGGATGAGGAGCATTCATGAGATGGGGGGAGCATTCCCCCTAAGGAGACCTCCCCCCATTCACACCCGTTGAACCAAGAGAAGCCAGAGTAAGTACTTTCTCAACTGGTTTCCTTAATCTGGGGTTTTTCTGAACAGAACTGAAGTCCAAGGGCAGTATGGGGGTGCGGGACCTCATCTGTCCCCTGGCTCTGTCCCAGTCCGTCCATGCCGCCAGCACTGGGCAGCTTTCAGAGCCGATGAGCTCCAGCATCATCCCCCCTCCTGACTCCGTGGCTCTCCTGCAAAAAAAGCCAAGATCCCGGCGTGGCACTGCCTCGCGGGGCTGCATCTGCAAGCTTTCCCTGCGCTAAACCTTCCAGCTTTAACCAAAACCGAAGCGGGAATATCTGCTCCCGGCATCGCCCCGCAGCCCCCGGCCCCCTCCTCCGCATCTCTGATGTCACTCCGAAGCAGCGTGAGTCAGCCGCCAGTTGCCGTGGTGATGCCAGCGATGCCGGGGAGCGCAGCGCTGCCCCGCTGCCCCCAGCCCTTCCCGGGGAGCGCAGGAGACCGAGCCCCCCGGCGCTGAGCCCCGGGACGTGCCATGGGCTCCAATGCCACGGGGTGCTGCCCAGAGCCCCCGGCGACCCCCGAGGCTGCGAGGATGTCGACGGCGGCCACCGGTAAGTCAGTGCTGTCGGGTATTCACCTGGCCTGGGGCTGCTGCTGGGGGTCTTTGAGCGCTTGGGGGTCTTACAGCAGCCGTGTGTCCGCCCGGCAGGACAGGCAGCGGCACCCAGTGCCCCAACCCCATGGGTATGGGTGTTCTTTGCAGCATCCCTTTCTCCACGTGCTCCTGGCTGCCCCCGAGGGTCTCATCACTCCTGTTCCCAGGGCCAGCTGAGGGGTAGGGGCTGCTCTCAGCCAGTTCTGAACCCCGGGCAGGGAGTGGAGCCTGGGGCAGGGTAGTGCTGGGCAGGCATCAGCCTTGGCATGCGTGAGGACCGGGCTGGGATGGCACGAGGGCACCAGGGCCAAATAGTCCCACACGTGTGGGCAGCATCCACACCCGATGGCCCAAGTGACCGGCACTGTGAACGGGGACAGAGGGGTCACGCCTGTCACAGCAGGGTGGGACCACCCCGAGCCACGTTGTGTTTCATCCCCGGCTACTGCTCATGGATTCGTGGTCACTCTCCTCACTTAGTCCCATCCTGGTGTGGGGCTGTGTCTTGCTCCTGCCAGGAGTGTGGGGACCGGGCTGGCCACTGCCCACCCCTCACCCCGGGAGTCTCCTCTGAGGTCCATCAGCTGGAGCTCCCTGCCGGTGGATCAGGGGCTGTGGCATGGATTGGTTTCCTGCTCGGTGTCTCAATTTTGCAGTCGTCAAGTTCTTGCTGTAAATAGGACCTGGACGAGCAGGATGGAGATGTTTCAATGCCTCTGACTAATTTGTACATTCCCATATTTCTCTGGCCGCAGATTTAAGAGCGTTGGAGCATGTGCAAGCTGGCTGGGGCCCAAGCGCGTGAGGAGGGCAGTGTTTGCTTTGGCACCTCTCTGGAGGAAGGGCAGGAGGGGACAGGGCTGCCAGGTGAAGGGTTTGGCTGTGGCACAGAGCTGGCAGCAAGGGAAACGGGGAGCTGCATCCCACCAGAAGAGCAGGAGCTAAAAATACTAAATGGGAATGAGGCAAAATGCAGTGGGAAGCCACTGCCCACCCCCGCTAGACCCTGCTGTGGGGGAATTAGAGGAGCTTTAATTTGCTTTTGAGGCAGTTTTTGCCGGGCTGAAGCACATCAAAATCACCCAGAGCGAGTTTCTGTGCTGGGCCCTCAGCCCAGGGCTGAAGGTTTATATTTGTGGAGAAAGAAGCCTTAAAATCCAGAAATGACAGCCCTGTCCTCAAAATATATCCTGTATCATGAGACCATAACTCAAATCTGCCACAGGGAATGCTCCATGCTGGGTCAGGTACATCCCTCCTGTGGCTGGGATGGATTTGCCAGGAGCTGGCAGGCAGCGTTTGCCTTTGTGCATCCCCCGGGGGACCTGGAACAAGGCGGCCCCGGATTTGTTCCCTCGTGAACACCTCCCCCTGTGCCATGAGCGCAGAACATTTTGGTGAAACCACCATGTTGTAACAGCTTTTTGGAAAGGGTTTGGCTGAGTTGGCTGTGAGTTCCCAAAGGCAATGCTTAGCAGGGGATCAGGATGTTGTTTGTGAGGATAACCACGTGCCGGCTCATGGCAAGAGGAGGGCTCTGTGCCGTGTTGCTGGATGCCAGGCTGTTCCTGTGCCAGGGATTTGTACTGCTCCGCAATCCCAACGGCATTTATTGGGATGACGGTGCTGAGTATGTTCCATCTTGCTCTGGGCTCTTGCACCTTGCACAGCCAGGAGCAGGGGCGAGATGTTGCGTTTTGGAATCCAATTAGATTTTCTACCTTGTTCGTTTCTCCTGCCTTTCACTTATTCATTGATGTCTGCCAATGTTTAAGAGGTGAAAAAGTTGGAGATAAGTAATTCTGTCTCTGCATAACTGTACAGTTGTGGTAAATACAGTTTTACTCAAAGTGTCCTTAGGGAAAAAAAGCATTTTAGAAAGAAATCATCTGGGAAAAGAAAATCAACAGTCCCCATTGAAACTGATTTGTTTGAGCACTACCCAAATGTGGTTGCTAAAAACGGTTCAATGAATATTAAGATACATGGAAAGATAGAAACATCTCATTTGCTCATTAATTAGATCATGACAACACTCAAAACCCTTTCAGCGCTCACCCAGCTCGTCCCTGGGGTCTCCCTGCTTGGGGTTGCCTGAAGAATGACAAGGCATGGCGGGATGAGACTCTTGGGAAAACCTGCTGGGCTGTAAATGCTATTGACCCGTTATTTTCCTAAACGTAGTCCAGGGACTTTAAAAAGAAATAATCTTACAGATAAAAATATCTTACAGGCTAAAGCCCCTCCTATAATTGATGCAGGTGCTTAGAACCCACCAGCAGCACTTCCAGAGCTGTAATTGCTGGAGATAACCAGAGGCCTGGGGATGGAGCATCCTGCTCCTCGCAGATGGAGAAGGAAGGTCTGGCTCCCAGCAAGGAAGGCAGGCAGGGTGAGCTGTCACCCCTCCCTCCACCAGCTCTTCCCCCTGGCGATAACAGAGTCATTAATTAATGTTTGCACAGCACTTTGAAGATAAGTGCTGAACACAAGTATTCTTTTAAATGTGATGGGGCTTGTCCCTGGCTGGGGGCAAGCCCCTCTCTGTGAGGAGCTGCCAGTGCTCCCTGCCAGTCCCATTTCTGGGGTTTGATACACATCAAACACTCCAAGCAAAGGAAAAAGAAATAAATCTGAATAACTTGTTGCACTCATCAGCATAACAGCTGAGTTGCATAAACATTACCTTTGGAATAACACAAAAGCATGAATGAAACAGAGTGCTGCTACCTGCACTTCATTTGTTTTCTTTATTTACATGAAAAATGTTGCTCGTTGCCTGTGGTTCCCCGATGCACACGGCCTTGCCACTGCACATTCCCGCCGAGCTACAGAACCGGAGATAAGGAATTGCTGACAGCGGCGCTGTGCCTCAGACACTGTTCCCGTGCTGCTGGGAACGGCACTGACGGTTCCATCACCAAGAATAATACCCTGCTCTCTCCTCCTCGAGGCTGGCTCCGTGATGGGCTGTCACAGGAAACTATTTTGTACAAGGGAGGAAAAGACGTTTGGAGCTGTCGGAGCAGCAAGAGCATGAGGAGGCTGCCAGCCCCCTCCTCGTGTGGTGGGACCCAGGCTCCAGGCAGTCAGGAGGTATTTGAAGTGTCTTTTTGACCACATCTCCTTTTCCTTATGGAGTTCCTAGTAAGGCGTAAGGGGCTTTTTGTAGTATTTTTTATCTTTATAGTACCTGTGGATTGAGGATCCTAAATCTCATGGGCACAGAGGAGAGAGACCCCTCTGCCCCCCAGGCAGTCGTGGTGCCAGCGGTGGCCCCACGCTGTGACCTCGGGGTGTGCCCAGGCTCTAAGTCAATCCTGGCTGGGGATATTAAGTGCTCAGCACCAGGGCAAATGAGGCCCTGCAGAACTAAGCACAGGGAAGCAGCTACAGCAGGGTTCAAAATTAGTCCAGAGCTGAAAATAGAGCCCTAAGGAGAGAGCTGCAAGCAGCCAGGGCTGTGAGTGTGCACGAGCTGCTCACTGCTCTGCTGGGGACGTCTCCAGCACTCATGGCTGTCTTGGAAATTTTGCAAGGGTAAGAGACAAAAATGTTCATTCATTCGAGTGGTTTCTCTCACTGCTCCAGAGAGCGCAGGCAGCAGCTGTTGGGCAAGACTGAAGGCAAAAAACCTCTTCCCAGAGAGAGCCACCTGCCTTTATTGGCTGCTGAGGACAAGCTGTGGCTGCCCATCCTTGGAAATGTTCCAGGCCAGGTTGGATGGGGCGTGGAGCAACCTGGGATAGTGGGAGTTGTCCCTGTCCCGATGCAGGAGGTTGGAACAAGGTGATCTTTAAGGTCTTTTCCAACCCAAACAATCCTAGGAATGGAGGCTCTTCCTCTACATACTCAGGAGCTGTCTCCACCCTGTAAGACCCAGGCCACAGCACATCTATATTTCCACAGAAGATACCTTTTTTTACAACATTAATTTAGATCTGCTGTCCTTGGGGACTTCAGATATTCTGGGAATTGATACTCTTATTCTACACATAGTCTCCCAACATGGATAGTTGAAACACAGTGGAAGAAACCAAAATCCTAGGTTTTTATCCAGTATGGCAGAAAACAAGCACGAGGGTTCATCTTTGCTACCTGCAATAGGTGTCATGTTTGAATATGGTGATTTCTCAAAGGGATTGCCTGCTAGTAATTAACCTCAGAGCTCTGCTGGAAGACAAGTTGTGCAGTGTCAGTTCATGGGTACACCCACTCTCGGTGCGTGAGGAATCCAGGAGACTAACAGGAAAATTATTTCATGTAGAAAAGCAATGTATTACCATTTTCCAGAAGAAAAGCCTCGGAGCATGTTTAGCAGTGGAGCACAGAAAGAAACAAGCAGCACGCAAATTACAGATGAATTTGTTGCTGCTGAATATGGGAGAGTCATTTATTTTCTCACGGAAAAAGCAAACACACTTATGACCCTCCCACTTTAAATGCAGGCTTTTTATCTCCAGGACAAGTTTGAGGACGCTGGTGTGGGATGATGCCAGGTTCCTGACAAACCACTTCATCATCACCTACAAAGTTTCCCCAAACATCAATTTCAGCTTCCACTTAAGGACATGCAAATGGCCTCAATAGCAGAGTTTCAGGGAATTACCACAGCGGAAGAAGTGGCAGCACATTCCACACCAGACTGGAAGAGGTGCAGAAAGGAGAAAAAGGGGCAGAGCAAGAGGTAATTCCAGGGCCAGGATCCCACGTGCAGCAGAGGCCTGGGAAAGGACAGTGCTCCCCTTTATGCTTTTTCCGTTTTTTTATTCCAAGAGTTTCAGGAGTCAAGGTGACACCAGCTTGGTTTCGTGGGGGTTGTCTGCCAGCTTCTTAGAGCATATTTTTGTTCCTGATAAGTTTAACAACTGGATCCATTCTTTACCTCAAGGAAAAGTATGCCAGAGGAAGAAGTAGGTCAGTTTTCTCTCGGTTACGTGTTCACCCTCAGTACAGGTCACCTGCTCCAGGAGCCCAAGAGCTGTTCTGTTCCTACCATGGATCTCATGCCCAATCCACCAGGAAAATGGAAACATTCTTCTCAAATGTGAGGGGATTTGGATTGGGCCTTAATGCTTAATCTAAAAACAAGAGCAGCTTGTTCTGACGATAACGCCACAAAACGCCGGCCTGTAACCACTGTGTTGAAAACTGAACCCTTCGAACAGAGATTATAAAACAACCAGCAGGTTGTTTGCAAAGACACTTTGATTGCACACAGTCCTGCAATATGGAAGAGTGAGAGAGGCTGGAATAACCTTTGGACACCAGGTTGTATTTCCCGGTGGCACAAACAAAGAATGCCCTCCCCTTGCACTCTGAGAAGAAGCAGGGAAATAAATGTCGGATCTTAAGACAGACCCAAATGAATCTTTAATGATTCTGAAATATTCATATAATCTACCAGTTACATGCAGTAGGAGAATAATTTATGAGAATCATAACAAAATTAGGTGGAATAAGGTCAGTCTGCTATCGCTGTTGTGCAGCTAAACTTATAATCGTGGTTTCAGTAGATGGGTATGAAGATAATTCATCTGGCCGGCACGGGCATTAAAGGCTCGAAGCTCAATCATGCAGCTTCACTTTTCAGACGAGCCTTAAAGCTCACTTGTTGTGTGAGCTAATCTGCAGCATCCAGTTTTGATCATGAGTCTGATGCACAGTGGTGGCCAAAACTGCACAGGGTTTTGGGCACCACAATATGAGAAAGATCTAAAGCTGTTAGAGAGTGTCTGAAGGAGGCCACGAAGATGGTGAAAGGTCTGCAGGGGAAGCCAGATGAGGAGTGGCTGAGGGCACTTGGCTTGATCAGCCTGGAGGAAACGGAGGGGAGATCTCAGTGCTGCCACCAGCTTCCTCCCAAGGGGCAACTCCGAGCCCTGCTCCCTGTGACCAGGGAACGGCTGGAGCTGGGTCAGGGGAGGGTTAAGGTTGGTATCAGGGAAAGGCTCTTCCCCCAGAGGGTGATGGGCACTGCCCAGGCTCCCCAGGGAATGGGCACGGCCACGAGGCTGCCAGAGCTCCAGGAGCGTTTGGACACCACTCCCGGGGATGCCCAGGGTGGATTGTTGGGGTGTCTGTGCAAGGACAGAGGTTGGACTCAGTGATCCCTGAGGGTTCCTTCCAGCTCAGGATATTCCATGATTCTATTCTACGACTCCATGACCCCTGCTTGTCTCTCAGCAGGACAGCAGCCTCTAGGCAGGGCCAGGAGACAAGAGCGTGTCTAACAGAAAAAAACCCCCACATCTTGTACCTGTCGCACATTTCTTGCTGTTATTACAGATCATGTTATAAAACAGGGAAGAAATTCTCTTTTTGCCAAGAAACACATAAGATGTGTAAGTCAGGCTTTGGCCTGAAAACTGTCTTTGACGTCCTTTGGTGGGGAGCAGGGAGCAACTCAGCAAATCTTGAAGGACATTATTTGTAATACCATGAAGAAAAGTATTGCTGATACTTTTTGATACAAACCCAATGTTTTATTGAGCCTTGCTGGCAGCAGTGAGAAATCTCAGCCTTTTCCGCACTTAAGAAAATGACTGCTTTGGTACAGAGCAATCTATCGTGCACCTAGAGGTTCCCACAGCTGGCGATTTTTGTGGAGAGACCAAGTTCCTTTCACATTTCTGTGCTTCCCTGCATCCAAAGGGAAGGCTGGGTGAAGATGCCAAGGGGTTGTGGCACTGTGGGGTGAGGATGGGGTCGGGATGGAGCGCAGCCCCAGGAGCTGGTTCCCCAAACCCCTGCAGACCCCACACGTCCCCCGGGCTGTGTGTTAGGAGGGCCAGGAGCTGCCCGACAGGTCACTGGAGTGCGACACGGCTCAAGTCGCTCTCTTTTTTAACCAAAGAGGCTCTTTCTCCATAATGACACCCACAGGGAGCGGCAGTGCTCCCCCGGCAGCCACAGACCAGGTCACCACCCTCCCGTCGAGGTGCAGTGAGGGATGAGGGCGGCAGGGCTGTGAGGGCAGGAGGACCGTGAGGGTTGTGGGTCCGTGGAGGGGGAGTGAGGGGTGAGTCCATGAGGGCCGTGGATCTGTCACAGC
>VZRR01011445.1:30663-63797 GCA_013398015.1 Oreocharis arfaki
CGGCCCCCGGCGCTGCTCGGCCGGGCCATGGGCGTGCGGGCGCGGAGCCTCTGCTGCTTCTCGGGGGCGAGGCGGGGGAAGGAGCCGCAGGTGCTGCCCTGGCTCTGCCCCTGCCCCGGCGCGGCCCCGCGGGGCGGGGAGGGGGCGGCGGTACCTGCCCGCATTGTTCGGGAGAGCCCCATCCTTCCTTTATCCCATCGGCAGGGGACGGGGCTGCGCCTTTCTCCGCTGCCTCGGCCGGGGGCTCGCCGAGCCGGGCCCTGCCCTTGACAAAAAGGGGTGGTCGCCCCGGGCTCCGATGCCTTTTGATTTCCGAGTGGGTTTGGAATCGCTACATCAGCCCTCCCGATGGAAATCCCGGAGGATGTCGGGCCTGTTGTGTGCAGCCCGGCCAGCCCCTCTCCTGTGTGCCTTTAGAATCGTCGGCTCGTGTGAAAGTCTCTGCCTTTTGTTTTTGTTTTAGATGGTGGATGTTGATGTTTGTGCGGGTGGAGATAGTACCAGAAGAAAAATGGATGCTCTGACAGATAGTGCAGTTGAGATTGTCCCTTTGGAGCTCTATGATTCAGCCAGAGCAAAAATAGCTGCTAATCTACAATGGATCTGTGCTAAAGCCTACGGAATAGGTAAGATCACCTCTATCAAGAAGTCATTCTTGATTTTGTGCTTACTTTTTCTGTCTCCCCTGCTGTTCCAGGAGTAATTAAATTTGGCTTTGTTTTAAATATCAATAATATGGCAGCCTGTTCTCTTGTAATGTTGTATCTCTGCTGGTACCTTAAACAGGAATAACGGGACTGTGTGAGATGCCCTGAATCAGCAAACCTAATGGTGAATGCTCCCAGATGGTGCTTGGCAAGAACTGCCTGCCTCCAAATGTTTAAATCCTTGCTTTAGCTAAGCAGACTTTGTTCCACAAAGCTTTATGTCACTGCCTGCAGGCCCCAAGCCCTTCCAGGCTTTAGGTGCTTCCTTGTCTGGTCGTCTTGGCCAACGGATGCTGGGACCTTGACACCCTTTGTGTGCTCAGTTAGGACTTGTTTTTCTGTCAGCTTGTGGTTTTACTTCCAAAATGATCTAAAAAATAATCCATTTATGTTCAGCAACGTTTTTCTTTATGGAAAGAAATGTTGAATGAGCAGGTGTAGTTTGGGTGCTGTGACATTAAAGAGCAGGTTGTAGGTGACTGAGGAGTTCTTCCTTTCCTCACGTTGTCATAAACTTTTACTGTCAAACGTGGAAAAATAAATATTCTCGGAGTATATTTGTACAGTGTTTTCCTGGCAGCTGTTGAAATTTGCTTTTTTGTTTTGAACTAGATCTGTCTCGATGTACAAGATACCTCTTGAGTTTAAGGTAGCTTCATTATGAAGAAATAGGATGCAATACTAGGGGGTTTGTTTTAATCCAGAACAAAAGATATAATAAAAACATGTATAGAGTCTTGTTTTGGAAAATGAGGTGGCCCTGTTAATCTAAGTCTAATTCTCCAAACTCATAATATGCTTAATGGATTAGCAGTGGCTTACTTGGTGACAAGGCTGAAGAAAAGTGGTCCATTCCTGCCATTAAATATTAATCCTTGCTGGAATATTTTTCTGAATTATTTTTCTTTTTGAACATTTCCAGCTCTCTCAGTGTCCCCCTCATCTTGGTAATTGCAGGCAAAAGAAAATCAGGGGTTTACAGTGTTTAATGTGTTTTGTTACAAGCAACAAGAGGAGAAAAAAAAAACCCCACGGATCAGGTGACATCTGGAAATATGGGAATTTGGGGAGGCTGTCAGGGGAACGTTGATAACTTGAAAGAACAGAACAGGCACTTCGTGGTGTAAATATTTCTCAGTTACTGGGATTGTTAGTTACATTTCCTGAAACTTTTTAGCGATCCATGATAAAATGGCCATTCCAGACGTGGGGATGCACTGTTTATATTGTGACTTTGTTTCGAAGGAAAGCTGATCCTAAATGGGAAGGGACTGGCACGGATCCTACGCTGCAGAGAGAGCTCGGTGGCCTCGTGCTGCTGGGTGCTGCCTGCCCCAGCACTCAGCGTTGTGCCTGAACCTCTTGGACCAGTTAATTGCTTAATGGCAAGTCTGTTTATGCTCCTGACAGCACAGGTTGTAAAAGTATTTGGCTTTCCTGTGGCTAAAAGCTAAAAAGAAACAGCTTTTCCCATGGCAGAGCTGTGATCTCTGGCTGCAGCAGCCCCTGCCAGTTTTTCTGCTTGCATGAAGGCTTGTTCAGATTACAAACAACAGAAGCTAAATGCCACAAATAATAGGAAAAAAGTAATTTTTTCCCCCCAGTGAGTAAGGATTGATGCCTGTGAGTGTCTTTGCAGGACTGTGGCCCCTGGAAATGTAGTTTGATTTTTGAAATGGCTCCTGCAAGTCGCTGTCACATGTTAGCCATTACTGCTGGAATAGCATTGCACAATCCCTAGAAGTTTATAAGCCTCTTTAATTCATAGAGAGATGGGTTTAAGAAGGTTTTCTGCATGATTATAATTTTGAATAATACTTGAATTTAACACGTTACTTGTCATCTCTCAGGGTTGTGTTTTAGTTTTAAGATATTGGATATCAGTGAGTCTTGGGCAGCTACAATCAATTGTGATTTTATTATATAAAATCTCACTATGCAGATTAAAGGGTTTGAGGACTTTTTATTGTTTTAGACTTATTTCTGGTAAATTTGGTAAAAAAAAAAGCGCTTATCTGTTTGTAAAATTAAAACACTGCTGTTCTGAAGTAAATCTTACCTGATAAGGTTTCCATAACTGCCTTCAAGTGAATGAGTATTTTTCTGAAATGTTAGATTTGGATTTGATTTATGAATCGACATAATTTTATGCCTAATCTTTCAAATTCTGGTGCATTTCATGTGGGTAAAGTTGAGCTCATGGTGAAGAGTGGAAAGGGTCAAGAACAGGAATTTGATGCTGGTGTAGAGTGTTACTGAAAGTCATTCATCCCTGCAGCTTTTACCTGCAACTGTGTTCTCTCTTTGCTGTTAAAGGATATTTGAATTCTCCACTTCTAAGCTGGCATTTAAATAGGAAAATTCTTCATCCTTTGTTTTTCTTTCCTCAAGGACAAATCACTGGGAGCATGCATGACAAATAATTTGAAGTCCTAGTTTGGGCTTTGTTTTATTTGATGATGCAAGATGATGCAGTCCTCCTGGGGTTTTTTTTTCCCTTCTGGCCATGAAAACAGAATTTTGGTAGCCAAACAACTGAGCAGCTACACAAACACTGCAAGACAGCCCCTCTTCTTGCACAGGAATTGGGCTGGATGATTTGTTCCTGGAAACCTGCAGCTCCTGGCTGTGGTGGATGCCTGGCTGGCACAGATGGGCTCTGGAGGGAGGTCCTACAACTGCTTGTCTGAATTCCAGAAAGCAGAGGGGAAGGATTTTGTCAAGGAAGGTGTTTCTCCATTCGGTGTCATCCATCTCCCCAAATAAATCTGGGAGTACTGACATGGATCACTCTCAGTCTGAGCACAGCTGGAAACCTTCTGTACTCTGGAAAGATTCTAAATCCCTTTAGCTGAGACAGTGGTTTGAGAAAATGGAGTTTAATTAGACCAGAATTATCTTTTTTATCCTCACACTTTGATGAGAACCAAACGGCCGCTTCAGGGAATTCTGATTCCTGATGTTTAAGGGGTTGAGGAGCAAAGCTGCCACTGAGTATGGGGAACTTCAGTTCACAGAGGGTGAGCGTGGGAGGGCTGGGGAGGCTTGGCAAGCCCTCCATGGGGAGATCACTTTTCCACAGTCTCTGGAATGGTGCAGATTGCCAAGCAGGAATGAGGCCACGCAGAGCAGTGGGAAGTGGACCTGGCCCTTCAGCCCTGCTGGCCCCTCAGGCTCTGAGCAGCAGCAGTTGGAAAGAACAAACTCAGGATGGTTTGATTTGGTACAACCTGGGAAAATAGACAATGACAATGAAAAATTCTGATTTCTCAGCAGATTTAGTGTGGCATTAATTTACGTGTAGAAATTATGTTTTCCATCATCGTGGCCACAATATTAAAATTTAGATACTGAGGGATATGGAAGTCTCTCAGGGTTGCAGCTTGCTGTGGGCAGTGGGTTCTCTCCAACCCTTTCCATAGCAAATGTTGTCACTTCTGTAAAATAGTGTGCAAAATTCAGATTTTTCGAAAGGGCACCTGATGGATTTTACTTATTTATCAGGGCTGGGAGCTTTACACAGTTTCCAGACTTAATGCTGACAGTAGCCTGAAACCTTTGGCAAGATGCAGGCAGGAAAGCCAAGGACTAATGGAATGCATTGGAGGGGAAATGCAAGTTTGTCTTTTTTTGGTTTTTGAGTACTTAAAGCTTACTTGCTAAATAAGGTTTTACAGTACTGTAATAGCTCCCCACAGTTACCAGTTGGTAGAGGCAGTGTGAGAATGTTTCCTGGGCTAAATTCCCTAAATCCATGGATTCCGTGCTTGTCTTTGTTAGCTTTCTTCTCAGGTTGGTAATAAAAATACGTTTAAGAAAGCTGCTGTGTTTAGCAAATATTAACAGTTAAACATTTGTTTCTTTAACAGCACCTGTTTGATAAACACTGAGTATTATTGTGTGAAGTTTACAGGGGTGAAGGATTCCATAATTATTATTTTGTCTCCTCTGCTTTATCCAGGTTTGTGGCTTTATCCTTGATCAAAAGATATGGTAATAAGTGCAGTTTGCAAAGCCTTTGGCTTGGGGTTTTTCCTGCCTGTTGTATGTAAATTTTCGTGTGTCCCATTACAGATCACTTACAGGGTTTAGAATTCAGTGCTGTAATGAGAACCAACACAAAATGTTTATATTCTGGTGGTCTTAGTGCTGAGAAGGTGTAGTTTGTGCTCATGCTCTGCAGCTTGGAGGACATTCACCCAGTGCTGAATAATTCTGGGAACAGATACTGATACTAACGAAATCCTACTCAGAATTTGAATAAGCTTCGTGCTGTTTACCAGGACAGCTTGGCTCCCTTTCCATGTGAAACCAGTTCTTCATGCTTCTGGAGGTAAAATAACATCTGGGGTGTATCCACCCCGTCAGTTCAAGGGATAAGTCAAATTTGTTCAGATTGCTGTATTTCTCTTTATCGTGTCATAATCAGGTGGTTGTCTTTGAACAGGTTTTTGTAAGTGAGATGATAAGGAAATGGTCCCTCCCCTGAAGCAAGGAGAGTCTGGCAATAATTGTCTCTTGACAGTTGTTGCAAGTGAAGTTATTTTTGTAATCCTCTCAACGATTTTGTGCTTGATGATTTAGACTCAGAACTGACAGTTTTTGAGAGATTAGGACTCATTGACACGATGGAACAGACCAAAAGAATTGCTGAATGGAAAATCATGGTGGTTTGTTTTTGAGTCCTTCATCTCTTACAAAAATAGGCACTGGAGGTATCTCCCCAACAGGCTCAGCAGGGCAAGAACACTTGAGAGTTTATGCTGCTGAAACTTGGAAAAAATGTGATATTCTTTTGTTTTTATAAGTGTGGGAAGCAGCAAAAATGAGCATAAGAGTAACGTGGTATGGGTTGGTGTTGTGTGTGAGGGAGATCCAGTCAACTCTGATACTGAGGGTAGGGTGGCAAATTCTTCATCAATTCTTGTTAGAAAACTTAGGGCAAACTGAATTAGTGATGGTCACCTTCACAGGGCTGATTTCAGGTTATGTGCTGTTGGTTTTAAGTTACTATAAAACCAGTGGTGCCTTTTGAACCCCTGAGTTTGTCCAAAATTGGCAACTCTAAAACTTGTGTTGAAGTGGATGCAAGCATTTGTCTGGGGAAGCAGCTCAGAAAGCACATCAGGAAAAGCAGGAGGTGTTTGGAAGCTTTTCAAGAGCATGAAGGTGACTTCCTTTGAGAATTAAGATGGTATTGGAAGCTTTTTTATAAGCAAAAGCTAAGAACAATTTGGTTTCCTTTAGTACAATTTGTTAAGCTGCTTGAGCAGAAATTTTTGTAGCTATAACTTAGGTGTTAATTTCTCAGAAGGGAATTTTTCATGTTGATTATTTCCAAAATCCAAGCCATAAATGTGTAAAAACTCAAGTTTTAATGAACAGAACTTTTCTAACCTCCAAGTTCAGTTATAGGTCATGGCAAGAAGGTCTTGGAAAAGATGCTGATAGAAACTGGGACTTGGAAAACCTGGGACATTTTTCTTCAAAAGGAGCATTGGCACGTTCAGTAGTGAGGCAAGGACAAAGCATGTGGCACCTCTGGAGTTTGTCTGATCCCTAAAAACCAGGGAGAAAAGGTGTCCAGGATACCAGGGGCTGTTTGTGTGTGCATGGTGTGTGGTTTCAATTAGCTTTGGGTCAGCTCTGGTGGGGTGTAGTTGTCCTAAAAGTGACAACATATTCCTGAGGTTTTGGGCAGTGTGGGAATTTTGTCATTTTTAAGGGGGGTTGGGGAATGAGCAGCCCTGGCTGCTGCAGGTGTTTTCTGTGGCATGTGTGTTTGTTTTGGGTTGTTTGTCAGATGTGAAAGGTAAGAGCAGTGTCTTCAGTTGCACTTTCAGATGCAGATTTCAAATATTGAAGCCCTTTTTTGTCTGTTCTGTGTTACCCCATTTGAGACAACTGCATCATGTACAGATTATCAATTCTTTTTGGAAGTTTCTCAACTCAGAATTATACACTTATTTAGCAGCCTGTTTGCATTGCATTTCCTGCCATTTATTTCTCATTTATTTGTGCCTGCCATTATGTCCAGCATGAAATAAATTTGAATTAAGTAGTAAAGTTAGTATTGTCACTCTTGAGCTTTGATGTGGTTTTTCTATCTTAATTTTTTTGTGGATCGTTAGTCAGGACATAAATCAGCTACAGGACTGCTCCTGGGTGTGACAGACAGACAGAAGTGTTGGATGGACTAATGTAAAAAATTAACCTGGGCAAGTGTTTACAGTGAAATAAGTTGCAATTATGGGAGGATTAATGTTGATGAATAACTTCCTGTGATAGTCTTCGAATTATTAATCCTGGTGCTAAAAGTTATTCCCACCCCGCCCTACCCTTGATCCTGGTCAATCCAAATCCATTCAGTCCTTAAGCAGTTATATGGAGATCAGAAACATGAAATTAGGGGATTTTTCACTATAAAAGAAAAAGATTTCAGGTTTCTTGGCTGGACTTTCGGATTGAATTACAAGATCCAAGTTGAGTTTTTTCCCTGTTTTTTGTTTGTGTGTTTGTTTTGGGTTGTTTGTTTGGGGTTTTTTTTTTTAAACATATTGATTTCTGTGACATGGAATCTCCTCACTAAGAACTAGATCCATTTAGTGCTAGAGAAGGCTTTTAAAAATCATTGGAATGGAGCTGGTTTAATCAGAAATTGATGTGGGAGGTCTGCCTGCCCCTGTCACGCGGGAGGCTCAGCACCACGCTCCCATGGCCTCTCCTGTGTTAATAATGTGTGTAAAGACCCCAATCCTACAGATTGGATCCCTCCTGGGCGTGTTAGTGCTGCAGAGAAACCTTTTTGCTCGCTGTGGTTGCAGTCTATGAAATAATCACAGTCTCTCTACCTTGTGGAGAAGGGAAAATCCCAAGGAAAATCCAGCCTTGTGCAAGGACTTTGGGGCAGGAGATGTATTGGAGGGATTTCAGGACTCTTTGTCCTCCCTTGCAGCCCAATTCCTCAGTTTTCCCATCAGGGCCTGGGAGCTGCTGGAGAGCAGGTGTTGGTACTAAACCCCTCATCCGAGTGCTTCAGATTTCAGACATTTGGAATTTGCTATTTTTTTGGTGTTGTTTCGAAAAAAAGCCTTTAAAACTAGGAGTGGTGCTAATGCTCTGCCAGAGATGTACAACTTCATGGATATTTTATGAGCTTGTATTATTTCCTTTCAGAAATAATTCTAGTACAAAGCAAGGTGTCTTTGGTTGTTAAAGGTGTAGCTGAACTAAAATGTTGAATTATACGAGCTGCTTTGCGTTTGGATTTTTGGATCTTTCCTCAGTCTTTAGAAATGGAAGCTCGAGTTCTCTATCTAGAAATGGAAATGGCCATTAAATGGAATGAGCTTTCAACAGTCTTTGATTTTAGGTCAGGTTGACTAATGTTAAGAAGATTAAAAATATCTGAATTTATTATGTATTTCACTAAAAATGGACACCCGTGTTAACAAATGCTACTTAGGTGGTGCCAGTGAGATTTATTGTGTCTCTTCCAACCATCTTCAGTAGAAAGTCGCATTCAATGTCACAGAAAGGAAAAATATTTAGCTTGATTTTATGGAACTTTAGAAAGCTTCCCATTTTGGAAAAGAGGGCCAGCACTGTCTGACTAACAGGAGCTGTGCAGGCTGTTAGACAGCACTGGTTTGCTACATGTTTTTATCTAAGTGAGATGTACTTGTGGCTCCTGCAATAACAGTCTGTCTCCATTCCTCTTCTTTATGAACACCAAGTGCTCTGCACTATACAAGTACTGTGTGGCTTATTTTGCAGTCAAAGATATGGGTAGGAGTTTCTCGGAATGGGAAAATTAAATTATTCTGGAAATGAGCTGAATGAAAAGTAAACATGCTGCCAAATTAATAATTCTTTTAAGTGTAGATGTGTATATTTAAAATGAACTGTTTAAGTGACTTTGGGGAAAGATATTCAGAGTGACTGGATAGCATTAGATAGAATTTTATGTTTGAAATTTAGGAAATGTCAGGCTTCTATTAAGACAATACACTTGAGGCTAGAAAATATTTTTCTTGGAGTTGCAGACTCTCATTATTCCTGCTAGGTCGTTATTAAGATCAATAGCTTCCAGGCTGATTACCCAATATGAGGAGAAGTATTTATTCTGGGATATAGAGCAAGGGATGTATTTGAGATGTCTTGGACATATTTAGAGTGATTGGAATATTAATTGTTGTTAGTGCCTTTCTCTCCTGCCAGCTCTGAGCTGTGCTGGGGAGCAGTAAAAATGTGTTTATGGCTGGTGGTGTGCAAGGGTGAGGCCTTCTCTGTTGCTAATTTTAACTTCTTCTAAATTACTACACTCGGGGTCCAGACTCAGTCTGATAAAATCCTAACACAGCTTGTGGAAATTGGGCCAAGGCAAAAGAAACTCATTTTTAGACTTGGTTTTAAAGTTCCTGCTTAATCCAAGTTGGAGTGGTTTTGCTTCCTAGGCTTGAATTATTTAAAGGCTGAAAGCTGCGATAGTTTGATTCAATGCCCTTGACAGAAAAAAAAAAAGATAATCAGCTCACTGGTTGGTTTGTAAAATATTCGAGGTTTTAGTCAGATATTTTGGTCTTTTCATTCTGAATTGCCAAAATTCATCAAGAAATTGCTGGCTTAGATTTGAGACTGGCCAGCCCCTCTTGGTGACCGAGCCTTGCAGCTGTCCAGTTGCTCTTCCACGGATGCTTTGAGATTTTGCTTTGAAGATAAGGATAAACCTTGCCCACGTGACACCCATTTTAACCTGTGATCCAAACAGTTGATAATCCCAAATAAAATGTGACTGCCACTAATATTCACGGATCCCTTTCGGGGATGGGCGGTGCCACGTGTCGATGTTGTCTCCTCTGTTTCAGACAACGTCCCGGAGGAGCTGAAGGACCCGTTCTACATCGATCAGTACGAGCAGGAGCACATCAAACCCCCCGTGATCAAACTGCTGCTCTCCAGCGAGCTCTACTGCCGGGTCTGCAGCCTCATCCTCAAGGGGGATCAGGTGGCCTCTCTGCAGGGACACCAGTCCGTGATCCAGGCGCTGTCTCGGAAGGGGATTTACGTCATGGAGAGCGATGATACACCTGTGTCTGAATCTGATCTGGGCTCTGCACCAATCAAAATGGTTAGCTTAATTAAATCCACCTAATCATCTTCTTTTTATTTAACGCTATTTAAAGTAGTAAATGGAGTGAAGAGCTCTTAATTTCTGGGTCGCTAACCTTAGGAGTGTTTTGTTTTAAATACAGTTAGAACGTACCGTTTTTAAAGGGGATTTTAATTTTCAATACTCTCTGTTTTCTTCTTTCAGAGTTCTCATATGGCAATGATTGATGCTCTTATGATGGCCTACACTGTAGAAATGATCAGCATTGAAAAGGTGGTTGCCAGTGTCAAGCGTTTCTCTACATTCAGTGCCTCAAAAGAACTGCCCTATGATTTGGAGGATGCCATGGTTTTCTGGATTAACAAGGTAAAATTTACTTTGGAAAAAGCATGCCTGTCTTTTATTATCACTTTTCAGATTTTTAAAAAGGTTCAGATGAGTATCTTCCTTTCTTACTTGTGCATTTCTATCACCTCTTTCTACTTTCGCAACTTGTTTTTCTTAGGCATGAATAAAGCTGGTAAATTTTAAAATAAAGGAGATGATCAGGAACTAAGTCAGAAAAACTGTAAAAATTGGATTCTTTATTTTCAGCTGAGTTGCTATGAGGTGTTTTTTTAGTCGGTGGGGGTTTTTTTTAGGTGAAGCACTGTTTCATGTTAAATAACGGGATGGAGTTAACTCTGAGTGGCTGGAACACTGAACAGAAAAACTGAAACTTTTCCAAGGGCAGCAGTTAAGTTTCAGTAATTCTTTTGAGTGACAAGAGTCACATTCCAGAGAGAATGTGTCCTTGCAAACCCAGGGTTCCCTAGCTGTGATTACAGCTACTGCTGTGCCATGTTTTTCTATGAACTTTCTATGTTTGTTGAATGAATTGACCATTAAGTAACAGGAGGAAGAAGAGCACTTGTGGAAACATATCCAGGTGTATTTTAATTCCTTTTCCCTGCTATGCCCTTTTAGGTGAACCTTAAAATGAGAGAGATTACGGAGAAAGAGATTAAATTAAAACAACAACTAATGGAAAGTCCAGGGCATCAAAAGGTAAAACAAATTTGTCTTCAGTTGTGATATTGTGTGTGGATGACTAATGGATTTAAATATCAGTATTTTCTTTGTCAGAGAAATGTGAGGGCTCCAGTCCTCAAAACTGAGATTTTCTGCATGCAGTTTGTTTTGTCTCTGTCATCAGTGCCCTTCCTTGCCTTTGAAGCCCACTGGTATCTTCTGACTTTCCTTTAACTTTCAGTAGGATGAAAACAACTTGTTTCAACTAAAATAACCTGTATCAACTATATGTGGGTAAATATGACTCAGCTTTCACAGCACAAAATATATGTTATATATTTTGAAAGCTCTTGGGGCATATTCTTTTTGCATGGGTTATTTGTCTAATGTGTATTTAGGGACTTACTCAAGTTCTGTCCAGTAAAGGATACTCTTGGCATTCAAATGTTATATGTGTGTGTTTGTAGTTTTTTCCAGCTTTTTCCCTTGAAATTATATTACAATGCACTGATATTGCAAAATATAGCACACTTTCATTTCTGGAGAATGTCAAATAGGTCTTTCTCAAACAAAACCTTAGGATAAATTATAAATAACATATTCTTTCCTCAAATTGGCATTGCTGGGCATAAGGGCTCAAAGTGGGACATATGAACAAGGCACAGTTGTTTAATTTTCACGTTAATGGTAGTGGTTTTATGTGCCTTTTATGGAAAATAATATCCTTCAGCAAAAATGAGCTGTTTAATTTACAAGCTGATGTGTGGTCTAAAGGATCCCTTGAGCTGTTTGGCCCAGCTGGCTTTTGGGTCTCATTTTAGTATCTTTAAATCTAAATTTGTAGGCTGCAAGCCCTCTAAAATATGAAAGTGTTTATTGCTGAAGTGCATTTAAGTATTACTGCTTTTAACTTGCATTGCTGATGTTCCTTTCCTATTCCTACGTTCCTTTCCTTGCTTCCTGAGCAGTCTCCTTCCAAATGGTATTGGAAATTAGTACCTGTAAGTGAACTACTTTTACACCAGTTGTCATCCACAAAACCATGGCTTTTTAAACTTCCTCAGAGTGTTTGCTTCCATTCCAATGCTTCTTAGCTGCTCTTTGAAAAACACCTGTGTAAGCTTTTGGGTCATCAGGCTTTGTTTTCATGACGCGCTTTCTGCATACTGTACAGCATACAGCATACTCACTTTGCAGCATCTCAGAACTGCTTCCACACCGCAAGGAGTGAGGGAGGGTGGAGTAGCAGCAAAAAAAAAAAAACACCCTAGAAAATGACCAGTTGAAATGGTTGCATTTGCTGGGTTTTGTTGTGAGCAGGAACTGATCACAGCGCTGAGGTGAGAGAAAAGCTGGGCGGCTTAAACGGCTGCCTAATCTTGGAATCCATAGTTAAGATACTCAGATGTTTGTGCTTAAATAATGCTCTTACACTGCTCCTGCACCTGCTCTGGTGCAGATTTGTAGATCTGTCAGAGCCAGAGCTGTTCAGTGAGGTGGGGTAGGAGATTTGCCAGACCAGTTTGGATGTGGCGGGGCGGTTGCTGGGGTTGTGGGCTCAGTGAAGGAGCCTGAGCTGGCACAGTGGGAGGGAAGGCAGTTTGCACATTGGAACAAAATGCTTCTTTTGCTTTGTGCTGAGCTGTGACATTGGAATATCAATTCCACTGTATATATAAAAAATAAGAAAATTGTGCTAGTATGGAATCCTTTTTTTTTGTTGTTGGAGTTTTCTGGGTTTATTTCAGCTGGCAGAGACTTTCCTTTGTTCCTTTGCTTTCCTTAGCTTTGATACCCTTTCTCCTGCCCTTTACACGAGCTGGTGTTACTCATTTTCTCTCTGGGAAGATGAGCTGTTGTCTCAGTTGTTAATTCCAAAGGGCAGAGCACTTGGAAAAGGCAGGTGTGATCAGGCACTCTCCCCATGATGTCTCTGCCTTCCCACAGAGAGCTCAGTCCCACTGCAGCCCCCTAATCCTTGGTTTGTTTGAGCCAAATCTGTGGGCTGGAGTAAAAACTTGAAATATCTGAAATGAAAGGAAGAGGTAAACAAAGGTTGTCTCACTTCTAGTCCACTTAGATTTTAATGGTTGACTGGCAGAGTCTGCAGGCTCCAAAGTTGTTGTCAGATTCTGCCAATTCTGTGCTTTTTTGTTCTGTGATTTTTGTTTGGTTGGGGTTTCTTTAATAGAGAGCTCTCTCTATTTCAGCAGCACCATTTCTGCAGTTATTGCATACAGATGTCATTCATTGTGTGCATGGGCAGGAGGGTTACAAACCACAACACTCAGCATAGAAAATAAGCAAGAATTCAGAATTTTCAGTATAAAAGACTGAGTAGTTAAGAGAATAATATTTGAGAAAAAAATAAGGAATTAAATTAAGTCCATTAAAACCCTCTTTGATAAATTTGTGGGGTTTTTCACCAAAGCCAAAAGAAACAAGGAATTTTTACAGGTTTTAATTCTTGGTATTGAGTATTGTTGGTTTAAATTCCATTTAAACCTGTTGGAAAAGAAATATTTGTACCTACTTTAACTACAGGAGGAATTAAAGTTTAAAACTAATTTCTGAAGGTGGGTTTTTTTTTTTTAATATGCTTACTTTAAGTGCATAAATGCTGACCCTTTTAAGCTAACCAGTTCACCTTGGTGTGCACACTTCTTTTACCAGACTTGACCACATTTCCAGTGCATAATGGATGTTGCTGATGCCTCTGATTTGTTTCTTGTTTGAATAATCACCATCCTATATCTCACTGTTTCTCTCTGTGTAAGCCTGATCTGATGCATGCCCTATCGCACTGCATGCTGGAACCAGTGGAATATGCTCGTGTGGTACAGTATGATTCCCATTCCATTACATCTTTGTGGAGTGCTCCAGGCTGGGGAAAAACCCAATTTGCACCTGGTGAAAGGGCAGGAAAAATAGCATTAGCATGCAGAGATAGCTTTGAGTTCCTTGGGAAACTTAGCATGTGCAAAACAAAGAGAAGAAACTGGTTCTCGTTGCTCCAAGTGATCTTCGTTCCTCTGAACAGATTTTTTCACAGCCTGTGCCATCCTAAATTGACACCTAGGAGTGTGTATGTGTGTGTAGAGCTTTCCCAGGCTGGCTTGGGAAGTGTAGGATGCCATTGGTAAAACCCAGCTTTCCTCTGATGATTCAATATGTGACTGGTGTGTCTGCAGAGCAGATGAGATTCTGTTAAATCCCAGGGGTATCAGTGCCCTGAAGCGTCCAAGGGATGTTTTTCCAGCACTGCCAGGTGTCTCTGCCAGGCCCTGCAGTGCATTTTGCTTTTGCTTTCCCACCTGCTTTGCTGCTCACTTTAGACACAGCCTCCCAGTGCAGTAGTGTGTGGATGCTCAGGAAACAGCAACCCTGGAACTTGCAAAACTTGCAAGAAGCAATGCCAAGATCTTTTCTTCAGCTGACTGGCTTTGGCAGCTCCAAATTCCCTGAGGGCTGCGGGGTGGTTTGCACCAGAGTTTGATTTTGATCTGTAGTAAATCAAGGAGAGTTTTGCTGGGGATGTCAAGGCCTCCTCCTCTCTGGCTATTTTGGAAAAGGCCATGTTTTTATTTTTGCACAACACCTGTATTGCACACTGGCTGGCCAGACGTGCCACGTTCTGGTTCTCTCTGAGAGAACTTTGCTGTCTGTGGACACGACAGCAAATCCCTGGATGTGGGTAAGGTACGAGAGATCAGCAGCTCGTCAGAATTATTTTTGCTGTGTTTTGTTTTTCCCAAGCTTTAAGTGTTTTCATGTAGTTACCCATGTCTCTTTCTTTGGATCTGCTGCATTCATGCATCTGTGTGGAAGGATTTTGAGTTAAATTGATTACAATGAGTTAAAATGTGTGAATGAAGTGAGGAATCCGGCAGCACGGATTGCTCCTGGCCATGAGGAGGCTGAAGGGGAGTTGAGAAACCTGCTCTAGTGGAAGGTTCCCTGCCCGTGGCAGGGGGTTGGATTAGATGATCTTTAAGGTCCCTTCCAACTCAAACCATTCTAGGATTAAAAGGGAAACACCATTTCCTTCAGAATTGGCTTCCAGAGGAGAAAAGCACAAGTTTGCTTGGTTTTGACTGGGGGCAGAATGCCAGAGAGGATCCACCGAAAAGAGTTTTCAATGCTTAACACAGATTCCTTTTTCTCTGCCTTTTTTTTTGGGGTCTTTTTGCCTGTTTAGCATGGTGTGAACCCTTGTTTTCTCTCGGTAGGTGCGTTACAGAAGAGACCACCTCTCCAGCAGGCAGTTACCCTACTTCCCTGTGCTGGAAGATCTGATGAAGGATGGTAGCGATGGTGCTGCTCTTCTAGCTGTGATTCACTATTATTGTCCAGAGCAAATGAAACTGGATGGTATGTAATAAAGGTTTTGAGGGGGAAAAAAAAAAAGAATAAAAGGCTTCAGGCTTTGAAAGCTGAACTAGAAATACATGAAAAATTAAAAACACAGCTCTCCTATTAGGTAGTGGACTATAGCAAGTTGGAAGCGGGTCATCTATGGAATCTGCATTTAAAACATAATCTCTCTTTGGTCTTGGTTTTTTACTTACTGTGTTTAGAAGGCTGTGCTCTGTATATTGTGAGCTACAAAAGAATCCTCTTTCCCAGCTTTAGATGATGTGGCTTTCTTTGCTCAAATAACTGAGCTTTAATATGGTTTCAATACCATAAAAAAGGAGTACATGTCCACCAGTGTTAGCTGATAATTCTCATGTTTTTCTGTAGGAGTACATAACTTGGCATTTTAAAATCTAGAGTTTAAAATAGTTTCTCTCAATCTGCAGAAACTGTCACTCTTGAGAATTGCAAAACATGCAGTTCTCTTTCCCAGAAAATGTTTTTCTTAATAAATCAATGTCCTTGTTGCATTAATTTCTGCAAATCGACATTTTATATTGGTTTTTAAATTCTCAGATATGTTGTACCTTGCAGAGCTCCTGAGTGTTTTCAGAAGGAACCAGCACTGAATCCTAGGAGTAACCCTTTATTATATGCAAATCAAGATGTCTGGTTTTAATTGCTTTTGTATTTTGTCCTTATGTGTGTTCTCTGTAGCCTGTTTACCTTTTCTGTGGCTGTGATAGACAGAATCCTCCGTGGATTCAAAAATGAATGCAGAACTGATACTGTTCTCTGTGGTTTTCTTCCTCCTTTTCCTGTCCCTCTGGTATTGAGCAGGTAGAGAAATGTCACTGGTAGCCAGTAAATATCCAGTGCTGGTGTAGAGTCTGTGAAGTTCCTGTACTTAGTGTTTCTGTGAGGTGGGGGTGGAAGGGTGATTCCTTGGGACAGTGCCATAACTTACTGAGCCCTCTCTCCTTCCCAGATATCTGCTTGAAGGAGGTGACATCAATTGCAGACAGCCTCTATAACATTCAGCTTTTGAGAGAATTCTCGAATGAGTACTTAAACAAATGCTTTTACCTCACCTTGGAGGACATGTTGTATGCTCCTTTGGTTTTAAAGGTAAGAAACGTGGCAGAGGATGTATTTTTCAATAAAATGTGGGTAAATCATGAGTGTTTTGTTAATGTGAGGGGTAATTTTCCTTTTTTTTTCTGTTTCAGCCTAATGTCATGGTGTTCATTGCAGAACTCTTTTGGTGGTTTGAGAATGTCAAACCAGACTTTGTACAACCAAGAGATATCCAGGAAATAAAAGATGGTAAGTTTGTAACCATGGATAACTGAGAGCATGTTATTTAAAAAATACTTACATTGCAGTGAGACTGTTGCCCAGTGGTGTTTCCTTGGAAGCTTTGTTTCTACCCAAGGTTTATTCTTGCTGGAGGCATTAAATTAGTCCTAGATCCCCTTGAATTCTAATTTTTTTGAATGGGTAATTTATGAGCAGGTACTTTCCCCCTAAACCCACCAATTAATTACTAATTTGTAGCTTTCATTAAGCTCATCAGAAGATTCATATTATAAATTAAGACCGGTACTTCAGGTTTCACTGAAGTGTTGTGCCACCAAGTTTCTGTTCTAACCTCTGCAATCTGAGAGCTTCCTGCTCTGTTCTGCTCTTTCCCTGGCCAGTGTGAGTGGTGTTAATGCTGTCCCTTTGTGCCCAGTCAAAGCAGTGATGCAGCAGAAGAGCAGCCGGCCCCCTGTCCCCATTTCCAACGCCACCAAGCGCAGTTTCCTGGCCACTCCTGCCAGCCCCAGCCCAGCAGAGCTGCAGCCCCCAGCCCAGCCAGCCCCTGAAGCCTGCAGTAGGTACTACCTGCACCCTGAGGAGCCTGACTACCTGTAAGTCTGTCTTCATGTTGTTCCACCTTCGGTTTATGCCTCTGTTTGGATAACCTGGGAATTTGTGCTGCTCGGTGTTGTCATTTTGCTGCAAACTGAGTGGCCTTAGAGTACCTAAAAGGGCTCCAAGAGAGCTGGACAGGGCCTTGCTTGGAGCAACCTGGTCTTATGGAAGGGGTCTCTGTCCATGGCAGGGACTGGAACTGGATGGTTTTTAAGATCCCTTCCAACCCAAACCATTCTGGGATTCTCTAAAAACAAACGTGATCTGAAGTGCAGGAGGGTTAATGACAAGGGTTTTCAGCTGACATGAAATTTCATGGCGACCTATAAGTTATTTCAGCCTTTGTCTTGAATTTACTGTTTACATAAGCAACATCTTAAATCTGCTGTGTTTAGAAACTTAGTTTAATTCCAGGTAATAGGTTTACTTTTGTATTGTTACATGTGAAAAACTTTTCTTTAAGGATCTTCTTAAAAATTAATGATATTATGTTTGAAAGAGGATGAGGGCAGCATACCAGTGTAACTTCACAGTTCGATATTTTTTCTGATTCTAGAAAAACATTCTTTGTAGTAATGAATTTTTGCTTTTCTGAATTAGTGGCAAAGGAGGAAGCCCTGCCTTCAGCCCTTCCCATCCACTGCTCCCTTTGAGGCAAAAGCAGCAAAAATCTTTACAGGGAGAAGACAGCCCTGGTGAGTCTGCCTTGAATTTGCCTTCCAACAGGCAATGGCTGTCAGTGTTAGTAAAATAATGAATTAAAATATAAGTTAATTTCTATAAATGATTTAGAATTGAATTAAACTGCAGTCACACAAGTGGGTGAGCATGTTGAGTTTGAGTAAATTTTAAAGATCTTTTAAGAAACGTGGTGGATTTTAATTTTTTTCAGGCTTTGACTGTGTCTCTCTCTGGTGGCAGCTGCAGCAAATCTGTTTTCTGCTGCCATCTGTTGGGGAAGGAGTTGATTCTGTTTCTATATTTGCTACTAAATGAGGTAAAAGTGCTGGTTTAAAGACCATTTCTAAGCTGTTACCAATTAAAAACCATTCCAGGCCATCGGCACCGTTCGAATTCTCTGACCCGCGTTGATGGGCAGCCACGAGGGGCAGTTCTGGCATGGCCAGAGAGGAAACCCAGGTAAGGGAGACATTCAGGTATTACACCATTGCTTGAGAAATGATACTGTGACAGTTTAATTGTGGTAATGTGGTATCACTGCCCTAGAAGTGCACTGGCAGTCACTTAATTTTGTTTTCTCTTAACGTGCACTTTCAGAGCTGACTGATTTTTAGATTTGCAATTGAAAATACGTCAGATTTTCAGGAAGTGCTGTTGAAAATGGAAGTACCTGAAGTTGCTGCTTGGTATTGCTGGTCACTTGCTATACAGGATGCATTTTTAAAATAAAACAACAATTTTAGCTGTCTATATCATGGTCTTTATTTTAACAAATTGTAACTTGTGCTTGAGTGTCAGTAGACTCTTCTTATCTTTTCTAGGCCTCTGTCTCAGCCAACACCATTTGCTCTTCATCATTCTGCCAGTACTGATGTGGACCCTGGCTCTGGTGACAGCATTAGCCTGGCCAGATCCATCAGCAAGGACAGTCTTGCTTCCAACATTGTCAATGTAACCCCCAAGAATCAGCCCCACCCTCCATCGGTGAAAGCCAACGGCAAGAGCTTGCTGAACAACGTAGAAATGGAGGATGAAGATGAAGAGCTGATTGCCATCATCAGATCTGAAGAAAGGCCAAACCGTGGTGACCCTGAGGTGCAGAGTGCAGCAGCCAGGGTGCCCAGCATAGTGGCCACAGCGTGGTCTCCCAAAACAAGCAGCGACCCTTCGGACAGCAAACCCGAGAGTTTTTACCTGGAGCCTTTAATGCCTGCAGTCCTGAAACCAGCCAAGGAGAAACAGGTCATCAATAAAGAGGATGAGTGTGGGGAGGGGAAACAGAGGAGTTTTGTAACGAAGAGGTTAAATGAAGGACACTTGTCTTTGATCCGCAAGAAAGCAACGAGCAGTCATGGTGAGCATGACCTCAATAGGACTTTTACTCCAATTTCTAGCTCTGATTTCACTCCAGTTGCAGATCCCAGTACCACAGATCCAGTGGCCCTGGGGGAAGCAGGTTTAGAAGCTTCCAGACCTTTGGCTAGTAGCAGTTTAGATCCTTCCTCTCAGGAGCTATCCACTGGAGGATTCTTTCTTCATGCTGCTAAAGCTGATGATGAGGTAACGAGTAAAGTCAATGTGAGTTATGGGAAAGGTCTCAACTTGCACGTTCAGGATACGACCTGGACTATGGTGAGACAGGACTCGGAGTCAGATCTCTTGGACATGGAAGACGCTGACCAGGACTTGGTAGTCATAGACGACCATCCTATAGTCACCAAGTACATTGGTGAGGAGGAATCTGCCAAGCTGCAGGAGGATATGAAGGTGAAAGAACACGAGGACAAGGACGATGCCAGCGGCCGCTCCAGCCCCTGCCTGAGCACCATTTCCCAGGTGAGCAGCGTGTCCATGGCCAGCGGCAGTGTCCGCATGACCAGCTTTGCAGAGAGGAAGCTGCAGAGGCTCAACAGCTACGAGACCAAGTCCAGCACGAGCAGTTCCCAAAAAACCACCCCAGATGGGTCAGAAAGCTGCCCGGCACCGCTGACCACATGGAAACAAAAGCGAGAGCAGAGCCCCAGCAGGCAGAACAAAGACAATGTTAATCTTTTAGCTTCTGAGCTGGTGCAGCTCCATATGCAGCTGGAAGAGAAACGCAGGGCAATAGAGGCTCAGAAGAAGAAGATGGAAGCTTTATCAGCAAGGCAGAGACTAAAATTGGGCAAGGCAGCTTTCCTGCATGTTGTTAAGAAAGGGAAATCTCCTGATGGTCCACAACCTATCAAACCAGAACATTTTGCGAAAGAATATTCTCGGCACAATGGGGAAGACTTAGATGAAGTTTCTTTGGGTTCCAAATCCGAGGAGTTTCTTGTGAAAGAGGAGGAGAGAGAAGAAATGCTCAATGATTCTCAAGAAGTAGCGAAGGTAAAAATGCAGGAAACCCTGGCTTTTGCTGAGCAACACAAACCAAAAGACTCTGCTGCTATACACGATCTGGAAAAAAGTAAAATTATTTCTGTTGCCCTCCTAGAAGACAACGTGACTGAAGCGGATATAAATGAATGTGATCTCTCTATTGAAAAGCTGAATGAAACAATCAGCACCCTTCAGCAGGCCATCTTAAAGATTTCCCAGCAGCAGGAGCTGCTCATGAAATCTCCAACAGTGCCATCCCCAGGAGCCAGAAGTAACTCTCAGGACCAAAAGGTGAAGCCTTCCATTCATTTTGTTGAGCCCCTGTCTCCCACTGGAATGAACAGCCTGCGGAAACCGCCGCGGTTCGGCCAAGGAAGGGCTCCCCGGCCGGGAAGGCCCTCGGAGCTGAAGGTCCCTAAGGACAGACAGCAGAATTCTGCACGTGTTAAAACCCCAACGCCCAGCCTAGAAAACCTACCACATTTAAGACCTTTCCCACCCAACAGCTTGGCAAAGACGCCCACGGAAATGGGGTTGGAAGGCAGCCCTGATCATGGAAGTGGTTCCCAAGAGAAGTGTTTCTTTGATACCTATAGACTTCATGATGAGAGCAATCAAAGGGCACTTGTTCTCTCCACCTCCAAAGATGCAAATATTCTGTCTGAAATGAGCAAGGAGGTGAATAACAGCTTCAAGGAAGCAGGGTTGAATTCTTCCGATGGCTCAGGAAAAGAAAATGTCCCAGTGGATGAGCCCCTGAGAAGCAAGGCTAATCTCATTGAAGTAGATTTGTCTGACTTAAAAGCTCCAGATGAAGGAGAACTTGAAAACCAGGATAGCTCCACGGATATGATTAGTGAAGGTGATCAGAAGTCTGGTGTGGGTTTTTTCTTCAAGGTAAATGTGTTACCTTTCTCTCTTTGGTTCCTGTTCCACACTCACCCAGCATTAGAACTGGTGTTGCCCAGTCTCCTGATGGAGCACAGCTCTCATTGCTTGTGCAATATTTGGGTATGAAAAAGCTGCATTGGAAAACGATTACTTTTGGAAAATGACAGAGAACTGCTCTCAGGACATTTAGTAGCTTTAATTTGTGTTTAGCAGTGATTGTTGTCAGTACCACAAACGTGCTGACATGATGATACTTTCTCTTTTAATTTCTCTTTCAAGACGGTCAAAACAGGCTGTCTCAATCTCAGGGAATTTAACTTTTGGGATCTTTGTAGTGTGATTGGTTTTGACTGGTTGTCATTGCGCTGGGATTATTTGTGGTGTCCATCGTGGCCCACATCATAGTTGCATTATACTTTGCAGCTCTGGAAGGTTTTGTGATGATTAAAGATGCCTAAAACCAAGTCAGAGTAAGATGAACCCCTTTTTTTCTCCTCACAGACCTAAGGGAACACTAAAACCGTGTTAAAATTTTTTCTTGATCAACGCGAAGTTTTGATTTACGCTCCAATGTAAAAATTTCCAAAAGTAATAGTCTTTCTTCAGATTTTTCTGGAATCCTCAGCAGTCTTGTGGTGTCCAGCTAAATATATTATCCTCTATTCTTTAACACTCTCCATCCCTTTGGATTTTGCAGGATGAGCAGAAGGCAGAGGATGAGCTGGCCAAGAAGCGTGCGGCATTCCTTCTGAAACAGCAGCGCAAGGCCGAGGAGGCCCGGCTGCGGAAGCAGCAGCTGGAGGCTGAGGTGGAACAAAAAAGGGATGAAGCTCGGTAATGATGCAGAGAAAAAAAAATTCTCTTTATTTTAAGATGAGGAAGCTGTTCCATGCTGAATGCACTGTTCTTGTGTTCGCTTGTCAGTCGCAAAGCTGTTTTGGACCGGATACGGAAAGAGGAGGAGAAGGCTCGGCGAGAGCTCATCAAGCAGGAATATCTACGGAAAAAACAGCAGCAAATTTTGGAGGAGCAAGGGCTTGGGAAGCCCAAATCCAAGCCCAAAAAACCCAGGCCAAAGTCAGTGCATCGTGAGGAATCTTACAGTGATTCGGGGACGAAGTGTTCTTCCACACGTAAGAACCTGGGTTTGTTTGCTCTCGCTGATCTGCCAGTCTGCTGTAACCAAATGTGTTTGACATTTTCTCTCCTGTTTTGTAGCTGATAATTTGAGCAGTGCTCAGTCTGGTTCCAGTCTGTCTTTGGCCTCAGCAGCAACAACTGAGCCTGAAAGTGTTCACTCTGGTGGCACTCCCTCGCAGAGGTACAGCCAGGTTCTCTCGGGTTTCTCTGGTGCTGGGGGATGAAATCATGTGGGGCTCCAGTGCTGTTTGCTTCACCTCACTGGCAGAGGGGCACAATGAGAATTGCTGAAGTCATCTGGTTTATGTGGCTGCCGACTGCAGTGTTCTGTACCAACTTGCAATTTTGTTTTGTTTTCTCCTAGAGGAGTCAAGAGTTTTGCTTTGATTTCTAGCAAGGAGAATCTGACTGTTCTGGGGAGGATAAGGGAGAATAATCTGTTCCATTCAGGGACAGCAGCACTTCTGTGAGATTACAGGGCCAAAACCCAAAATCTTGGCATATAATTTTTTATTAATTTCCCTCCCAGAGTTGAATCAATGGAGTCCTTACCCATTCTGAGCAGAAATCCCAGCAGAAACACAGAGAGAGACTGGGAGAACGCTTCCACAGCATCTTCTATTGCTTCAGTGGCAGAATACACAGGTGCCTGCTTTATTTTAGTTTAGTTTGGTTTTGTTTAGTTTGTTTTATTCATTTATTATGAATACCAGGTCAGGAAAACTTGTGTTGTGTTTCATGCTATTTTCAAGAAGCTGTCAGGTATATTTTGTTCTGTTCTCTAAAAGTAAGTCATTCTAGAAAAATAATGGTTTTTTCACTTTGAATGAAAATCTTAATGTTCATAAATGTAAGGCAGATAATTTTGACTTATTTATCTTCCTTAGGTCCAAAACTGTTTAAGGAACCCAGCAGCAAGTCCAACAAACCTATTATTCACAATGCTATATCTCACTGCTGTCTTGCTGGAAAAGTGAATGAACCACATAAGAACTCAATATTAGAGGTAAACATTAAAATCATTAATGCACTCTCAATCAGATGGGTCTGTAATGCTGATTTCATAATCCCACTGATGTGTTGTGTGAATTCCATCCCCTAAAACGTGGCTGCATTGAGGATTTTTTGCTTCCCACTTGGAAAACACCATCCTGTATTTTGAGTTCTGCTTGTGAAAGGACTAAGAATCATAATTACTGACCTAGTGTTAAAAAAACCAATTATTCAGCTTAAAGCTTGGCACAGTTCTCCCTGTGAACCATCCCTGTACCTGTTATTTTTGCTGCAGGAGCTGGAGAAGTGTGATGCCAACCACTACATCATCTTGTTCCGCGACGCCGGCTGCCAGTTCCGAGCACTTTACTGCTACTACCCCGACACGGAGGAGATCTACAAGCTGACTGGAACAGGGCCAAAGAGCATCACCAAGAAAATGATTGATAAACTCTATAAGTACAGCTCGGACAGAAAACAGTTTAACGTGATCCCAGCCAAAACCATGTCCGTGAGCGTGGATGCCCTCACCATCCATAACCACTTGTGGCAAGCCAAGCGACCCGCGGTGCCAAAGAAGAGCCAGACTCGGAAATGACACCCAGCTCCTGGGGAGAAGGTTGGCTCACTGGGATTGCATTGAGAGAAGACATGTTTACCATTTTCCTCCAGTTTGGTATGAAATGTGCAGAACCATGGACATTTTTTAAGAAGCTTCGGGACAGATAAGCGTGGATGCGAGTTCTGGAGGATGAAGGAAACGTTGCCAGTGTTTTTTTATGAATGATCAGTCTGCTGTTACACCCAATGCTAACTACTGTGGCTTTCAGCTGATGAGGGACTGTGCATGTAGCAAGATCTTGAAGAAGTGGATTTCCGTTTACTTGAAGCTTTTCATCGGTACAAATTGGGAATAATTTAATTCTCCTTCCTCTCCACCTCGTTCCCTCCTTTCTCCTGGCATTCTCTAAAGTTGGCAAGCTCCGAACTTGGGTAGAAGGGTTGAACAGATCTTGGGTGAAGTGCTTTGGGTTTGGTTTGGGTTTTTTTTAAACAGTCTTTAGGGAAATCTTCCTTTCAGACCTTTTTGAGGAACTGTGGAATACATCCAGTTGTTGTACTGTATCTACTGCCAACGTAAGTCCAGCTCTCAGATTTCTGAAAAAAGCCCCAACTTGTGCTGCTCAGAACAGAGTTTATTTGCAGGATCTGTGTAGGATAAGCATTGCGAGGATTGCAAAAGCCAGTCTTTTTCTAAACAAACAAATTGTTCACAAATGTAAAGATCTCTGGAATACAATCATGAAGAGGCATAACAGGTGCTACTAGCTGGAATGTGCCTGACTGAAACTTAAGGCGAGCTGAATGGAGCCCAGTGATTACTGATTTCAGTTTCAGGTAGTGTCCTAAAGATTTATTTGCTTTAATAAAGGTGGATGCTGGTAGGTATAGAACATTTCCACTCTGAGCACGCTACTCCTGTACGATGGTGCACTTAATGATCACAGATTTTAATGTTTTTATTACATCATGAAATGTAATTCTACTTTCTTTGTCCTGTCTTTATTCTGGATGAGCAGCATGCTCTACAATGAAGAGTGTGTTATGGTTTTTTTTTATTTTGGGTGATATCTTAATATATATTGATTTGTTTTTCTCATTTGAAAGCAATTTTTAAACAGAGACATTTGCATTTGTTTCAAAAGCCCAAATAAGTCGAATGGCTTGGATTTCTTTTCATGTTGAAATATTAAATCTTGAGTTCTGACCTTAAAAGTCTTTGTGTTTCAGCAGATTAAATTTTTGTCTGTGGTAACAGGGTATATTTGCAGTTCCTTTTTTTTGTTTGTTTGTTTTTGTTTTTGTATTTTATTTTTAACCACTCCCATGTCTCATTCTTGGCCCCAGCTGGTTCCCCAGTAGGTTTCTGTAGCTATTCCCTAATTTAATCTGCTAAGGGGCTCCTGCTCCGTGGGTTTGACACTTGTTACCTGCAGCTCCTGTAGGTTCCGACTCGGGTTTGCACATGTTTACTTTTCTTTGAAGTGTTACTTGAATTTGTGTCTCTCGGAAGGCCCTGCCCCGCCCTCGAGAGGAACTGAGCTCTAAACTCCAGTGTAATTATTGCCCTTGGAGATGATGGAAGGTACAGAGAGTTCTTGTACAGAGGGGGAATTAGGGGATGGAATAAAGTGCTGGGTAGGTAGAGCAAAGTGAAGGTCTTCCAGTGCAGTCTCTCCGTGGTTTTTTTCCCCTCCCAGGACTCCCTGACTAGGCTGCTGCAACTTTGTAAATTATGTTAGATAGTTTGCTGCTTGTAAATAATTAAAGGCTTTATGGTTTCTAAAGTGCTAAGTATTAAACACCGTCATGAGTGTAACTTTTGTTACCATGCTTTTCATGCTTGTGCTTTATTTCTCACTGTTTGATATTATAAACCATATTTATTTTATGAAACACTGAAATTTAATAAAAATCATTAACTGATTTCCTTTTTATTTCATGTGTACTTTTGTTGGTGTGACACTTCATCCCCTCTGAGAACTAATACACTTTAAAGATGTGCTGTTCTGTTGAGTGAAGCAAGGAGCTGCAATAACTTTGTGACAAGAGCTTATTTCTCCTGACTTTAGTGGGCAAGAATGGGACCAAAAAACTCTCGGAAAATTGGGAAATAGTTTAAGGATTTCTTTCATCAGCCTCTTGAATCTGTCTGCTGGGGCTGCTTTGATCTGTGTAGGCACTCAGTGACAGAATTTTGGTAATTTTCTAGTCAGTGTTGGGGTTAAATTAATGGAATTCTGAATACAGAGGATTTCTGGGTGTGCTTTTAGTGACCTCGTGCTTAACCCTTCACTACTCCCCAGGACTGAAAATCCTGATGTGTAACACTCATAAGATGATCTGGACCCTGATAACTGTGCTGGTGTCACTTCTCAAAATCACTGCTTAGAAAATGGGATTTTGTCCTTCCAGAGCACAGTGTGAGCACCTGAAATCAGAGAAATGTGTGGGAATCAGCTGTTCCCTCAGTCCCAGGGGCTCTGATCCCATGGCTGGGCGCTGCCTCCAGGTAAATGGAATTAATCTGGCAACCTGCAGCTTAAGCTGCTTGTTTGGGTTGGTTTTCCCCAGGATTAGTTGGAGCCGGGGTTGTTCCCTCTCAGCTCTGTCCAAACAAGCAGAACTGGATAGAAACACTTCCAGCTGCTCCCAGAGGCTCTGCCTGTGCTTCCTGGGAGGAGGAGGAGGAGAAAGTGGGAGCTCTGTCTGTGACCCCTCTCTGTTTCTCACTAACAGATCCAACAATGTGCATCTTTAAAGTGCTTTCAAGTGCAATTTCTTTCTCTCAAGCTCTGTCCATCAAGTCTGTGTGTTCCATGTGCTGTTTGCATCTGTGCTTGGTGTGTTTTTGTCTCATTTCCAGCCTGCTCTTGGCCNTGCTCTCGGCGGGGGGGGGAAGAGTTCAAGCCAAAATAACCTGAGTTTGGAAAACAGTAACTTGTTTTGAAAGCCTTCACCTACACTGCAAGGGCTGAGCGTGCCAAGAAAATAAAGCTGAATTTTTGTCCCCACTCCCTGGGGGAGTTGAGTGTAGAAATCTCTGGAGTTTCTCTTCCTACAACCAAGGGTTTGGGGCTGTAGTTTGAGGTAAGAGTGACAGGAATGAGTTCTCAGGACTTGAATTTTCCATTCCTTTCGCTTTCCCCCCGCCACAAATCCCCAGAACTGATGACTGGAGCATCCCAAACCGCCTCACTTTATGTTTTATTTCGTTTATTGATTAAATATAACAACAAATGAGGTGTCTCCTGTTCACCCTGAGCTGACTGTCCTGGCACTTTGGCACCTGCAGCTCCCACCCCTGCAATGGAGCCGTCCTTATGGGTGTGTGCTAAGCTGTGATCCGTGCTCTGCTTATCCAATTAAGTGGTTTGGCCGTTAATTAGAGGGTTAAATGTAATTAATTTTCAGCAGATGAGGGAGAGGCAGGTGGCTGAGGGGGGTGGCTGAAGGCTGGGTCTGATTTTGGCAGTGGGTTTGGGGGTCAGGACGTGCCAGACATCCTTGGGATGAGGCTGTGCTGGGATCCTCTTGGACATCACTCCAGAAAGAAGATTTTTGGGGAGATTTGGTACCATTTTTGCTGCTGTTCCTATGCAGAACTAAAGAAATCTGAGGAGTATTTAGAGGGTGGTGTTCTCTGGGTGCTTCAGATAAGTGAAACTTTATATAATAAAGATCTTCAGGCCAGTTTGAAATTTGAATATTCATATGGCCCACTAAAATTAAGTGTGTTTTCCACATGGCATTGCGAATTTTAGGATTAATTCCAGGTCACCACTCAGACGTTGGACTTCTCTCACCATTTGTAAGTAAAAATTAATTGGTTTTTTTGAAAATTTTGTTATTCTACAAACAAAATGTTTCCCTGAGCTTTCTGTTGCAGGTTTGTTAAGGCTTGGTTTGGTTTTAGAGGGTGTGAAGATCTCAAGCTTCCAGTGGGGCTAAGAAAAAGTGCATTTTTACTCTTCTGCTCCAAGTGGTAAGTTCAGCTCTTCTTTGAAAAAAAAAATAACCCAAATTTTTAAGGAAAATGCCATTCCAGAACTGGAATTTTATGCCACTTCCTTCCCCAGCCTGGCTCTCCAAGTGCTGAGCACGGGCACGTCCCTGGTGTAAAAATGACAGGGTGGATTTAATTTACTTGTCTGTGCTAAATATAAATTCATTTTTATCTTGCTGCTGAAATCCTGTCGTAGTTTCCTGATCCCTCCTTCTGAACTTGTTCAGAAATAACACATTTATTGTAGTGGGGGTGGAAAAAAGCCCTCTGAAACTGGTGTGTGCAGCAGGGATGATGAAATATTCAATATCCAGCATTTGTTAAAGTGCAAATGAGGCACTTGAAGGAATGGTTTGAAGCCCATAAACCTCCCCAAATTACCATGGCATTACCTGGAGATCTTAGCAAACGAAAACCTGTCTCTTTTGACCCTGTCTTCCAGGGAATAACCATAAAAACTGAATTTACAGCAAAATAAAAAAATCCTTCCCAAATTTGGTTTCCTTTTTTTTCTCCCAGCCACACCAAACCCGTTATTTTTAATGTATTTTTCAGCGCTCTAGATTTTTTTTCCTCTGCTACGAGGAATTTGCAGTGTTAGGAGCAGATTTTTCTCAAGTGGGGCAAAGATTTGAACGAATTTTGGTTCATTTTGCAGTGTTGTTTCCTCTTCTTTCCTGCATCTGCTGCTGTGGAAGGCGGAACGAGAGGGAAAAGGGAAGAATCCGCTGCTGGGAAATGCTGAAATCCCCTTGCACAGAGCATTAAATCCTGTTCTGCAGCCTTGGAAAGGTTTTCATACAGTGAGAGCTGCTCGTGGTGGTGATAAAATTACCTTATTTTGGGTGTAATCATTGCAGTTGGGATGTCCTGGAAAATCAAGGGGATTTTGTTCTCCATCTACAGATTTGCCTGGCTTAAAGCCAATAATTAAAAAGTAATTTAGCAGGGACTTGGCTTCCTGCTGTCCTTTTACTTCCAAATTCCTCACCTGTATGTTCATCCTGGAGTTACCTTCCCTGTTTAAGGGATAATGGTTTGTGTCCTTCTTTATGATTTTAAATAAATAGATTTTTAACCTATTTGCTTAAAATGCTTTATAAAAACAACCTCTGCTTACCTGCACTTGATCTCCAAGTTACAATCCCTACCACGCTCGAGAAATGCTGGGATTTTCCCTGAAAATCTTGGAAATTTTGGAGCCAGTGACAAATTTTGAAGTGGTTGGGAGGCAGAAGAACATGTCCTGAATCCTGGCTAAACAGCAGTGAAAAAAAAACCCCAACCCTTAAATACCCACGAAATTTAACGCATTTATTAAATCATAGAAATTAAGATTAAATAAATAAATTAAATGATCTTTAAAAGCCTCCTGTACCACACCAGGCCCTCTGTGCATCCAGGCACGAAGAGTTTGAAAAGCTCAAGTTAAAAAAATAAAGTTGGGAAGAGCTGCCTCGAGCCTCGGCTGAGACCACACCTCTCTCCGTGGATTTTTAAAAACAGACTCCCAGAAAAAAAAGAAGAAAAAAATCAGACAGCAGAGTCTCCTGGTGCTGCATGCAGCTCTTTTATTCTCATGTATCTTTACAGAAATGTGAAGCATCTTCACAAGAATTGTACAAAACCCTCTCCCCTTGGCTGGCTGCATCCCAGCAGAGCAGCTCCCGGAATTCGGTCTCCGAGAGGAAAGGCGGGAGTCGTTCTTGCTGATAAAAATCCATGCAGGAGCTGAGCTTGGAATAAAAAGGTCCTGTTCTATAGAGATTAAATAAAAAGGGGGTATAAGGGGAAATAAATATGCTCGTAACATTGGTTTGAATAGTTGAGTTTAATGCAGGATATATGGATTCAGTCCATATTGAGCGTATCAAACCGTTAGTGGACACGGAACATGCGCCGGAGCCGGTGCTGGAAAACCCCAAAATATCCCAGCTGTCCTCGTTTCTGCATCCCCCCCAGGGCCTGCCAGGTTCTCTGCATTGGAACACAACTATTTCCTCCAGAAAATGGGATTTTTCCGTGGTTGGGAGCTATAGCCATTCTCCTCTGGCCATGGAAGCTCCTCGTGCCCCTCTCCCGGCAGGAACGACGTTGCCAGGACCATTAGAAAAATAAACTGCTTCTGTTTTTACATTAGTATTGTAACTGAGTCTAAGGAATTAGAAAAATGAACCCTCGGTTCTCAGGCTTGCACTGCCCACAGGTGAGTTATTTACAGGGTTTTCCCCCACCCCGTGGGAAGGTCGGCTGGAAATTTACACCAGAGCAGGAACGCCGAGGGTTTGGACACGGAGCTTCTGCTTCAAATGCTGGGATTTCTACACTGAGCCAACAGAAGCATCGTCAGAATACAGGAACAGTGAGGGCAGTGTGGTAGGATCACAAACCACACAGAGGCTTCAGTCCTTTTGGCACGTGGTTTCCTCTTGGGATCATTTTCTCCCCGGATTAAGGGGCAGGAAGGACCCGTGTGTGCCCGCTGAGGAAGGAGGGACCCAGCACCACGGCCCGTGGAACCTCTGGAACACGGACCCTGGATGTGGCCACATGGTTGATGTGGCTGCTCAGGGCTGGGGGGGCTGAAATTTTAAGTAATTTCAAAAGAAATTTGATTTTCTTGCCAGGGAGGGTTGAGCTGAGCAGCTGCGCTCAGCTTCCCTGCGCTCTCACACCCAGCTCACAGCCAAACAAACAAAAAAATCATAAAAATTGTATGTTCTCAGTAAAGATATGCAAATAATCACACCTTTTGTTGTATGTGGGGTCTGGGCTTTTGTTTGGTTGCTGGTTTGGGTTTTTTTTTTTAACCTGTAACACTGCTTTGTTCTCCTCTCCCTTGAAAGCAAAGAGGGGGCTTGGGAAATGATCCACATTAAATGCAGACACTTAAATACATTAACACTCAGTGATCTGAGCGTTCTTGAGGCTTCACGTTAACACAGAGCCCACGGGTCCTTTTGTACTTCGACCACCCCCACTTTTTAACCCCCAACTTCTTTTTGCCATTTCAAATGACAGATTTGGCATGTGAAGCTACGAACAGAAATAAATAAAACATGGGCCTGCCTTAACCAAAGAGATACAAAATTAAGCATTAAAAATCCACCAAAACAACCCCCCAAAAAAATCTTTAAAGACAGTTCTGCTTGTGCCCACAGCTCGGTGAGGTGGGAGGGGTGCACTCATTGCTTTTGCCTGTGGTGCCTCTCCGAGCCTGGGATGTGCCACCCCTCAGGGGCTCCTGCTTGGCACTTCAGGAAAAAACAACAATAAAAAAAATTTAAAGATGGACCCCAAACCTCATCCAGGCACAGCAGGGCTCTCTCCCCACCTTCTCGAGGTGCTACCAGCCTTGGCACAGATACCTTGGGCATCTCCAATTCTCCCTCAGGGCCACGGGCAGGATGGGCAGCACATCCCCACAGGCTGGGGCATGTCCCCAGCTGTTTAAAACTCATTTTAAACAGGTTTTGGCTCGTTTTCTTTTTTTGTTTTCTTTGTAAACATTGATTGGGGGTGCCATGGGGAGTAAATGGTGAATGTTAATGGCAATAAACCATTCAGCTGGCAGCGAGTGCAGGAAGCTGATGGGATTTCATGGCCATGTTGTGCTTTACAAGCTCCTTGCTAAAAAAAAAAAAAAAAAAAAAATCACATTGGAGTTGCAAGATATGAACACAAAAGTGTATGAAGTTAGCAACTCAGTTATTCGCTTGGCAGTCAAATAAACCCTTTCCACACGGACGTTGTAGAATGTGCAAAGGCAGATGGAAAACACGTCTGGCGTTTGCAGCAGCGCCAGGTCCCCGCGGGTCTGGGGGGACGTTCATGCACCTCTGCTGCAGGGGAAGCCACGGGGACGGGGGAGCAGAGTCGAGCAGGGATGGCTGGAGGTGCCAGGGAGCCATGGTGGATGGGGGGGACAGGCAGAACCCGCTGCCTTAACGCTGTGACCAACCTGGGGCCGCGGGGAGGGGAAGGACAGCAGGCCCTGGCCAGGACAGCCAGGGGGGTTGGACCCCAAACTGCCCCTGGCCGGAGGGGGAAGAGCCGAGTGGAGACCCCAAACCACCACCTCCCAGGGTGTGTGGCCCTGGCCAGCCCAGCCCAGCCCATCCACCCCCAGGACAGAGATCCCCAAACCACCCCCCCCAGGCAGCTCAGCTCCAGCAGCAGCCAAGGGGGGCACAAACCCAGGGGCTCAGAGGCACTGCCGCAGGGGTGGGCCCGGCTTTCGGCCCCCTGGGCTTGGCGTGTTTTGGTTTGTGAGGTGCCACGAGGCTCTGGGGGCAGAGCAGCCCCTGCCGTGGCACCGTGGGGGCTGCACCGCCCTGTCCCACCCATCCCGACTGTCCCACGGGCACCCGAGGGTCCTTCCCCGGCGCCCGGCGCAGCTCCGGGCGAGGACAGCCGGAACAGAAACCCAGCGGAGGATGAAGGACGTGAGTTGGGTGAAAGAGCGGAAGTTTGGGTACCCTGGGGGATGCCTGGTGAAGGAGGAGGAGGAAGAGGAGCAGGATTCCGGTGCAGTTTTACTCTCGTCTTTGCCAGCCCCATAAATGCAACCGACCTGCACCATCCGGGGCGGTATCAAACACAGCCCTGCTCCCCCAGGGTCATCGGCGCCTGGGCTCGGCCACGTCCCACCAGCACCAGCGAAGACTTTCTCACTAGTTGCGGTATCGGTATAAAAAGTTAAAACCCGCGGGGCGCACCGCGGGTGTGTCCGGCCGTGCCGCCCCTCCCGGGGCTCCGGGCATCCCTCCCCGCGGGGCAGAGCCGGGCTGGGCATCGCCTTTCTGCGGGGCACCGCGGGCAGCAGCCGCCTTCCCCTCCGGCCGGGCCGTCCTCTCCTCCCGCGCCTGTCCCGGAGCGCTCGGCCCGGAGGGACGCGGGGCACGGGGGCCGCTCACAGCTGGGTCTCGTCGCGCGTTTCGGGGTTGCCGGAGCCCAGCTTGTTGCTGCAGCTGCTCTTGCGGCTGTGGCCGTCGTTGGCCACGTGGGCCAGCGGGTCGGAGCGGATCAGGTACCTGCGGGACACATTTTAGGTCACGCTGCTGGAACCCGCCCTGCTCCCCCCGGAACTGAGGCCAGGACGCACAGGGATGCGCCACGGAGCTGTGCTGCATGCAGAGCAGGGCAGTTGTTGGAATCGCTGGTGTTAAATGGTAAGAGTTGTTCGTGTAAACGCCATAGAATAAGATAATAAATAATCGGGAGTTACTCCTGCTGGAGCTGCTCGGTGGCCAAAGCCGAGGGAAAACTCCATGCTGCCCATGGGAGAGAAGATGGAGCTGGGGTGGTTTGGGCGCTGCTCGGGAGCAGGGGGAGGGGGAATGGCCTGGGGAAGAGGCAAAACCCGCGGGTGTTTATGAGAAATCCTGGGAAGCAGTGG
>VZRR01011445.1:68064-87768 GCA_013398015.1 Oreocharis arfaki
GGGGGGGGTTACCTGAGGAGCCCGCGAGCGGGAGGCACCAGCGCGGAGCGGCTCGGCCGAACGGCACTTACCGTAGCCGGTGGTGGGCAAGCCCAGGTGCTTCATACGGGTTTTGACGAGCTCGGACAGCTCCTGCCGCTCGGAGCGCCGGTACAGGCTGAGGCGCTGCTGGCTGATCCACTCGGCCGTCTTGCTGGAGTGCTTGTTGCCCTTCCTGCTGAGGCGCCGTGCCCACTGCATGCTCTTGCGCCGCAGCAGCGGGTGCTCCGACTGGTCGCTGGAACACGAGTTCCGGTGGTGGCTCGTCTTGATGCCCCAGTGCTCCTTGACGTCCTTCGTGTCCTCGCAGTCCTCAACATTGATTGAGATCTGTGACTGGAAGCCCAGCAGGTCACGCGGGATGGGGGGTGGCCAAGAAGGGTTCGGCCTGTGGCGGGCAGGGTGGGGTCTCTGCCACGGGGTGGGGTCCTCGCTCTGACCCAAACGGGCTCTCCCAGCACTTCACCTCTGCTCTGCAAGAGCCACCTGGCCGGCAGATTTCACAGGAATGCTTTGGATTGGAAGGAGCTTAAAGCTCATCTCATTCCACTCCCTGCCATGGGCAGTGACACCAGACCAGGCTGCTCCAAGTCCAGTCCAACCTGGCCTTGAACTTCCAGGGATGGGGCAGCCACAGCTCCTCTTGCATAAGCACTGCTGAGTGGACTCTCATGGGCACCTGACACCTCACACAGGATCCCCCCTGGGATAGCTGCCCAAGGAACAGCCCTGCCCTCCTCTCCCTCTCTTTCCTCTTACAGCAGCTGTGCTGCCACGTCTCTGACCCAGCAATCCCCACTGGTGAGCAGGAGTTTATTAATAAAGCCTTTTGAAGCATCTCAAAGAGCTGGGTCGCATTTAATTAAATGTCAACTTTCAGCTCCCTGTCGCTGCTTCCTTACAAAGTTGACAACTGAAGGTATTTAAAAGGGATCCTGGCTCGCTCCCTTGCTCCTTATCCCAGTTAATCACATCAGGGCACTGAGGGCTTTCCCCGGAGCGCTGAGGCTCAGCCAGAATCTCCCTTCCACGAGGACAAGCAGCACTGGGCGGGCACCGGGGGTGGCACAAAGCACGGGGTGGCTCTCAGTGGCCAGAGCCAGCCCAGGGATCGGGCACAGGGTAGGAGGGGACGGGGAGGCAGCGCCCGAGCGCGCGCGGCCGGACACGAGCGGCACTCACCTGCGCTCTGATGTCGTGGGGCTGCAGCGGGGGAGAAGGAAGGGAAAACCAAGAGTCAGCCCAGCGAAGGGGCAGCCCTGCTGTGCCCCCCTGCTCCCTGGGGTGCCCAGTGGCACGGCAGAGCAGTGCCAAGGACATCCAGCACTGCCCGGAGAGACGGGCACGGACACTGAGCCAGCGTGTCCAGCGGGGGAACCAGGACACCGCCACCCCATGCAGCCACACTAACGGAGTAATCGCTAAAATTCCCCTTTCCTTGCTCTCCCCTCCCTTCCCCCCTGCTCCTGCAACCAGGTCTGAGGCGCCCCAGGGACCAACACCCTCCTGGATCCCACCTCTGCTGGGTGATGCTCAGCTGGGACCAGCAGCAGCCCCTTCCCGGCGCACGCCAGCACCGTGGCCCTACCTCGGAGGTTGCGAACATGTGCGACTCTGTCCTGTAAATGCCGATGGGAATCTCGGCACTGGAGGAGCAGAGCTTCTGGAAGAGGCGGCCGTACGTCCGGATCCACAGGTCATCCTCAGTGATCTTCATCTGAGCAGCAGAGGACAAACATGAACCCCCACGTGCGCCTTGGGCTGCTCCTGACCTTCACCCCTGCTCACCCATGGCAATCCCAAAAGGGAGCTGGACTCCACGAGAAAACCAGGAGCAATTTCTGACCTCGGCCCTCAGAACAGGGAATTTGGTCCTTGGCAGCTCTTAGGCTTTTGGCAGTGCTGAGGTTCCCCAAAATAGAACGGAACAACGACCTGGCAATTCTGTTCCCCCAGGTCTCCAGAAGAGGAGAACCCCCACCCTGTGCACAGGGTGACAGATGCCACCAGATGCCACCAGATCTGGGACAACTCAGCCTGATTGTCTCACCCCAAGGGGCCCTGGCACGTACCGCACAGAGGTACCCGGAGCCCGGCGTGGTGTCGAGGCCCAGCAGCAGCCGAGTGATGGTGATCATGTAATCCTTCACGAACGACTGGGGGAGACATTTGGGCAGGAAACCAGGGAAAGATTTGCTCAGATACTCCCTGGGGGAAGCAAAGGGGAGGCCACAGCTGCAGGGCTGCATCTCACCTGGTAGAGCAGCGTGTCCAACATGCTGATGCTGAAGACCCTCCCGGCCGCGAAGGGCAGCCGGAACATGAAGGCCAGGTTGGAGCCGTTCTCTCGCTCTCTCTGGAAGGAGAAGGGGAAGTTTGAGCTCAGGTTGCACAGAAACTTAGAGGACTCATGGCAATAGGAGGGCACAGGTGTGATGGTTCTGGTGGGTGTGGCAGCAGGGAAACAGGGCAGCATCTTTGCACTGTAGAAAAAGAGGATTTTTTTCTTCCGTGGAAATGTGTGAGGCATGATTGGGTTTTTTGGACATGGGAAGAGCACAGGATTTTGAGGAGCTCAAATGCAGTCTCTGTCAGTGTTGCCTTCCCAGGACCCCGTGCAGGGAACAACCTCCTCTCACCTTTTCTAGCTTGGAAAGGGCCAGAGAGTAACTGTCCTTCGCTCTGAACTGCATGAACCTCATGTTGGAGGGGTGGGTCAGCTCTGTGATAATGCTGAGGCTGGGGAAGAGCCTGCAATGCAAAGAGACCTGTTGTCCTGCAGCTGCCTCAGAGGATTTAAAGCCTGAGGAAGATCACAGTCACCCCTGTCCTGTTTGAGGTCAGAAATAGCTGGTTTAGATGCTGTTTTCTAGAGCAAACCCAACGCCAGATGTGTCCCACTGCCCATAGCCACCACCCCAGGCACCGGCACCATTCCTGGTCTTGTCGCCAGCAGTGGTCAGGGGCTGTGACCCCTGGGCAGTGGTCACCCCTCACCTGAACATGGTCTGGACATTGACAATCGTCTTGGCATCTGCCATGTAGTCCTCCTCGGCACTCATGGTGCTCTCCTTGTCCACCACCACCAGGTTGTCCGCGTAGATGATGCCACACTGCAGCAAGCTGTCCAGGCTGGGCAGTCCCCAAAGAGAAGAGCGCAGGGTCAGCCCTTGGAAACGACACAGGGAAGCAGCACAGGGGTTCCACGGCGAGCCCAGGCTGCTCCCGACCTGCTCTTCACCTGCTCCCATCTCCCAGGGAGGGGCTGACAACCCGAGAAGCCCCAAGGTGGGCTCAGCTCTACGGTACCAACCCCGGGGCTTCTCATGGGGCGGCCCCATCCCACCTCTGCTGGGTGATGCTCAGCTGGGACCAGCAGCCCCAGAAAAGTCTGGGCTGGGGTAAACGCAACAATTCAGGCACGACAGCCGCGTGGGGGAGCACCTACTTGTCAATGGTGCCCTCCATGTAGTAAACCATGGGGAAACAGCAGATGGCCTCCAGAAAGTGGTGCTCAGGCCTGGGGAGGGGAGAGCCACAGAGAGCGAGGTGGTTCAGCACGGCCACGCAGCAAAGACAGACACAAACCCAGCGCCACCCAGCCAAGGTACCCGACGGTGGCACCGCTGCTCCCTCAAGCTCCCACCGTGCCCCCCCAGCACGAGATGCCCGTGAAAACGCAGGGAGGGCTCGGTGTGAGGGAAAACACCCGTGGAAAAGTACTTGCTTGTTGTCCAGCAGCAGCACGATGGGGTTGAGCTCCTTGCGGGAGCGGTAGTACGCCCGCAGCGGGACGATGAAGTTGTAGAGCCCGTTCCCAGCCGTCTCGGCAGAAACGATGATCAGTTTGTTCTTGAACCCGTAGGCCTTGGCGTCCTCGAAGCTGTTGTGTTTGCAGCCCTGTGCAGGACAGCACGGGGACTCAGCAAATGCATCCTGAGGGGGGTTCAGCCCCAGGCAGCCCCCACAGCCCCTTCACACCTTGTCCAGCCTCAGGCAGCAGAACGGGGCTTTCTCAGGCAGAAGGTGGCACAGGGTCGGGGAGCTCCCGATGTAGGGCGAGTTTGGGGGGTAGCCCTTCACGTACCTGCAGCAGGGAGAAATCCGTGTGAGGACACGGGGAGAGATTTCCATTCACCCAAAGCTCAGGTGAGGGGGGAAAACCTTCAACAGCAGCACTGGCAAATGCCCTGCGAAACTCTCCTGCAGCAGCTGGGAATTTCCCCAGATTTGTATTTAGGAATATTTTTTGCCATGCAAAGGGCCAGGAGATTGTGAAGATGCAGGGAGGGAGAGAGCCAATGGTGTACTCGTGGAAAAGCCGAGAGGGGCTGAGCCTGAGCATCCCCCGGGCACCGCTGAGTGCCTCTCATGTGCCGTGGCCCCAGTGTGTCTGAAACTGGAACAAACTGGGTGCGACCACAGCGAACCGGGTGCAGCTGGATACGACTGGAATGAACCAGACAAGGAAAGGCTCCAGCAACGGAGAGCGACTCACTCCACAACCGCCGAGCCCTCCTCGTCCGACTGCGTCATCTCGTCCTCGGACTGGTCACTGAGCAGGTCGCAGGGCAGCAGGGACGAGGTGTCAGCCAGCTCCAGGACGGGGGCGATGCTGGGCCGGCGCGTGCCCGAGCCGTTCTCGGCCGGCAGCGCCAGCTTGCTGCTGTTGGCAGGGCGGCACTCGGTGTTCTGCAGGTCCATGGCCACTGTACCTGGACACGGCGGGGAGGGAGCACAGCAAACACGCTCTAAGCGGGGGGAGAGGCAGCAGAGCACCGTGTCCTTGAGCCCTGCACAGGGATGAGACAGCCCAGGTGGTGCTCAGCCATTCCTGGGCTCAGGGAGTGCAGCGACCGCCTCCCGGGCACCGCTGTGTGCGGCATCTCCGCAGGGCTCAGCTGTCCCTGGGGTCTGTCCGTCTCTCTGTTCCCCTCACAGCTCCACTCGCCCACCTGCTGCTCCCTGAACTGCAGAACCTGGCTCTGCAGGAGTTTTTATCGTGCTGATGTATCTCTGAGATGACAACCCTGCAGTCTAAACCCAGCCTGCAGCTCCTCGCAGGCTCTGGGAGGCACCAAGTTGGGTTAGGAGCCACATCTGCCCTGGCACTGCCCTTCCTATGGACACCCCTTTGCCCCAGGGAGAGGCAGGTGGGCAGCAACGCCCTCACCCACCTCCCACATCCCTCCTGATCAGCTCCAGATGTTACAATCACAGGATCCTTAAGGCTGGAAAACTCCTCTAAGATCACTGAGTCCAACCTCTCCCCCAGCACTGCCACCCTCTGCCACTAAATCCCGTTCCCAAATGCCACAGCTACACATCGTTTAAATCCCTCCGGACATGGTGACATCACTGAAATCCCTGCAGGGATGGTGACTCCACCACTGCCCTGGGCAGCTGTGCCAATGCTTCCCAACCTTTCCTGCAAAGGAGTTTTTTCCTAATATCCAACAAGGGACAAGAGAGACTTCCTCTCCCTTCCGGCAGCTTCCAAAAATCAAACACATTGATGGAGTGTCCCATCAAGCAGAGCCCGGGCACTGGCCTTGCCAAACACCACTCACGTCATTCCTGTCCCTCTCATCACCTTTGCCAGAGGTCCCTCTGTGTAGGAGCCGTGTGACGAGAGCTGTGACAAACACAGCTCAGCAAAGCGCTCTGCAGCTTGTTTTGGGGGGGGATAATCTATGCAAATTGCTGCTCAGGAGTACAAACACATAAATTATTTGCCTGAAATATAATGTGCTCGTGTGGCTCAGCTCCTCCAAAACTTGTTCTCCCCAGATACAAGCGGGAAGTAATGACTCATGGTATTTTTCACTTGCACAAGCGCAGCGCTCGCTGCGGAGAAAACCACGCTCTTCCTCGGCTTGGGAATCATAAACGTGATTTAGGACGTGGCCCACGGCGTTTCTTCCTCCAGCCTCGGAAATAATTGTGGGCTAAATCCAGGCTTGGGGCGTTTATGCAAATACCCTTAATGACAATGGACATCACGAGGTTTAATAATGATATTTGAGCTTGCTGAGAGCACCCGGGGTGCGAGGAAACGCCTGTTTTACTGCTGAGATGATTGGGAGAGAAGATGGAGAGGGGTTTTCAGTGGCTTTGGCACTCTTTGCGGGGGGGCATGGCAAGGAGCGTGCAAAACACAAAATCAAACGAATTTTAGGGCAGGAAATGAACCCAGACCTGGGGAAGGTGACGGAGCGGTGTGTGCAGGCTCCTGCTGCCCCCCGAGCCCCCCGACTCACCCATGCTGGCGATGATGCTGTGCACGGGCAGGCGGGAGGGGCCGTCGTAGCTGCCTCTGCCCGCAAAGCCCTTCTTTTTCTGCTTCTCCTCCTGCTTGAAGATGAAGGCAGAGTTCTCCTCCTTGGTGATGTTGATGTAGAAGCAGGTGTCCGACGCTGCCATGATGTGCCGCGGGCCGGGGTTCAGCAGGATGCTCTTGTTCTCCTCCCTCCGGATGCCGATCAGGCACACCCCGTACCTGCGCCGGGAGCACGGCGTGGGCATTCCCAGCTGGAGAAAAACCCCTCCGGGGCATTGTCCCTGCACCAGTGCCCTCCAGCCCCAGCCCTGACCCCCGGGCACGCAGACTGGGGGACACCCCCTGCCCGCCAGCCCCCTGCCCTCACTTCTTGTGCGCGTGGAAGGCGGCGTAGGTGAAGCTCTTCCCCTCGTACTCCATGAAGAATTTGCTGTCTCCCATGCGGATGTGATAGACCTCATTGCCCGAGCAGCGCCCGTACATCCTCTGCCACTGCTCTGGGGACTCCTGGCCCTCCCTGCAACGACAGCAGCAGCATCAGGATGGATCCCCCGGGGCTGGGATGGGACCTCCTGGAGCTGGGATGGGACCCTGTGGTGCTGGGATTGGATCCCCGGGGCTGGGATGGGTCCCCCTGGAGCTGGCACAGATCCCAGAACTCCAGCCAGATCCCCAATAGTCTCTGGAGCCACCACGGAGGGTGGCAGCGGTGAGGTGGCAGTGACACACGGCCACGAGCTGGTGGTGCCCGCCGAGGACGAGCTCGTCTTCGTTTTGGGTTTTAAGTGCCTTTTTATTTAACGAGGGCTCCTGCAGAGTGCAGAGGGAGGGCTCAGAGCCCGTGTTGGCAAACAGCTCCGAGCATGGGGCGAGAGGCATCTGGCAAGGGTGTTTCATAACTGTTTTGATGGCACTTTACCCAAAATTCAGACGTTTCCGAGTGGCCGAGGAGTGCAGGGCACACACCCCTGCTCTCCTGTGCTGGCAGAGCTCCTTCCAGCCATGCTGGGTGTACACCCACCAAAAAACCCTGCAGGGTCTGGGGCTGCTTGTGCTGTGAGTTCACCTTGCTGCCAGCAGGCCCGTGCCAATATAAAGACATTTTTACTCCCAGTCTCTGGAAAGCTGGCGCTGCCCAGCCCAGCTGCACTGGTATGGTCCCCTCACAATGTGGGCTTTTGCTCTTGACCTGGATGGGGGCCCCAGACCCATCCCAGACCTGCACCCTCTCCCCCTGGGCTCAGAGACCTCAGTTCTCTGTCCCTTCAGGATCAGGCAGGGGTAGGAGAGGGCAGGAGAGGGCAGGGAGAGGCGGGGCAGCACTCACTGGCCACGGGAGGTGTGCACCAGCAGCGTGATGAGGGTGGAGGTGGCAGGGCACACGCAGTTCAGGGCCAGCATGGCATATTTGCACTCCTCTTCACAGACAACGTGATCTGAAAGGCAGAGGGGACCGTCACGGAGGAGAGGGGGACAGAGGGGTTCCCTGGCTGGCAGTGCCCAGGACTGAGGTGGTTTCGGGGTGCTGTTGGGTGCTGGGTGTTTCCTCCCCCTGCCAGCCCAGGAGGGTTCCCAGCTGACCGAGAGCTGCTGCGCAGCTGCTCCAACTCACCGGCAAACTTGACATGAAATTTGTTTTCTGGCTTCAAGATCTGAACGTAGAGAGGACAGTTTGGAGCGAAGTCCTTGACAGCCCAGGCCCTCAGGATGGTCTGGTGGTCCTGGACAAGGACAAGAGCAACAAGAGCTGCTTGGTTGATGGTTTGTTTTCCACAAGGGTTCTCCACCCGGGATGAGCTGCAGGGCACCCAGCCACCCTGGGAAAGGGCTCCTCCTGCCCCTGCTGCTCCCTGAAACCCAGCACTGATGGGAAACCAGGGCAGCAGAAGGAAGGTGAGCCCACAGGGGCTCAGCCCCCAGTGTGCTGCTGCAAGTGCCATCCCTGTGCCATCCTCGAGGTTCTCTGTGGCACTCAGCCCCCTCCTGTGCTGGGCAGAGGTGAGGTCAGCATCAGCCCAGCTCCTTCTGCCCGAGGAATGCCCCATCCCTGACCGTGCCACCCCCCGGCCGGGCTCACCGCCGCCGTTCGGTCCACCTCGTTTCGGCTGCTGAGAATGAAGCAAGCTTCTCCATTGTCCATCCTGCCGAGAGAGAGCAGTGACCCCGTGAATCACACGGGCCCACAACGCTGGGCACTGCCCGTCCCATCCAGGGCACTGCCATCCCCCCCAGACCCAGCAAAGGCACACAGGGACACAGCTGGGGTGGCACTCCTCGCCGGGGATGTGCAGCGCGTCCCTCTGCTCACTTGGCTCTCATGAGGTCCTGGTCCTTCAGCGCAGAGCCCTGCAGGTAAATCACCCTCTGGGACCACAGGGGGATCTGCAGCACGCGCCGCACCTGGATGTCCATCTCTGTCGGGCAGAGGATCACCACGTAGTAATCCTGCAAGAGACGGGCCGCCGTGGGTCGGGGCTCTGTGGGTCTGCAAGGCTGTGAGAGCCCAGCAAGCCGCCCAGCATGGCAAGAACAATGGCCTGGCGCTCACCTGCAGGCGTGGGTGGGCGTAGAACTCGTTGAGGAAGTCCATGAGGAGATCGATCTTGAGGGAGCTGACGCAGAGCACCACGTGCTTCTCCGTCTGCGCGCGGTGCCGGCTGTAATTCCCGCCCGACTTCTGCCGCTCCATCCACAGGTACACGAGCTCCTCGAACTGCGGGGGGCACGGAGCTGACGTCCCCGTGGGCAGGGCTGCCCCGGGGCAGGCTCTGCAGCCCTGAGCCGCTCGGGTCTCACCTGGAGCGGCAGCACCACCAGGGCCACGCAGATCATGATGACGACGAGGAGCTGGGAAGGCCAAATCTTTGGGGTCACGTCTCCGTAGCCCACGGTGGAAAAGGTGACGATGCAGAAATAGAAGGACTTGAAGAGGGAGAGCTTCTCACCTGCTCTTTCTAAGTGCTGGATGCCGCAGGTCCTGGAAGGGAAAAGCCCCATCACAGCAGGGGCTGCCCTGCCCGGGGACATGGCAGAACCCCACAGACCTGCAGCTCGAAGCCGTGTTGCTGAACTCAAGTGTCACCCAAGCCTTCCCCGGGCCCAAATTGTAACCCCCATCCCCCAAACTCATCCAGCAGCAGGGCTGGGAGCACCACTGAGCTCTGAAATAGCATTAGTCATCCACATCAGAGCACCGTCTTTATTGCCAAAAACTCATGAGCCTAAAAGCCTCATTTCCTCTCCATTCAGCAACTTAATGGTATAATTTGCCTCCAACCCAGACCGAGGGAGCCAGAGGAGGGTTCAAAGCCTAATTCAGAGCTAAATAGCCAGTGATGAGCTCTGCTCCCCCTGCCCAGAGGAACACCCTTGATGCTGGCAATGCTCGGCGTAAAGGGCCGGGCTAATTAGCAGGAGCATCAGTGGGCAATTACACAAATGAGCTCGGGAGCTGTGACTTGTGGGGGAGGAAGAGCTCGGCCGGGTCCTGGGAGTGCGATGGGTTCTGGTGAATGAGCCATCCCACTCCTGTCCCCGTGGGAAGCTGCCCCTGCCCTCGGCCCTGCTCTGGGACTCACATTTCCACATCCCCCGGGTCCCTCTGGCAACATCTTCACCCTCACATCTGCTAAAAACATCCTGTTAGAGCCCTAGAATCGGGGAGGATCATTAGCTTGACCTAGAAAGCCCCTCAGGGTGTTCAGTGTGCTGGGCTGGGAAGCAAAGCAGGGGGGTATGAGCCCTGCAAGAGCCCAGCTCTGCCGGCCACCCCGGGGTGGGCACAGCTGGATTCCCGGGGTGGGCACAGCTGGATTCCCGGGATCAGGAAGGGGGGTTTGGAGAAATGGAGAGCAACACTCACCCTGTGAACACGAGACACAGGAGGGTGCAGATCAGGATGAGCACCTGGTTAAACATCGCCGACTGGGTCCTTTGGATGGCTCGGTGCAGGTCGTTCTGGGGAGAGAGGGGAGGGCTCCCACCAGCTCACAGAGCCCGAGGGGAAATAACCTCCAAGCACCACCTCCTGCCTTGCTGGCTCCGGCAATGCCCTCCCCAGTGAAGGTCAAGCCTGGATTTAGCCCTTGGGAAGGGCTAATTCCCACCAGCAGGTCTGGGACACATGGGAATGGCTGGAATACCTCACCCCAGGCCACCCCTGTCGGTGTGCAGGCAGCAGAGCCAGCGGGGTTCAGGCACTGAGGGATTCCCGGTCATAGCCTGGCATTCTCAGCCTGGCATTCCCAGCCTGGCATTCCCAGGCATGCCTGCACACCCCGAGCTCCAAATCCCACCCCAGAGGACTGGTCTCCCCCCATTCCTGCTGCCCTCCCCATCCCCCAGGAGCTGGCCAAAAGGGGTCACTCACGATCATGTTCTCCAGGGCGTACTTGGCCAGCCAGCAGTTCAGAAACACGGGAATGAACAAATTCCGCAAAGGAGGCCAGAATATCTACAAAAGCAGGGGTTATTCACAGAAAAACCCATGTTCTTTTTAAAAAATAGAGCTATGAGCAACCAATCCAGCCTCTGTGGAAGGATCCCGCTCCAAGCTGAGCAGAAGCCGCCACCAAACACAGCCCCACTTCCCTGGCTGCAGCAGAGCAGCTGAAAAGGGACGATGGGTTCTGGGATAACACTCCCGAGGAAGTCATTGTATCGGAAAACACTGAAGGAAAAATTTCCTGCCAGCCTTAAATACCACTTGGCCAGGCACCTATTTTCCTCTATTTCACCACCAAAACTCCAGCCCTCGCTGCGCTTGGAGCTGCTTTCAAACGCCAGCGGGACACACTCACCGTGATGATAAACGGCACCGTGTTGATCATCTCCAGGATGAAGGAAATGCGGAAAATCTGTTCCCAGATGTTCCCCTGAGGAATTAAAACCAAACAAGAATCAAATAAGCGCCAAAATTTGCCAGGGGAACAGTGAAAACAATCGCACTGTGCCACAGAGCCTGCTGGATGAGGGGAATACGGTGCAGGAACCAGGAGAGGTGCGGTGGTGGTGGCAGACATTGTGGGAGCAGGAAGCATTCCCAAACTCTTCCCACAGCCACCACATCCCTCTGTCTGTCACTGCTGCTGCCCGGAACGGGGGGAAAACACTTCATGCAGGGATGGAGAGTGGCAGTGACAGCCACAGATCGCTGGCACTCGGACCGGGCGGTGACGCAGGGTCTGAGTCTCTGCTGCCAACCCTCCCCCCGTCCCTGAGCAGATGCCATTTGTTAAGGTCACTTTTTTTTTGGCCATTTTAAGGGGCTTTGGTCCAAAGGAGTCAGCTTGTGCCTCTCCTCGTCCGGCTTGGAGCAGTGCCACTCCCTCTGGAGGCAGCAGAGCTGGGCACAAGCAGGAGTCACCCTGCCGAGCTCAGCCCAGCTCGGGATGCATCAGCCTGACACTGAGCACAGCGAACCCGCGTTGGACAGGTCTGGGCTTCTGAGAAAGCCAGAAAAGAAGAGATTCTGCTCTGCACAACACTTATCCAGTTGCCCGAGGGTGAATGAGAAAGGAAAACATCCAGAGCCGGCTGAGACATCGCCGAGACAAACAAACACCCTCCTGGGACGCTGCAGGCTCCAGCCAGCTCCGAGCAGGAGAAATGAATCCCCGCCCAGGGGCAGAGCCAGGCTCTCACCTTGTAGCTGAGATAGATGAGCAGCATGGTCTCCAGGAAGCTGATGAGGGCGATGCTGACCTGCAGGGACACACAGGGGAGGCTCCGAGGGCTCTCTCCGGGTGCTGGCAGTGACTCAGAGCTCACCGAGCTTCCCCTGCCCCGGGGAGCCCCTGGGCATCGCAGGTGGGGCAGAGCTCCAAGCCCAGCTCCCCTGGGCTCCTGCACACCAGCCCGGGGCTGCTCACCTGCACAGCCCACAGCGGCGTTTTTCTGTCCACCCAAAAGATGTGTGACCTGCAAAGGAAGCCCAGGGGGGGATCTGAGCTGTGGCCCAGCGCTGAATGTGGATCCACAGCCATCGCTGATGCAGCAGCTGCTGTTCCCCACTGCAGTTTGCTCAAGCAGCCCCTGCACCGGGGATAAGCCATTCTCAAGGGCGCAGCCACAGGCACTCATCAATGGATTTGGCTCTGGGATGCTGCTCCACATCCCTCGAGCAGCCCCACGAGAAAGAAACGGCCTCAGGCCGCTGCCAGCAGCAGCCACCCCCATCCCTGCATTCCCACATCCTGGCAGAGCTGACCCAAAGAGCTGGAGCAGCTCCTCACTCACCAGTTTATGTTGGTGGACTGGTTGAACGCTGTGTAATTCTGCTTCTCGCATTCCCAGCTAGGAGAGAGAGCCGGGACAAGCAGTCAGGGAGGGAACAGGGACACTGGGATTGACTCCCCAGGCTCACAGGGGGCCCTCATCGCTGGGGGAGCACTGGATAACATTTCCATGGATCCAAACACCCTGATTCCTACAGCCAGGGCTTTCCACAGGAAAAGCCTCACCCAGGCAGCCTTGAACATCCCATTCCTGGAGGATAAACCCCCTCAGGTGCTTCAGCCCACACCAGAGATGCTGTGGGACGCTGATTCTCCCTGGCACAGCGCAGAACACAGAGCTGCAGGGAACTGGGAATTACCACGTTACAATCAGCAAAAATTGCTGAGCTGCAGCTTCTGGGACAGGGCTGGCTGGGCCCCCAGCACCCTGCCAGGCAGGCAGCACCGAGCCAAGCTCTCCCTGCCTCGCTGTGAGGGATGTGTTCCTGCTGGCCGGCCTCGCTGCTGCCACACACCCTCAGGAAAGCGGAATTCCCGGGACTGCAGCTGCGCTAAGCCTTCCAAGGATGAGCATCCGTGGCCTGCTCCCTTCCCACAGGTCTGGAAGCACTTTCAGAACGTGCAGATGTACGTGGTAGTCTGCAGCCTTTAGAAGGAGAAAACCAAATCCCCGATTCTCCAAGCTCTTGGAAAAATACCCCAGCATTGTACATGAGCTGAAGGAAGCAGGGACACATTAAAAACAGGCTTACACTGAAACCCAGCACAAAGCTGAGGCACGGAATCATCCATCACCTCAAGGATCCACAGGGGCACAACGTGCTTCCCACTCTAATGCTTAAATGGGATTGAGTGTAAATGCCTTCAAGGGCGTCAGCCTTCAGGAAATATTTGCATGGCGATGCCCTGGAGTCACTGAGCTCTCTCCTGTGTCTGAAGGCCACGTTGAGCCCCCGACAGAGTCAGACAGAATTTGGAAGTGAACATGACCTGAATTTTTCCACCCTGCACCGCGCAGGGCCAGCGGATGCCCCACACCCGTGCACAGGGCTGGAGCAGGGAGCAAAAGCCTCCAGCCAGGGAGGTTGTGTTAAACTACCAACTCAGACAGCTGGGGTGAGAAAACCCATCCTCACACCCGCTACATCCATGCTGAGCCCTGCCTGGGGGCACTGCGGGCACTCACCAGCCTATGCCCTCCTCGGGGTTGTCGAGCAGGACGCGGACGATGTACAGGAGGCACGTGAGCAGCTTCAGAGAGAAGTTGAAGAGCCGGATCCTCAGGCCTGCGGTGGAGGGGAGCATGGATGGGGCAGCATTCCCGGGCACCCCGAGCACCCCATGGACCCCAAACACCCCAGGCACTCTCTGCATCCACGGCTCAACCCCACAAGCTTTGCACAGCCCCACAGCACAGGAGCCCTCTGGTCCCTGGGGAGCTGCAGGAGCCCCAGGTCAGCAGCACCGCTCACACTTTGCCCGAGGCTCCAAACGTCCACAGACACAGGACACCAACAGAGACATAAATAACGATTTGTCAGCTCCTTGCTGACCCCAATAGATGTGAGAGACAAACGAGGAGCTGCTGGAGCGTGTCCCCCTCATTAGCAGGCGTCCATTAAAAAGCACCAGACCAGCACTGACCACGTCACAACCAGCTTGCAGGAGCAGGGACACCGAGGAAAAGCTGCTGCTTTATCCACTCTGCCTCCCCAGCCAGTTCCTCGGGTTATTACCCAAATTGCAAGTGAGAAATTCGTCACATTTTCATTAAAAACTTCCCCGTGGGCACCCTGTTGTGCTGCGCTCCAGCTTTTTAACAAGACAACAGGATGCAGGCAGGAAAAGAAAATGTGAATATATAAATTAACGAGCAGGCCCCCTCCAGACAGCTAATGACATCTCGGAGAAAGAAAATAAAAACACCATTAGTCAAGTGGAGACCAATCCCGACGGCTGGAGCAGGAGCTGGTAACTCACAGCCCGCCCTGGCTGTCCCCACAGCCCCAGGGAAGCACAGCCAGCCCACGACGGGGACATTTGCTCCCAGCCAGCTTGTCCCAGCTGTTCGTCACGCCGTGGCTGTCCCCAGGGAGCAGAAGTGGCAGGAGACATCCCCTCCTCCCCGCGCTGAGCATCCCCCAAACCGAGCTGGGCAGCGCCCGGCAGAGGGGCCGAGAGGCGGCCGCAGCCCCGGGCTGGGGACAGGGCCACCAGCAGATGGCAATGGCTCCTCGTCCCGCAGCACGGAGCGAGGCTCTCCCTGCTCGGGCAGGATCTGCTCTCCCTGCTCGGGCAGGCTCTGCTCTCCCTGCTCGGGCACGCTCTGCTCTCCCGGCCCCGGGCAGGCTCTGCCCTCCCGGCCCCGGGCAGGCTCTGCCCTCCCGGCCCCCGGGCAGGCTCTGCCCTCCCGGCCCCCGGGCAGGCTCTGCTCTCCCGGCCCCGGGCAGGCTCTGCCCTCCTGGCCTGTTCCGCGCCCGCAGCACTCACTCGATCGCTGGTTTTTGATGAAGAAGAGCTTCAGCCGCTCCTTGAAGGTGTTTTCATTCACGTAGAACTCGACCTGCACCCTGTGGAGAGAGCGCCCGGAGGGGCCCGTCAGTGGGGTGGCAGGGAGAAAGAGAGCAGGAGCCCCCCCAGGAGCCACCCTGTGCCCCCATCCCAGCTGGGTGACCCTGCTGGCACCCCACAGTGACCCCAGGCTCAGGCTCCCGGCTGTTCCCGCAGTCCCAAACCAGCAGCCGGGAGCCCCAGTGACCCCCAAAGCAGCAGATGTGACCCCCGGGCCAGCTCTGCTGCGGGCCCAGGGCTGGGCTTTCGTTCACACACAGCCAGCTGTGAGCAGACTCACAAAGTTCTCCTTTCGCACACACTTCACGACGCCCAAAACCTCCCACAAAAAGCGGCGGCCTCGGAGCAGCCTCCCCCAGTTTTATCTGCTCCAGCCCCCCCAGCTGCAGCAGAGCAGGAGCTGGAGAGGACAGTGTCCCCAGTGTCCCCAGTGTCCCCAGTGTGCCCCACCCCTGCCTGGGGAGGAGGAATACTCAACCTCGAAGCTGTTAGAAAACAATTCCGCTCCAAAAGGAGAAAATTTCCCTTTGTTGCTAAGATACCACATTTGGTCATTCCAGAAAAACCCAGGAGCTGACAACCAGCTCCCACCACCACTTGGCATCCAGGGCCACTGCTGGTGACTCGCGGCACGGGGACGAGGTGCCAGGGCACAGAGCGAATCCGCCCGTGAATCCGCGAATGTCTCATCCACGCCTTCCTCGGCTTCTCCTGCCTCCCCACCGGCCCCACCCGCAGCCCCCTGCCCGTCCCACACCCCGGCTGGATGCCGTGGGGACGGGAAAAAACCTCCCCGAGGCTGGAGGCTCCTCCCTGGGGATGTCAGCAGGGTCTGGGACCGGCCCACCCGGATGGAGGGCGTGCGGGCAAACCCGGTCCCAGCTCAGCTCCTCCGCCGCCGCCGCCTCTCGCGGCACTTTATAAACGCCCGCAGCCCTTTGCAAACTGATTGTTCATCCCCCTAAACCGCGCTGCTGCCGCCGAGAGCCGGTGAAACGCGAACTCCTCGGCTTTGGGCTGAGCAAGGCAAAGGCTGCGCGTTCCTGTCCGGCCGCAGCGGGGCTGAGCGCCGTGAACCGGCGATTCCCATTCCCTGCACCCAGCACGTCCTGAGGAAGCGCCCCTGTGATTATTCCTCTTTTAACTGCTTACAAGAGGTCATCGAGACCTCATTAACCAGGCGGGTTCCCCAGCCGAGGCTGAGAAAGCAGAGCAGGGTGAGCCAAATTCCCGGCCGCAGTCGTTCCATCCCACTCCATCCCGCAGGTGCCGCCTCCCGTCGGGCGCTGCCCCAGGATCCTGATTTATTGGGAAGCAGCTGCTCCTCGCTCTGACACCGAGGGATAAACATTTACTGAGCATTCGTGCCCAGCCGATTAGGCAGCAGATTGGGAAGGGGTTTTACGAGACCCTCGTTGCTCGGGAGTCCCTCATCCTGGGCTCCACCCCAGCCGGCCTTAGGGGTAGGGAGGGGCTCTGCACCACGCCTGGTCAGGGGTCACCGCGAGAAAGGGGCAGGGGGGCAACCCCAGAGCCCAGTGCAGGGAGAGAGCAGGAGAATTTACGAGCCCTGGCTCACCGGCACGATGCCTGAGGAGCAAACAGCATTAATGCAGAGCCTCAAAGCCCGGCCTTTACACGTGTTAAAATCAATCGTTTCCAGAGCCAGACTCAGCAAATCATTTTTCCGTGCCAGGGCATAAATCAGCTGTCACAACTGCTCACAACACTGCGCACAAGATAATTGCTCCTTCTCCTTATTAAAAATGCCCAGGAAGTGCTGGGAACTGGCTTTCAGCTCCGACAGCAGCGCTGAGCACCCCATTCATCAGAGTCCCCGAGGATTAAGTGCCTTGAGGAGCCGGAGACTTCAGGGAGCACGATTCCTCTCCGAGACATTTGTCTCGTATCAAAGCAACAAACAGCAGAATGAATCTCTGTCACCAGACAGATGGTTCGCTGATCTGTGGAGCTGTGGCCCACCTCGAGACAAGGACTGTAATTGCTGATGGATAAAAGAGCTAAATGATTAGATCTAACTTTCTATGATGAAGCAGCCCACGTATTCATCCGTCCTGATGGCTGCAGGGAGGAGGAACACCGGGAAAGCAACAAAGCAACAAAAAGCCGTGTCTTGGCTGGGGGGAAGGGGGTGTTTAGCACTGCAGAGAGATGAGGGAATAAAAGAATGTGGAAGGAACACGTTCCTGTGGAAAAAACCTGCCGAGGTTGAGCCCCAGAGCGCTGTGGGGGTCCCACTCTGCAGGTGAAGCCAACACCCCACAGCTGAATGAGGGGTGGCTCTTCCCAGGCAGCAGCACCATCCCGAAGTATCAAAGCTCCTACTCGGTTTCCAGCTGAGGGAAGGAGATGATATCACGTAAAACGTACCCCTTAATTTCATTGTCAGGAAGTTAACGGGAGATAAAAATCGAACAAAACTCTGGCTGCATCGTTACCACCCCAAAACACACCGTGACAGCTCTGCCTTCGCTGCAGCTCAGCCAGGATGGGGTGTTCTAAGTGTGCCCTCCCTGCTGCTGTGGCTGGGCACCCTACCCACCTGGAGCACCCTTCCCCCCTGGAGCACCCTTCCCACCTGGAGCATCGTCCCCACCTGGAGCATCCTTCCCACCTGGAGCACCCTTCCTACCTGCAGCATCCTCCCCACCTGGAACACCCTTCCCACCTGGAGCATCATCCTTCCCACCTGGAGCACCCTTCCCACCTGGAGCATCGTCCCCACTGCCCGAGAATCCCGGTGCCAGCCCATCCCAGGCCACTCGAAGGGTCACCAGCTCCACAGGCAGCACATGGCTCCTCCCCTCGCCCCCACTGAGCCCCCCCTGGGCCATGCAAACAACGAGCCCGGTACAAGTTTAGTTACAAAGCCACTGCTTGGAAGTGTAATTACTGCTATTATGCACTTTGTAATGCCTGAGCGACTTCATTTTCTTCCCTCGGTTATTTATTGTACTTTATTAATCTAAGATTAGAGGCAATTTGTTGTAAGATGATGAGTTCCCAAAAAAAGACACAATAGTTTGTTCGGAGAAGCTCGGGATGAAAGGCCGGGACGAGCACATCCCAGCCCACGGGCATAAAACAGACACCGAGGAGCACAGCCCCTGCTCCACACCTTCACCTTCCCCGGAGAGCTGGGACGAGCACAATTCCCTTAAAAAGGAGGAAAACACAAAAAACAGGAGCCCAGGTGCAGCCCCCCCACACAGGGAGTGCAGGGGAGGGGGAGAAATCCCCAAAATCTGCATCCACGGGACGCTCCCACGGGCAGCGGGGCACGGGCAGCTCCCTCCCATTCCCTCCGCCTGTGACAGTCGCTGTGCTCAGCCTGAAAGCTGAGACGGCCCCAAAATCCAGCGGCCAGCCGAGGGAGGGAGCTGCCAGCCCTGCCCGGAGCTCCGCTGCTGCTCCCTGCTGCTCTCTGCAGAAGGACTCGGCTGCCCTGGGTGGTTTTGCTGTGTTTTATATCAGACCCTTCTTGCCATGAGAAGCGTGTCTTCGAAGAAATGAGGCTCTTGATAGGGAAAAACCCCTCAGCCTCTCCCCACAGCTCCCTTCCTTCCCCTCACACTTCAGCGGGGTGGGAAATGCCGGCGTCGGTGGAATTCCAGAATGGGTTGGGTTGGAAGGGACATTAAAGCTCCTCTAGTTCCAACCCCCTTCCACTAGACCAGGCTGCTCCCATGCTCCTCCAACCTGGGACAATTTCTGGTCCCAGGAAACTTCTCCAGAAATTTCTCCCATCATGTAGCAGGATGCAAACAAGACTCTTCAGAAATTTTTTTTGGAGGGGGAAAAAACTCCCAGCAAACCAGCAAACCCCCAGAAATCTCTGCAATCTGGTGGGTGCCAGCACCCGCCTCTGCCAGGGCAGCTCAGGTGAGACCCCACTTCACCCCTCCACTCCAGCTCAGCCCAGAGGACAGCTCTGCACCCTCCATGCACACCCACATGGATCAAACACATGAGAAACGTGCCCGCAGCCACGTCTGGAATTGCAGGAACGTGCTGCTGGCCCGGGTGGGCTCCCCGGGGATGGGCTGGGGGCACCGGACGCAGCTCGGAGGAGGGTGAGGAGCAGGGCTGGCGGTGCAGGTCGGCAGCATTTCCTCTCGCAGCACCCCGAGGAGCAGCAGAGGAGGCTGAGCAGAAGGCAGGATGCTCTGAAGGCACCGTGCCATGGCCAGGCTGCCTCCGGCCCCTCGCTCAGCACCGGGAGCAGCCAGTGCCAGCCGGGCCCTGTGGGCAGCAGGAACCTGAGCAGAGCCAGAATCCTTCCCAAATAAAGCACCAAACATACCAGGCTGGGGCTCAGGTGCCTGCTGGTGAACTACCTGAACTACCCAGGCATCTCTGATTCCCTTTGGGATGCTCTTCCCTTCTCCCCACCATTTTCTTGGTGTTTGGGTACAGAAGCTACAGCGAGACGGATGACACGGGGTGAGCTCCGTGTCCTGCCCACCTCTGTGCCCTGTGTTTGCCCACCCCGGGGTGAGAAGAGGACGGGGACAGCTCCAGCCCTGCCCAGCCGGGCTCCTGGCTCGCCGGCGCTCC
>VZRR01011445.1:88976-111853 GCA_013398015.1 Oreocharis arfaki
ATCACAGCCACCACAACCCCGTCAGAGTCACCACAGTCTCACCACAGCCACTGTGCCACCATCACGGGCACTGTGGCACTGTCACAGCCCCGTGGAAAGGCCACTGCTCCTCCCGGCTCCCGCAGCGCCAGGAATGAGTTTCCCTGGCACAGCCCGTGCCAAGGCACATCACAGACCACGATCAGCAGTCCCCCCATCACTAAACGCTGCCCAGGGAGCCAGGATGCTGTGGCACATCGTGCCTCCCAAGGCCAAAGACTCGTTCCTTCAAGGTTTCATGCGTTTGCCAGGGGAATCAAGCAGGAAAAAAACATCTCCTGTTTTATTATGGAGCGTGATTTTTTTTTGCCCGAAGAAAGAATTGATATTGCCAACCACTCTGCAGCAAATTAAACCCAGCTGGGTGCAGGTAATGTCATCCTGGCTCCAGCAGCAATGCTGCAGTTTTATTCTGGGGGGATGAAAAGCAAATTCTGAGCAGCCACTACAGGAAAAACCCTGCCCAGGACCGGGTTTGGCCTCCAGGGCCATTTATTGTGCACCATGCCCTGGACTCATCCCACAAACCCTCGTGTGCCAGCGGGACAGGGGCTGACATAGACTGCAGGAAGGGCTTCATGGGCCTGAAGGGATATAAAAGAAATCTCCTGCTTGACTTTTAGTTTGTTGGGTTGGTTTTTTTTTAATATATATATATATATATAATTTTTTATTAGGGAGGGCATTGCAATGGAAATGGGATTTTTATCGATTCCTCATTCCCTGAAGGCAGCTGCAATCCCTCTCCAACTGCGTTCAGCAGTTGCAGAGCTCATTTCCAGGCACCAAACCAAGCATTGGAGGAAACGGGGACACACTCAGGGGTTCGAGCTGTAGGTAATAGCGTGCTTTGGGCCGGAAGGACCTTAAAGCTCATCCTGTCCCTGCCATCCATGGGCAGGGACACCTTCCACTATCCCAGGGTGCTCCAAGCCCCGTCCAACCTGGCCTTGGACGCTGCCAGGGATGAGGCAGCACCTCCCACCCAAGGTTTGGCTGCTGCTCACGGCTGGGCAGTGGCACCGCTTGCTCTCAATAAAATAATAACACTTCTTCGAAAGGTTCAAACCCCCAAGAGGAAGCAGCAGTGGGATGACACGCTGGGTTTCCTTTGGCCTATTTGTTTTGCAACACTGGAGTCTGCCACTCAGGAGTCTGCTCCTGTAATTGCTTGTGCTGATGAACCTGCATTGTTTAATTAGGAGCTCGTCGTTAAGGGATAATGGCCCATTTGCTGCCGTCATTTCTTCCCCGAGAAACTTCTCTGTCCCTGGGAGCAGGGAACCCTCCCCACGGCGGGAGTCACTGCAGGAGGGTTTGCTGCTCCCGTACTCAAATCCTCGGTGTTGAGAGAAATAAAGGACAAATCTTGTGCTTATCGGCTCCCCTAAAAGCCGGAAAATCGGGGAATCACAGACCGGTTTGGCTTGGAAGGGACCTTTAAAAGTCATCTGCTTCCAGCCCCCTGCCATGGGCAGCGACAATTCCACTGTCCCAGGTTGCTCCAAGCCCCGTCCAGCCTGGCCTGGAACTTCCACGGAGGGACCATCCACTTTAATCCGCAGTCATTTCTGCAGCCAGCTGCTCTCGGCAGCAGGTTCTGCCCCAAAAACTCAGCTCACCGTGTGCACTGAACACCCCAAAATTCCAAGGGGGTTTTTTGCCTTCTGGAGAACAGGGTCGGCTTTTCCCCCGGGGCGAGTGCCGGTCCCTTTGTCCCTCCCCGCGGCACCGGGAAACTCACGCGGAGAACTTACTGTGAGAAGGAGGAATCCACGCTGAAATCCTCGGCGTGAGGCCTAAGAGCGAGAGCAGCACAGAGGGTGAGGGAATGCACGGCCCCGGCTCCAAGCCGGCTCCGGCAGGGCCGTCCCACCGGGAATGACAAGAGGCCACCCAGGCGCTCACCCCGCCCTGGGACGTGTCCCCTCTCAGCTCCCAGTGATGCTCTGGTGCCTTCGCCCATTACAGCCCCTTCAAGGACTCGGCTCCATGGGTAAAAATGGGGTTTATGCCTGTTTTATCCCTTTTTTTTAAAAAAAGGTTTTGTAATGAGTCTCGCAAACTGCGCCGCTGCTCTGCCTCTAACCGGTGCCACGCTGGGTGCAGAGAAATTGGACTTTGAAGGATTGGTGTTTTCAGGAACTCAGCCTTGTGTGTCTCCCGGGCTGGTTTTACAGATGAGAGTGATGAGCAGAGAAGGGGAAAGAAAATAGAATAAAGAATAAACCAAATCAACTCAAATAAACGGAGAGGAGCGATGAGGGCAATGAGGGGTTCAAGGCAAGGGGAGAAGGAACACAGAGAAAAAACGAGAGGGGGTGGGGGGCAAAGGGCCCATGCTCATGTACTGTACATCCCACAGACAGACAGACAGACAGACAGCACAGGGCTGTGAAACACGGCAATTACAGCTGCAAAAAATCCCCTTGGGAAAAGGATGCTGCCCTCAAGACATCCCTGGGATGGGATAAGCCTGGGCCCTTCCCTGCTCCAGCAGTGCCCTCTCTCCTTTCCTTATTTACTGTGAGCCAGGGACACTGAGAAATATCACCCCAGCCAAGGGGCCGTTGCAGACCATAAAGATTTTTCCTGCCTTTTGCTTTAGCTTTACGAGTCCGCAGCACTCCAGCACAGTTCAAGCTAAATAAAAGCAATAAATTCACATTCCAACAGAAATGCGAGTTTAAGGGAAGCAGATCCATCCCTCGGCTACGAGGAGCAGCCTCTCTGGGATGGGATTTATGTTGCTCCTACTCCTGGGCTCTGCTCTGTGCAGAGGCTGCAGGGAGGAGCTCATTGCTCCTTCCTCTACCCCAGGGTGCTCCAAGCCCCATCCAGCCTGGTCTTGGACATTCCCAGGGACCCAGAGGCAGCCACAGCTTCTCTGGGCACGCTGTGCCAAGGCCTCCCCACCCTCACAGGGAAGAATTTCTCCCCAAAATTTACCCTAACCCTGCTTTCTGTCAGTGGGAAGCCATTCCCCCCTGTCCTGTCACTCCAGGCCCGTGTCCAAAGTCCTTCCCCAGCTCTTTTGGAGCCCCTTTAGGTACTGAAGGGTGCTGTGAGATCTCCCCAGAGCCTTTTCTCCTCTGGGCTCAGCTCCTGACCTGCTCCCTCCCGCCACATTCCCCCTCTTCCCCGCTCATTCCCAGCGTTCTCCTGCCACCCTCCTGGAGCATTAATTCCCACCAAAGTGGTCTCTTGTGCCACCCCCCACAGCAAGAACAAGCCCTGGGGTGGCTCTCGCAGCTGTGCCGTGCCTCGGAGCAGCCCTGGCATTTATTGCTGCCAAGCATCCCGGATTTTCTCCAGCTGCAAAGCAGAGCCCCGGGAAGGAGCCTGCCAGCTCAGGCTCCCTCCAGCTAAATTGGATTATCCCACGTTAGCAGCAGGGGCTGTTCGGGCCCCTCCGCCTGCCTTCGGTTCTGCACAGTGGCCTTTTGTGCCTCACCACGATGCTTGCGGGGAAGGAATCAGCAAATGATTTGGTTTTCTCCTCATCTGGTGCCAGCTGGCAGCCGGGAAGGCCGGAGGAACAACGGGGAGCTAATTCCAGCTGCAGAGCAACCCTCCTGAAAGCCAACCAGCAAAGGCACAGAACCACACAGATCGATGGGGTGCTGAAGACCCTGAAGGTTCTGGAGCACCGGGATGAGCCAGGGAGATTCCCGGGATTCCTTCCCCCAAAGCCACGGGGAATAAACGCCTCACTCACACGGAGGCACCACGAACAAAAGGGATTCCAAAGTGATTGACTGATATTAACCTCCCCAAGGAGGGCTTCGGCCACTCTGTGCCGTGGTTACAGCACATGCAATAAAATAACTCTTTTTTTTTGGTTACAAAAAGGTGCTTTTGGCTCCCAAAAGAACGAACTCTGTTGTACTGGTTACAGAGGGAAGAGGCGACTCAAGGTATCCCACTGACACCTCTCCTTCTTCCCACCAGGCACCCAAAATTCTCATCAACAGCCCACTTGCTGAGAAAATATGGAGATTTCTCTAAGAAAACCAAAAATCATTCCAAATCTCATCTGGAAACAGCCGTTTTCCAGATCCCCAAAACGCTTTAACAGTGATTTACAACGTACAGAACTAAAGCCACTTAATGGAGTCGGAAAGGTTACGCTGCCTTTTAATGTGTTTTAGATAATCTACTTCAAATTGACCTTTTTATTCCATCCAGATCTGGCTCCAGGAGCGCAGACAAACCTCGGCTCATCTCGTTCCCACGGAAAACAGCTCCGGCACAGGCAGCAAAACGACCTTCACTCCCCTCCGGGATGCAGGGGCTGCAGAGAAGAGCTGTGCCCAGGCAGGGAAGGCTGAGGCCCCTGGTGCTGCCGACCTTTAACCACGATGCCAAGCTCCTGGCTGGCACGAGCAGCATGTCCCAGACAGAAGGGCAGAGCAGGGGAGGGTGGGAGAAAGGAGAGGAGCAGAGGGGGAGGAAACCTCGCTGCTTCAGAGACACGTCTGCCCCCACCTTTCAAGCTGCAGCCCCTGACAAAAGGGGAAGGTTTTATCCGGAGGTGAGGAGACAAAGGCACGTTTATAATTAGAACAAAGCCATAATAAACCTTGCTTATGTAAAAGAGAGAGCAATCACCTGCCCACCCGTGCTGCAGGCAGCTCCTCGGCTGAGCAGCACCTTCCACCTCGCCCTGCCTCCTCAGCTCCTGCTCCAGCACTTCCCAGCAAAGGCAGCTCCCCCCTGAGCTGGGCAGGGGTGTGGACAGCACCCCTGGGCTCCAACACCCCGAGAATCGGGGCGGCAGAACCAGCCCCTTCTCTCCAGGGGGAAGGCAGCCCCAAGCCCCAGCTCTCCTCCAGCTGTGCCAGGGATCTGGGTGGCATTTAGCTCATGTGCCCCGTGCAGATAACTCGAGGCCAAACGCTGTCCCCGTGTTCTGAGCACTCCAGGGTGCTCAGAGGGGGAGAGCAGCAGAGCACAGCAGCAGCTCAGCCCAGCTCACTCAGGGACCTGCTCCCTCCCAGCCAACTCCGCGCCTTCACCGCTGTCTCCCGAATTTTTTGGTAAATGAAGAGCATTAAAAATTCACTTCTGGTGGTGCATTTCCTATTCAGTTTACAGCCATCACTTCCAAACAAACGAAAAAAAAACCCCAAATCATGCCTTCACTTGAAGCCTCTGGAAGTTACAGACACGAGTAATGACCTGCCAACACCGCTCTTGGCTTCAGGCTGCTTTAATAACCACTCGCAAGGCTCAGAGGCATCTCAAGACCGGGGTGGGAAGATAATAAATCTGATGACTTTCTCCTCTGGCTCTGGGAAGGATTTAATGCCTTTTCACCCTGATCCCGAAATGCCTTCACGATGGGGTCGAGGCAGGGGGGCCAAGATGAGCCAGGCAAGGTGAGTGCCCGGGGAGGCTTCCAAAGCAGCGCCCATCCTCCAGAGACAGGAGCTGCACCACGGCTCCTGCCACACTGACAGTGAGGAACTCAGCCCAAAATAGCCCGACGTGAGAAGGACAGATGGGAGGAGATGAAAAAAGAAAGTAAAGAGGGGGAGAAGGAATGAGCAAGAGGAAGGAGAAAGTGAGAGGAAGAGGCACACGTCTGCTCACAAACCCGTGCCAGAGGGGAGGGAAGGGCAGCCCTCCCTTCCCGGCTGTGGGGTGACCCCAGGGAAGGGGATTGAGCCTCCAGCAGCCCTGGTTTGGAGGAACTCAGCAAGCTGTGCTGGTGGGCACCCAGAAAAGCCACCAGCTGCTCCGGGCACTCGCTGACAGCTGCAGAGGTGCCTCAAGGATGGGCTCTGCAGCCCCTGGCCCCGGGGCAGCCGCACAGGCGGGAGGGAGCTCACCGGGCTGCCTCCCCAGCAGCTGGGCTCGGCTGCCTCCCCAGGGGGCTGCTTTAATCACAGGAGTGCTTTTCCTTGGCACTCCCCTGCAAAACCCAGATCACAACTGAAACAAAGTTTGGGAAGAAGCAGGCGCGGCGCCAGAGCCGCAGCAGCGCCGGCTGCAGCCGGACAGGCTGTTCCCAGCCCAGCGTCCAGCCTGGCCTGGAGTTACCTTCCAGAGAGCTGTGCCTCTCTCAGAATCAGCCACAGGTGGGAAAGGACCCCTAAGATCATCAAATCCACCACCAAGCCATTCCCCCAGCACTGCCAAGCCCACCACTAACCCAGACACCACAACCACACATCGTTTTAATCCCTCCAGGGATGAGGACCACACCTGCACCAGGGCTGCACAACCCTTTTGGTAAAGAAGTTTTGCCCCAAATCCAATCTAAATCTCCCCTGGCACAACTTGAGGCCATTTCCTCTTGTCCTAGAGATCCTTACTTGGAAGAAGAGACCGATCCCACCCGGCCACAAGCTCCTTTCAGGTAGATGTAGACGGCAGGCCCTGCCAAGCCTGGGCACAAAGGCCCTCCAGATGCCCAGGCTGCTGTGACACACAGCTCCCCACCCTTCCTAACGAGCTGAACGAGTCCCTGCAGTCCTGACAAGTGAGGAAGGGCTGTGGACAAGCTCGGAGGTGGGATACGAGACCCTGATGTGCCACGGACCCTCACGGCCTGCTCCGAGGGGTGCCACTCTTACAGCAAGCAGGAAAGCCTCCCCTGGGGGAGGAAAATGCTAATCCCTGTGCCCTGATGGGACCTGATGGGAACGAGGATCCTAAAATAAACAGAGCAGAAGCCCAAGTGCCGAGCGTGGCACCCTTGGGTGAGGATCGTGTCTGCCTGTCAGTGCTATGTAGGGCACCGAGATTCTCAGCGGCGCTGGCGGCTCCCCAGGAGCCGTGGGAGGAGAGCTCAGCACTTCCAAACCTCAGCCTGAGCCCCTGCAGCACCCAGCTCGGGGGGTGGCATCGCCCCGTGCCCACGGGGCAAACACTTGCTGCCACAGTGGGCCTGGGCTTTGAGGGGTGAGGACCACGGACACGGGACCGGCCGCAAACACATCCGAAAGCTGCAGGGAGCTCCGGGCTGAGCCCTGGGCGGGACGCGGTGGTGGCAGAGCCGTCCCTGCGCGGAGGAGTGGCTGCAGAACAGAGGATGAGCAGAGCTCGGGGCCATTCCAGCAGTTCGGGGCAGCTCCGGCAGCTCCCGGCCGAGGGAAAGGAGCGGCCGGGCTCAATCCCGGCTCTGCAGCCCGGGGTGGAATCGCTGCCGTGTTTAGGGACGGCTCTGCTCGGTGTGAAGGACGGCAGCTGCCGGCTCCCTGCGCTCGTTTCCTGATCACCAGGATCAAGCCGCGCGTTTGCATATTGCCCTGACAGCCGAGCCCAGCAGCTGAGATCCCCGCCCCGTTCCTACCCTGAAGACACCCTCAGCACCCCCCAAAAGAAATGCCCAGAGGCGTGGCAGTGCCACCTCCCTGGCCTGGCAGAAGGAGAGCCCGAGGGAAGCACGCCCAAGGCTGGCAGGAGAGGAGATGCTCAGCCCTGCACAGACCCACGGGAGGGCTGCGTGCTGGGACCCCGACCCTGAGAGCAGCCCGTGGTTTGGGTACTGCCAGGGCAAGGCTGGGAGGTGCCACGCTCCAGCGTGGGCACAGATCAATACCCTGCCAGCAAACCCCAGTGCCCTCCATCCAGGGGTGCCAAAAACACATCCCAGCAAGGCAAAAGCACATCAAAGACGAAGTGCTCCGTAAGCAAAACCCGTTGGACACCCCCAAATTCCCTTCCAGGCCTTCTCCATAAAGGCTCCCACAGCCCTGCTGGGTCCTGCCCTCCCTCACGGAGTGGCACTGGCAGCCCCAGCTCGGGCAGAGCAGTGCAAGGGCCAGGTCTGGCACAGACCATCCCAACATCCCCGGCCTCACCCTGCTCGGATTTCTGCTCCAAACCCTCATCCCCAGCCAGGAGAGCAGCAGCAGAAAACCCGAGGCTGGAGCAGGGCATGGGTGGGCAAACCCCACCCGGGGAACGTCACTGGCACAGCGTTTCTCCTGCACAAAACCACCTCACCCAGGGCTGAGGCAGCGAAGCAGCATATGGCATTTGCTGAGGACAGGGCTCTGAAAGGTCTTTGCTGGAAAAAGCTTTTGTGGAAGAAATGTTAAAAATAAATAAATTGACTTCTTGTCCCCGCAGGAGGGAATTCTGCAGCACGGCAATGGTTCAGCAGGGAATTGTATCCCACGGAGAGCATCGCCTGGAGAGCTCCCGTGAGGACTGAGTGGCTGTAGTGGTTTCACTGGCCAGACTGGACCTCTCTGTGGTTCATTTGTGTGCAAGTGTCAGGCAAAAAAACCCACATTTAGCAAGACCTGTTTGTTAATACCAGGCTGCCCCCGGGGGGAACAGGCATTGATCGGTCAGAAATTCCACTTTCAGGCAGGTTTGGGTGAATTCCTCACTCTCTGGAGCGCTTTACCTCCAAGAACCCCACACTAAACCCGGCCTAGCAGAGTGCTGCTCTTTCCCACTGAGGAGGCTCCAAGCCACCTCGTTGGCTGTAGCGGGGCTGAAGCAAAGTCCCCGTTTATTGCTGCCAAAAATATCTGAAACTGAGAGACGAGGCAAGGCTGCGGGGGGTGGGAGCATGCAGCCTGAGGGGGAAGGAAAGGGAGGGAAGGATCCAGCTGCTGCCTTGGGCTGCCCGACAGGAAGGGAGCAGCCGGGCTCCTCCGGGACACACAGCAGAAGGACGAGAGGGAACAGGTACAAGATGCAGCGAGGGAAAAATTATTCGCCCTGAGAGCGATCAGACCCTGAACCTGGCACCCAAAGAAGCTGAGAAACATCCAGTGAGATGTTCAGAACTCGGCAGGACTGGTCCTGAGCCAGCTGGGACAGCTTTAGAGCCGGTCCAGCTCTGGAGCAGAGCCCTCCAGGTCCTTTTCCAAGCCCAGCTCTTCTGCAATGCTAATCCTGCTCCCAAACCTCAGCAGTTCACATTCCTGTTACCGGCAGCTCAACAAACACAAGTGAAGGAGGTGGGGGGGGCCCGGAGGGGACACAGAGCCCTGCCAAGGCCTGGGGCAGAGCGTCCAAAGCAGATACCAGACGGGAATGTTTGCAATCCCTGCGGAGCCCCAGCGTGCCCTGGGACAGGCAGCGCTCAGAGCTCCCCCTGCTTCCAGCGGAGCTGCACAAACAGGACACGGTTCTCTCGTGAAAACGCCTGTTTGTGCTTGAAACCCACACCTCCGGGGCTACAGGGAGATCACCGGCCCGAGGAATGGGATGCAAACAGATGTTTGCATGTCCTGCCCCCTGCCAGCAGCTCCTTCCCAAACGCAGAGCGCTCCGTGGAGCTGTTTCCCACCACACCTTTCCCTCTCAAACCCCCTCCCAGCACAAGGGACAGAGCTGCCTCAGGGAAAACCTTGCAGGGAAAAGATTCAGCCTCTCCTGGCTGGTTCCAGTGACCATCACCTGGTGCCAGGGGAGTCTCAGTGCTCGGGCAGCTGGTCTGCAGCTGAGCCTGCCCTCCCTGGCATGGCCAGGAGGCTCCCAGTTCCATCCCCCTCTCACAGCAGGCCCTGGCACACAGAAGTAGCTCCAAGGCTCTTTGGTGGAGGCTACTTCCACATGGGCAGCCTGGGCTGGTCCCATCCTCGCTGCAGGCCACCAGACACAGGAAAATATCCCTGTCCTGGATGCCCAGGGGCAGCCCTGAATTCCCCTTCTTACTGCCAAGCTCTGGAGTGCTTTCTCCTCAGATGAATTCAAATCCTTTCCTCCTGTTTTGACTGGGAACCCCTAAAAGCTTTGAGATGCTGCAATGACTCAGAGTAAGGAGGTAAATAAAGTAGGTGAGAATAAATTTCACGGGCTTCAATCATCGAGAAGAATCATCTGCATGCTGAGAACACCCTGTAACACACACCTCCTTCCACCAGCACCTGGAAATCCACTCCCAGCTCCCAGGGACGATGGTCGCCGCTAACTCGGTAACGCTGCTCTTGGTGTCTGGCTTTGGGAGAGACGAAGCATCTCAAACTCACCGTTCATCACTCCCAAACCAATCTCCCTGCCTTTGTTGCAGCAGTGAAAGAGAAATCTCAATCTTAATTGCCAGCTCGTTGTTGGGAAGCAGGGCCCAGGGAAGGAGCAAAGCCTGGCGGTCGGGAATCCACACCCCGCAAGCTGCAGCTTGCCGGGCTCTGCCCGCTGCCACAGGGGTGTCAAAGTGTTCCACCAACTTCTCTACCTCACAGCAGCAGCTTCTTACAGCAAGACAGCAGCAAATCACTTCAATTTCCAGTGAAACGCAGGGAATTGGGTCTGTTATACAGCCCTGGGGCACCCCGGTGTGCTCCTCACAGCGGCCTTCTCCTGAGGCTCCACCAAAACACTGCAGCCACGCAATTTTTGGAATTGCTGTCCCCCAGATCCAACAGTGCCTTGCAGCACCCCTGCTTTATGCTGTGCTCCCACAAAAGACAAGGAGGATCAGCCCTGGGATGGGATTTGGCCCCCTGGGCTTGGGCAGGAACCCACCCAGCCCTGAGTGCCAGAGAGGAGAAGCCCCCAGTGATGTTTAATCCCTGCTGATCAGTGGAATGAGCCTGTAGCAGTCTCCCAGTTGTATTTTTCTGGCCCCTACACACCTGGCTTTTACCACTGACCCTGTCCTGAGGGGAACACCACCAGAAGCTGGAAGAGCACACATGGGATGTGGTCTTGCTTTGCCCACAGCAGTGCTCAGGATGCGCCCTCAGAGATTCGGGTACCCCCAGGGCAGGCCCAGCTTTGGTGTCTCTTTGAAGCAACGAAAGCAAGGCACAAAACCAGAGCACAAACAGCCTGACCAGCATTGGGGGCAGACCCAGACTGTCAAAACGTCCTAAGACCACACCAGCTCCGGGGATTTAATCCCATTGCACCCACACGATGCCCATTCTCAGCCTTCACACGTGCAAGCCCCTGCCTGGCCGAGTCAGAGGCAGCGCCACACCAGACCCCAGTGTTTGCTCACCAGAGCCCCAGCGCCGGTGCCATCTGGAGCGCTGGCACAGCTCACCAGGGACACGCACTCGCAGCTCCCCCCGTGTGCCAGGACTCTGCCTCCCAGACCTGGAGACTGAAGCATGTGCCCGGCACGGCTCGGCACCGGCGGCAGCCACGCCGGTGCTCCCGCGGGCACACCTCCCTCCTCGGCTTCCCCGGCGGGCACCACAGCTGCTGGTCCTGGCTCGGTGCCACCCTCCCCCCAGATACGCCAAGAGGCAGAAGCTGAGGCGTTAATTCATTCCAGTCTAAAGCCAAACAAGTAAAATTCCCCCCCCCTTGAGCAGAAGCTTTCCTACCGGGCTCATTTGCACCAAATTACAGCCCGGAAGATATACAGTACACAGTCACAGGTGAGGCAGCACGGATGGGCTGCAGGGCTGGAGGGCTGGATGGATGGATGGATGGATGGATGGATGGATGGATGGATGGATGGCAGGCAGAAAAGAACGGAGCAGAAAATGGAACGAGCAGAACAAGAACTGAATTAGTGACATCTGCATCCTCCTCGTAACTAGGGGACCCAGCTTCTCCTGAATCACTGAAATCCCAGCGCAGCGCAGAGCACTCTCATCCTCCTGGAAAACAGCTCCTTCCCTGCTGTACCCTCAGCTGTGTGCTTGCAGGAAGGCTGCAGCATTTCCTATGGCAGCTTTTTTTTTTTTTATTGCAGTTACAAATAAATTATTGCTCAGATGGGGGGCCGAGCATCTCTCCTGCCACGCAAACATGGTGCTTCCGTACAGCGCGCACCGTGGCGTTAGCAGTGTAAATAAGCTTGGGGTTTATGCTGCACAGGGAAGGTGCAGTGCAAGTTAACAGCGGTGTGTGGCAGCCCCACGGTCTCAGGCTGCCATTCAGACACGCTTCAGGCATAGGGGAAAAAAAGAAAAAAAAACCCAAAAAAAATTGAGAAGCACCTATAAAAAATTTAAAGGAACTGGTTTCCTTCTGCTCCGGCTCCCTATTTCGTAACACAACTTTGGAGCCGGCGTGGCTCTTTAACATAGCTAGCCGAAGGATTTGATCCACCACCCCTCCAGCCCGTGGAGGCACTAATCCTTTGCCTCTCATTTAAAAGATAAAAGGTGCTGCCTCCCCCACCCACCCTCCCCACGCACCACTGCAGTCCTGCAATACCTTTGTCCGACATCACTCCCCATGGATCCCATCCTCCGAGACGGCAACAAGGGGCTCACCCCGTGGACATCTTCCGTCGTCGCAGGTGGGACGGTTTTGACACGGGAATTGCTCTCTGAAGGGGAATTCTTCAGCTTGGCTCTTGCCATCCTGCGAGCCTTGGCTGCCTCTGTGACTTCCTCCTCTTTCCCCCCTGAACTCTCTCATACATAGCAATCCTCACCGCAATCAGTTTAGAGCTGTCGGCACGTACCATCTCCTTCCTTCTTCTCTCTCCCCAGTCACGGCTGCTCAGTGGAACAATCCTGCCCTGTGCATTTATTTTGGTAGTGAGGGGAGTCAAGGCAAACTCTCTGGCCTTGCTGCCGCAACAAATTTGGTGCAAAACGACCGAGAAAACGTCCACAGTGCAGAAATCTCTGAAAGGGGCTTTGTTTGCTAAATAATGAAATTCCCTTGCCTGACTCCGCCAAAAAAAAGGATTGCATTGCTCTTATCACCACAGGCAGGGCAGGGGCTGAGGGATTATTTTTTTCCCCCATCACTGTTTTTCAGTAGCAGCATGAGGAGGAGGAAGCTATTTTATCTTTTTCCCTGTGCACAGAGCGGCGTGAGGACTGCGTGCCAGGGAACACACTCAGCAGGTTTGGCTCTCCCAGACACAAAGCAGCAGAGCTCCATCCCCTCCTAAACGCACTCTATGCGAGCCAAGCGGAGGGGAACTCACTGCTGCTCCCCCAGAGAGGCCAGCAGGGCTCAGTTCCTGCTCACCCCACCAGGCAGGTGCACGTNAAGGAACTGGTTTCCTTCTGCTCCGGCTCCCTATTTCGTAACACAACTTTGGAGCCGGCGTGGCTCTTTAACATAGCTAGCCGAAGGATTTGATCCACCACCCCTCCAGCCCGTGGAGGCACTAATCCTTTGCCTCTCATTTAAAAGATAAAAGGTGCTGCCTCCCCCACCCACCCTCCCCACGCACCACTGCAGTCCTGCAATACCTTTGTCCGACATCACTCCCCATGGATCCCATCCTCCGAGACGGCAACAAGGGGCTCACCCCGTGGACATCTTCCGTCGTCGCAGGTGGGACGGTTTTGACACGGGAATTGCTCTCTGAAGGGGAATTCTTCAGCTTGGCTCTTGCCATCCTGCGAGCCTTGGCTGCCTCTGTGACTTCCTCCTCTTTCCCCCCTGAACTCTCTCATACATAGCAATCCTCACCGCAATCAGTTTAGAGCTGTCGGCACGTACCATCTCCTTCCTTCTTCTCTCTCCCCAGTCACGGCTGCTCAGTGGAACAATCCTGCCCTGTGCATTTATTTTGGTAGTGAGGGGAGTCAAGGCAAACTCTCTGGCCTTGCTGCCGCAACAAATTTGGTGCAAAACGACCGAGAAAACGTCCACAGTGCAGAAATCTCTGAAAGGGGCTTTGTTTGCTAAATAATGAAATTCCCTTGCCTGACTCCGCCAAAAAAAAGGATTGCATTGCTCTTATCACCACAGGCAGGGCAGGGGCTGAGGGATTATTTTTTTCCCCCATCACTGTTTTTCAGTAGCAGCATGAGGAGGAGGAAGCTATTTTATCTTTTTCCCTGTGCACAGAGCGGCGTGAGGACTGCGTGCCAGGGAACACACTCAGCAGGTTTGGCTCTCCCAGACACAAAGCAGCAGAGCTCCATCCCCTCCTAAACGCACTCTATGCGAGCCAAGCGGAGGGGAACTCACTGCTGCTCCCCCAGAGAGGCCAGCAGGGCTCAGTTCCTGCTCACCCCACCAGGCAGGTGCACGTCCCAGAGTGGCCCACGTTTCCCTCTTCAGGTGACAGCAAAAGCTGCCGCTCCTTCAACACTCTCAGCATCGATTTGTCAAGTTATCCACCAGAAAAGGGAATTCACTGTGGCCAGGGGAGAGCTGAGCTGGAGATAACACCTGAGTGCACAGGTGGGATTGGGAAGGACAGGGCGAGAAGGGTGGCGTATCCCGGCCTCTTTTGGGAATGCCACAAGTCCAGAGCTGCTCCTGCTTGTGTTTGGTGGCAGCCAGCAGCAAAGAGCACCTTGAAGGTGCCACAGCCTGGGTGGGGCACAGGGCTCAGCACCACGGACAGCAGTGCCACGACGGCACCACGGCGCGCCAACGTTGCCCAGCTCCTGCCGTGTCACCTCCAACACACCGACCCCACCCCAAAAGTCGTGCCAACCCCACCCCAAGCCGTGCCAACACATCACACCAGCCCTGCCCCACTGCCCAGCCCCACTGCAGGCTGGAAATAAAGAATAAATTCACTGAGGGTCACCACGTCGTGACCCGAACCCATGTGAACAATCAGGCTCCACCACGGGATTTCTTCAAAGTATTTTGTGCAAAAAGTCAACACGTTGGCTGGAAGGGTCTTCCCAGAGCCTGGGACCTGCAGCTGGGAGAGGGCTGCTGGGAGAAGAGGGCAGGAGGTGCCCTGGGATGGGAATTCTGGGGTCTGAAGTACTTTCCTTTCAGGATGAAAAGCTGGCAGTTCCCTTTGGCACATCTCCGTGCCCTAAGCACACCTTCCATCCCCCTGCCCGGCTGTCAGAGCACCCAGAATCACCGTCCTGTGCCAAATTCTGGCAAGAAGAGGCCAGCCCTTTGCTTCCCCTCTCCTCCCAGGGTCTGTCAGGCACGCTGAGCTCTGCCCTCTGCTCTTCCCCCAGAGATGGGTACCCAGCCATCACTGCCCCCAGGGCACAAGGGCAGTCCCCGGCTGCTCTGGGAAGAGAAGCAAAGTCCCCGCTTCCTGTTAACCAAACCCCTGTTTCCCTTCTCACAGCCTTATTTCTTACTGGGATTTCACCGTCTGACATACTTTGTTTCAGCATTTTGAAATGCAAAATGGATAAAAAAAACCCGCAGCCCTTTCCTCAATGTGCCAGCTTTCAGGCTACATTTAATTTCTTGTTTTGCCTCGAAATGATTCATTAGCTAAATCCATGAATTTTCCACATTCCTTTCTGCTTCATGGCTTGATTCAGACTCTTCAACTCATTGCTCCACATCTCTTGACTTCAGGGGGTTGCTCCCAAACACCAGATACAATCTGTCAGCCCTCTGGGTTGGAGTGTGCCCTGATAAATCCTCCTGGACCACAGAGCCACCGGGACGGGGCATTCAGGTGTCTCTTTTTGGATGAATTCTGCATTCTGTTGCATTTCCAGCTGCAGAAGAACATTAATTTTAGGGTTGGGATTAGATGTGAAAAGGGGCTTATGCTTGAGTTTCTCATCTCAGCACTGATGCCCTCACAGCAGCGTGAACAGAAGAGGGATTAGGGAAAGACCTGGGGAATTTTAGAAGAAAATATGAACTCTGCTGTCACGCTTGTGCTGCACAGAAGGTGACAAAAAGCACATCAAAGAGCCCCGTGAGGAACTCGGATCCTGCCCACGGAAGCCTCTCCACGAAGTCGCCTTTTCTGTCAGGCACTGAAACACAAACCGAGAGAAGCCAGAGAGAGGGGAACGAGCTGACACCGGGTCACGAGAAGCTGCAGCCAGGGCTGCGGCTCGGAGCAGCCATTCCCCTTCCGGGGGAGAAAAGAGGTCGCCTGAGCAGAGCATCTGCGAGCCCGGCTGAGCCCACGGGGTGACTCAGAGCGCTCAGCCCTGCCCCGAGCTGCCGGAGCAGCTCCTTTGCTGTGCTTCTGGCTGGAAAATATTCCTCTCTCAGCAGTGCAGCGAGCTCCCCACCTCACCTAAAGAGCCAGAGCCCAGCAGCCTCTGCCCTGCCAGCCCTGCCAGGCACCGGGTACCACTGTGACAAAGAGAGCAGTGGAAGGAGGAGAAGAGCAGGAACTCAGAGCAAAGGCAGCCCAGTACATCCAGCACACCCAGAACACTCCCTCTGGCTGGGAGACAGCCACGGCTCTTTCTAGGAACGGGCTGTGCCACCTGAGCCAGCTCTGCAGGGACACGTCCTCTGCGCTCCTGCTCAGGGGACACGGCAGCGAGCGACACTTGGAGCGCCTCGTTTGCACAGCACGTCCCCCGAGGGAACCCAGGAGGGCGAGACCAGCGAAGCACAACCTCGCTAACATCAAAGCCCAAAGAAGAACTCCTCTGGTTCAGAAACACTTCCCGGGCCAGCTGAATGCCAACCATCTGACTGCGAGCCAGGAAATCAATGTTTAATTTTAGTTTGAGAGCCCATTACAAAGTGCTGATTTCTCATTTCAGCATCTACATCAGGCAGAGACCACTGCTGTGCCGGGGGCTGGAGGCATGGCTGGGAATTGCTGAGCAGCAGTCGCAGGGGTAATAATATTTCGGAAAATAAGATTAAGAAAGGAGCAGATTCTTTGTTGCTCCTAATTGAATCCACAACAACTGCATTGTTAAACGTTCTCCCTTTTATCCAGGTCGCTTTCAGTCCCGACTGCCAAAACTCTCTTTACTCACGTACCCAACTTATTAATAATAAAGCATCACCCTGCCCATTAGAAGTGGTTGATGAAACAGGAAGGGGTTGAGTTCTTCCCGTTCTCTGGCAAGGGAAGCTGCTCTGTTGAGACACAGCCCAGGGGGGGTTTGTTTGCAAAGCCTCTTTAAGGAAAGCCAGGTTAATGTATTTAAAAATCTCGAAAGGCACCGGCTCTGCAAAGACCATTCCAAACCCACAAAAAGTGGCCTGAGCAGGAAAACTCGCTTTGGAAGAAGAGCTTGTGCTCACGAGCACGTCAGAACCTCCCAGGAGAGGTTATCGGCCACAGCCGAACTGCTGCTCCCACAGGGGCTGTGTTCATACAAACAAAGTGTTAACTGCAGGGCCCCCGATCTGAAAAGCCATTAATGCTCATTATCATCCCTCCAGGAACCCCTGGACACACTCGGCAAGCAGCTGGAGGAAAATCAGCGTTCCCTGCACGGCCCCTCTGCGTTCCCGTGCCTACGCAGGGCAACCCTGACCTCCTTTTGTTTAATAACACCGAGGGAAAACAAGATCCCACGAAATTTATTACTGCCACGAGCACCTCCCCTATTTCAAGACCCCGACAAATGCCACGGCATGACATTATCAGCTCAATAAACTTCAGAGGGCCACGAACACTCGGATAAATGCCCAGAGCTCCCTCCTGCTGAAGCGTTTCTCACGAAGTGCACACGCCCCGGTTCTGCCCCGCAGCAGCCAGGGAATGCCCTACATTGCCACCGGGGGCTCTGCAAAATTGCTTTCCAAAAGCTGCCAGTGTTTGGAGGTTGTCAAGGCTCAGGCAGAGCCCTCGCCCTGCCGAGGATCCTGCAGCCAAGCCCCAGAAAGCACCAGCTGAAATATCCCTCTGGAAGTGTCCGTGTTTCTGAGGGAACCTGAAGATTTGACTTTTTTTTTCTCTGTTTACTGATCGTCCTCTGTCCCCACGGGAAGTTAAAATCACAGAAGAAGAAGCTCCTGCTTCCTCACCAGAATGTTTTTTCCTCTGACATTTGTCTCAGTGAAAATAGTAAGTTTGCCAAAAAGGAAAAAAAAAAAAAAGAGAGAAGAAAACAAAAAATGTTGGTGCTTTATCCTCTTTCCTTGTGCAGAACTTGGCCTTTCCATCCCTGGCAGGGCCAGGGCTGCTCCCACACACAGGGACGTGGTGCACGGACACCCTCAGAGCCCTCTGAGGCACCCAGGATCCCCTCGCCTGCTCCCCTGAACAGCACACCCTGCTCCAGAGAGCCCCAAAGAACTCTTTTCCTAACAAAACAGATCCTTTTGCCAGGATTTTTGACTATCCATCAGCCTCTGGAATTAGAGTTAGTGAGAGAGCTGAACCCAGACAGCTCCAGTGCCTTTTACAGGCAAACATACAATACCAATACATTGATTAATTCAGCCTGCAGCTATTGGAACTTACAGGAGATGCCTGGGAAGCCTCCCTGGGCAGCGAGGATGTATGTATTTATTAATAAAAGCGCTTAGGAAATACTTTATCTATTGATCCCGAGTCAATTAAAAAAAAAGTTCTCTCCATTTTCTTTCCATTAGCCGGGAGAGGAAGGTCCTCCCTGGCCCGCGGCCCCTGGCATGGCAGCAGGAGCTCAGCACCGCTGGGAGAGCCAGCAGGTCTCTGTCAGGGACGAAATTTAAGACACTCAGAGGATCAAATCCTTCCTGAGGGGCTGCGGGAAGCTGGGGTGGAGGGTGACTCCTACCTGCCGTTCCCACAGAGCTGCATCCGGGCGAGCTGGGGCTGTCCAGGGGCTGATCCCCGCGGGAGAGACACGGATCCCGCGGGGGTGGTGCTGCTGGAGAGCCGCTCCAAGGCAGGTCAGGGCCAGCGGAGGCCCCGGCTGCACTTTGCAAGTCAAAGCACTCGCAAACGGGTCCTGCCTTGGAGCTCCTGTGCCCTCTGCAGCCGGGGGTGGTGATCCTGCCTTCCCCCCTCCCTGCGAGCACAGGCTGAGTGCCCAAGATAATGGGGTGATTTCTGGGGATTTCAGCTTCCTCGGAGGTGAATCCACCCAGTAATGGGCTGTGAGCAGCAGGGCAGCGCACAGAAAGCGGCTCAGGGGCTCTCCCTCCTGCCTGCGCAGGGCTCGGTCGTTCACTGCCCATTACTGTCACACCAAGAGGCCCCAGCCAAAACAAGCCCCTACTTCCCTGGGCTCAGCACAAGAACCTGTCCTTTTCCCTGCAGGCTGGAGGGGGCCAGGATGTACCAGGGGGATGTAAAGCAGGACAGAGAGGAGGGGGGGAAAGCCCAAAACTCAGTGACTTCACAGGAAGAGGTTGTGGCCCCTTTGAGTCCTCCCCCTAAGAAACTGATCAATTACTAAAGCAATTATTTCAATGGGATTTCTCCACGCACTACGGACCAGAGGAGACTCAGGAGCTGGGAGAATACTCCCAAGCAACGGGGCTTTGAGCAGCTCTAGAGGGGAAGGGCAGAGGGAATAACACCCAACAGGGCTGGGACAGCAAACACCCACTCAGCAGGAGCCAGGGCACCAGTAAACCCACACTGGGCCCTGTCCTGCCTCCCTTTCCCTGGTTTCTGTTCCCTCCTCACTCTGCCCTGGCAGGGTTAATGCCTCTGCACCACAGGCTCTGACGAGTTCCCTGAGAAGCCATCAGATGGATCTACACCACTGCGAGCTCTCCTTTGTCTCTAGGACTCCTTTCTGACACTTGTCTTTAAAAAGCAACACCATTCGCAGGAAAAGTTGATTAATTCCACTCGTTACAATTAGTGTCACAAATAAAAGCAGCCACTCCCCCCTGCGAGCACGGGGGATAATGGTCCTCACCCTCCTCACGAAAGCGTTTCGGTTCCAGGGGTGAGGAGCTCTGTACCGAGCACTAAGTGTTGTTATTAAACTGTCATTAAAAGCATTTCAGGAGAAGTTCAGGAACCGCGAGGATTTCTGCCATCCCAGCATCTGGCTGGGACAGCAGCTGGGTGAGGTTCCTGCCAAAATCTCGGGGGTACCAGATTCCCTCTCTCCGTTCCGGAGTCTCGGCCGCAGCCACGGCCGCCTTTGGACCTCCAAGGATCTCTGCTGGGTCAGCTCCCACCGCGGTGGGCCCGGGGGGCTGCTCCATCCCCACTGCACTTCTGGAGGGTCCCTTGGCATCCTGGCAAACCAAACAAAGCCACCAGGAGAGAGCCTGGAGCGGGGGAACACCGACATTCACTGACACCATCACAGGGCTGCAGAAACCTTTGGCCAAGCAGACACCGGGGAGGTTTGCATGACACAGGCAGAAATTCATTGCCTGGGCTTTATTCCCTCGCTTCCTCTTCTGAGCCTTGGCAGCTGAGCCAGGCAGCAGCTCCTGCATCGCCCAGCCCCTCCTGGGCAGAGTTTGGGAGACTTCACTGATGAACTGGGGCAGTGGAGTTTCGGGGAAGAAGGAGCACTTTGGAAAGCACAGAGGAGAGCATATTTAGCAGCAGCAAGAGAGCTGGAAACAGAAGGAAGCCTTTGAAGAGCTGGGCTGATGGAGAGAGATGGAAAAATTATGTAAAGTAGGAAAACACATACAGAGCTTGCAGGCAGGCTGCGAGCCCGGAGGGGGACGGGCTGATAGCAGAAGAGCCTTTGATTTCTCCCCTCTTCCCTGCGTTCTCTGCATTAACATTTCGAATGTTAACAACTTCTAAACGTGAGGGTTTAGAAGAGAGGACCCAGGACTTCAGAAACTGCCCAGTGATAGGATCAGTGCCCTGCATTTCCCTCCCACCCAGAGCCACCAGGCTGCTCCCACCGCCGGGGGCTCAGCTGATGCCCAAGAGCCGTGCCCTGCTCGCTGCAGATGGAGGGAGGGGATTCCCAAACAAACCCCTCTTGGCCGGCCGGGAGCAGGGAGGGCAGGTCCCCATCCCCAAGCAGCGGGGAGTCGGAGCTGCCTTTATGTAACTGCGGCGCAGCTGAATGCCAGCGCTGCCACCGCAGCCTTTGCAAAGCCATTTTTGCCTCTCTAAGCGTGGCTCATCAGCGGCGAACGCCAGAGCTGCAAGCCCAGTGTGGTGACTCGGGACTGCTTAGCAGGGAGAGGAGAAACAGAGCACGCCCGAGCAGCTGCTGGGCAAAGATCCCTGCAAAGCCCCGGTGCCTCCTCCCACTCCTGGGTGCGTCTGACACGGTCACAGGCAGAGCAGTGAGACCCTGAAGCTTTTCAGTGACTCCCAATCTCTTCCTAATTCTTATCAAAGCCGATGGCCGGTTAAAATGGCCGGAGGAAAAGGGCAAGGTAAGCGTGTACCTGTCGCAGCTGCTCGAGCCAGCGAGGAAATTGAAAGCCCTCGGGTAAAATCTAAACACATATCTGCAAGGGAAGCAGGAAAAGTCTCCAGGCGGAGCACAGTAATGAGGCGCGGCCGAGTCACTTTTCCAGGTGAGTACGTAACGGGGTCAGACTGCTTCCCGAGACCGAAGGGGAGCAGCGGCTCTCCCGGCAGGGCCGGGCAGCGCTCCCCGAGCGTGAGTGAGCCCCGTGCTGCGCTCGGAGCGGGGCAATGCGGCCGCAGCGCGCAGGGCAGGCGGCGATGCGCAGAGGAGGTGGCGGGGCAGCACCCAAACCCGGCCGGGAGGAGCTGGGGAGGGGCTCAAAGCACCGCCCTCCCCCGCCAGCAGCTGCTGTTCGCTGCCTCCCGGCAGGAGCGATCTTTGCACCGTGAATGTTTATGGCTTTGAGCCTTTGTGCAGCGCTTTCCCACCGGGGATCTGAAAACACCTTGGAAAACGCCCCCGGGCACCGCTGGCGATGCCTGGAAGAGGAGCGGGGCAGGAGAGGCCCCGTGCCCGAGCTGTGGGGCAGCAGGAGCAGTGAACAGTGGCAGAATGACCGTGGTCATTCCATGATGTCCCTCCAGCCTCCCCGAGGGCCCCGCGGGTGCCTTCGAGGCCGGGGTTTCCCTCTTGGTGCCCTCCCTCTGCAGCAGCCAGGACCCGCAGAGGGGACGGGGATGCTCTGGGCATCCTCAGCCAGCGGCCAAGGGCAGGACGGGCAGCAGCCACAGCTCCTGTGGCACCTTCCCACCTTCCCAGGGGACGCCCTGCTCCCCCGGGATTCACCCCAGCTTCTCCCAGGGGATGTGACAGGCAGCGGGAGCTGGAGAGGCGCCTCGTGCTCCCCACGCACCTCTCACGAACCCTGCTGGAATTCAGGTTCCTGCCCGGCAGCAAAGTGCCTCGAGGAGCCGGCGATGCCCGGGCTGCAGGCGGCATTCCGGGGGCACAGGCGGCTCCCTCGCTGCTGCAAACACCTCTGAGCTGCCTGGCAGAGCTCACCAGGAGGCAGTTTCACAGGGACTCGCAAAATGCCGAAGTGATTCCCACTCTGCAGTTTTAAAGGACTCCAAGCCTTTTTTTTTTCCTTTGCATGATGTTCTTGCAGCAGCTTGGCTTTTAAAGTATTGAAATTGTAATGTAATGCAGAGCAGTGTCTGCTGATTAAATGGTGCCGAGGGTTTCTGCTGGGAAATGTGGGGAATTTTAGCATCTAAAAACTTCCTTAAAACTTCTAAAAAAAAATCCGAGGAAAATGATTGACATCCAAAGAAGAAATTTTGGCTTTGGGGCTTTCCATCAGCTCTGCCAATTATGTCTCATGGTAATAACATTTTCTTGCCTCCCCAGGGTGGCTGGATGATGCCAGGTACCATTTCCCATCCATTTTTCATTTGCCTCAGCATTCTTTTTGTAATACATTATATAAGACAGAGAAAATGGCAAGTCCCTATAAAGAGGAGCTCACAATGTGCTGCAGAAATGAGGCATGAACTCCACGGAGCCTGTGACAGCCTCATCAGGCTGTGTGGGAGGGACCAGAACAGGGGGTTGTACCAGACCATTGATCTCCAAGAACGTTTCTTATTTTAACTTCAGTGAGGAAGAATTTGCTTACCCATCATCATCCCGCTGTAGCTGTGGGTTCTGCTGGGAGACAGGAGGCCCTGCAGTGCAGCCAGGGGGATGTGCCAGGGCCACCTGCAGCCAGGGCTGTGCCAGGGCCACCTGCAACTGAGGGCGGTGCCAGGGCCACCTGCAGCCAGGGCTGTGCCAGGGCCACCTGCAACTGAGGGCGGTGCCAGGGCCACCTGCAGCCAGGGCTGTGCCAGGGCCACCTGCAACTGAGGGCGGTGCCAGGGCCACCTGCAGCCAGGGATGTGCCAGGGTCACCTGCAGCCAGGGGGCTGTGCCAGGGTCACCTGCAGCTGGAATATGTGCCAGAGTCACCTGCAGCCAGGGCTGTGCCAGGGCCACCTGCAACTGAGGGCTGTGCCAGGGCCA
>VZRR01011445.1:127141-140181 GCA_013398015.1 Oreocharis arfaki
CCCTGCCCGCCCCCGCCGCCCGCCCCGGCGCCTCCTCCGGGGCCGGCCCCGCGTCACCCGCACCCCCCGGCCGCGATTACATTGCGGGGCAGGCGGCCGGGCCCCCCCTGCAGAGCGCTCCCCCCGGGGGCATGGGTGGCTCGGGGCTCCGCCGGCTCAGGAGAGGGGCCGGCGGGGCGGGCAGGGCGCGGAGCGCGGTCCCCCGGAGCGCCCCGCAGAGCGGCGCGGGGAACAGGACATTTGCTGCTCAGCAGGCGACCGACGGAGAGCAAGAGGAGCCAATGGCAAAGCCCAAACGCCGGGAAGGAAATAAAACTGCTCGCAAGATAATCGAGAGCTGACAGCCAAACCCAGATCCACCCCCAGCCTCCCCCCGCGACGAAAAGTAGGGATGGGAGGCAGGCGAGGCGATGGCTCCGCAGCCGTGCTGGAAGCAGAAGCACAACCTCCTCTCTGGACTGCTGGCACTTAAATCATCTGAACAACCCCAGGATTAAATGAGAAACCGCGAATGCTGATGACTCAGTCGCCTGTCCAGCTGCCAAGTGTCGTGGCCAGGAGGATACATCACCCATCCCCTGGCACGGAGGTGGCTCCGGTCGAGGGGTGGGGGATGGCAGTGCCTGGGAGAGACCCAAGGTGATGGCTCAAAGCCAGCTGTGTGTGGCCACTACATACAGAGAGGAGATGGAACTCAACCAGCTCTCAGAGGTAATTTCAGAGGGTTTAGGGCTCTCTTTGGTCTCTTTTCTCAAAGCACGTTTATCAGCCAGAACGTGGGTCCAACCCTGCTGCCCCTGTCAGCTCGAGCACAGCAGATTGGGGTTAAGCTGAAAGTTCCCTTCACAAAGCAGCAAAGCCGTTCATTGCAGAGACACCAAAAGTGTCCTGATCCCAGGTCCTGATCCCAGACCCTGATCCTTTCTGGTTTGGCTTCGTCACTGAAGTTCATCCATGCCATGACAGGAGCACCAATCTCACAGACCCTCTGTGGGAAGAGGGAAGGACAGGGGGAGCTTGGAAGAGAAGTGGTGCCTCTGAGCTGATTCTTTCTCCCTCACACGTAACTTTGGAGTGCGAAGCAGGAAACAGCTGAAAGACTCCAGCTCCTGTCTGATGTACTTCCAAGAGTCTCACCCAAAGCCTCTCCCGGCTCATTCCCAGCAGCTTCCCACAGCTTTGCCTCCAGTACACCCTGCACAAGATAAAGGCAGGCAAAAGAGCTTCTGGCAGCTGGATGCTGAACTGGCACCGAGCATACAGCCAGGGATTTGCCGCGGGGACGAGAGCCGAGGCCCCTCAGATCATCTTCTGTCTTTAACAACTCAGGCCCCAGCTGAGCAGATCCCAAAGTCCTGCTCAGCTGCTGTTCCCAAGTTTCCACAAGAGCAATCAGCATGCAACATTTCTGCTGAACACAGCCCCGGAAGGCAGCCCCGCTCGCTCTCAGCGCTTCAGATGCTTCTCACTGATGTTATTTGCCACTTAATTCTGTCCCCCCACCAGAGCTTTGCAATCCCTTTTAGCTGCCATATGCACAGAGCAGCCAAGGCTCTGCACTGACTAATGCATCTGTGCGGGGCCTTGGGCATCAGGGAGGTTCCTCTATGCTGCTCATTGATCCAAAACTTGGTCTTTAAGATAAATCAAGCCAAGCTCCTGTCAGCTCAAGAGCTCCCTCCGGGTCAGCTGATATAAACACCGAAGTCTGCTGACCACCCCTAGCTCGTGTTGCAAAGGAGGATCTAACATTAGGCACACAAGAAAGAAAGCCACAATTAAGTCTTTCCTCTCAGAGCTTAACCATGATAAATTAGGCCAAAAGCCCGCTGTTTCTAGGCCATCAGGACAGCATCCTGAAACTCAGATTTCAGCGAGGGAAAAGGCAGTTTTTGAAAGCCATCCACTCTCTTATTATAAGCATGGTTTTAAGCGGGGAGCCAGGTGCCTGACTCCAAATGGGGGTGATTAGAATTGTGTTTGAAGGAGACTGTCACACCCAGCACTCCCCGGTGATGCTGAAGTGCCTGGTTAAAGGAGCACCTCGTTTCCTTCCCCAGGGGAAAGGCCGAGTGCTGCGGCTGCACAGCCACGGACACACTGCCTGCCATGTGGAAAGGGCACCTTTACCCACAGCTGCCACCCTGTCTGACACTCCACAGCTCCCACTGTGGGTCCAGACAGGGAGGTCCATCCTTATCCTGCACCCTCTGGGAGCTATGGATGCTCACAGCTGTGCCCAGCCATTCTCTTGGATATCAAACGTTCATCTTCTAGGGTTTGGCTGCTTTTTTTTTTACTTTTTTAATTCCACGTGATTCTTTTCCAGCTTAATTAATCCATCTCTCCTGGCCTCAGATCCTGTGTCAGATTCATGAAACAAAGCACTGTCCTCTATCAGCATTTAGAAATTGTAGTAAAATCCAATTATATCAGTAGCTCTGGAAACACAATTTCTGCTGCTTGAAGCTGAGTTTCTTCTCCCATTGGCAGCAGCAGCGACACTTTGAATGTATTTTCTCTTATCCTTGCATATAAAATCATTCAGAATTTTGAAATTTTGGCACATTTGTTTATTCTGGATGAAGCTTCACTACAAGAAGTACTGCATTCTCTTGTTTGTGAAAGTGTCTTTATCAATTACACAGTGACTTTGAGATGTTGCACATCGATTTCTTGGACAAAAGTGCTCCTGCACTGCACACGGATCTCCTGACATTGGCACAGAGGATTTACAGCCTCTCCTCCCAAACACAGGGACTCTGAGCTGCAGAAATGCCACAGCAACCTGGCTACTTCCTCAAAGCCATAGTGGTATAAAATTAAAAATTCATAAACAAGCTCATTTATTGCACAGTCTTCAAATACTACCGAAAAAAAAAAATAAATCCTGGAGTGGTTTATAGCTAAATACAGAACTGCAGCTTTATTTTTATCATCCCTTCCCTTCCTTCCTCCAGAACCATGTACCACTAAAAAAGCGCGCTGCGATCAGCATATGGAAACCTCAACACTCTTCCACTCGCTCGCTACGGCTCCGTCTCTCCCCCAGCTTGGCCAGCTCCCCGCAGCCGTCGGGAGGGGGACACGGCCCTGCTCAGCCTGCTGGGAACGCGGGAGACGGGACCGAGCCCTGTGTGCCCCAGACCAGGCTCCCCGCGGCTCTCTGCTCCCATTAAACCCCAGCCAGACCCGGCCGCCGCCCAGTTCAGCAAACGCAGCAGCCCCGGAGCCGCAGCTGCCTTGGGGTCCTTCAGTCCTTTCCTGCGCCTGGGCTGGTCCCAGCCGCGTTCTCGCCTTGCTGATTCCACTTGGGACTCACAGGGAGCCTCGCTGCTGCCAGCAGCATCCCCCGGGGCTGGAAATGCCGGCACAAAACCAGGGAGAGCCCACAGAGCTCCCCGTGGCTCTGCAGTGCCGCGTGCTCTCCGGAGCTCCTCGGAGCTGGGCAGGGCCCCAGATCCAAGAGGCAGCTTTGCCTCAGAGGAAATCCACAGGCTGGCAGCTTGTTGTAATGAACAGCAGGATTTCCATCGTTGTTTTTGACTACATCTGTCAAAGAAGAGGAAGGACGCAACCCGAGTTCCTCCTCTGCTCCCGTGCACGCTGCACACCACAAACCCACAGAGCATCCTCCTGCTTCCCACCACAAACCGACCCCGAACCACCCAGGGTCACCACAGACTCCACACTCGAGCTGTGGTGTGATGGAACTGCCCAAACCTGCCAGGCACCCTCAGGAGCTCCAAAGCTCTCAGGGACACCCTTGCTCCCCAAAGCTCTCAGGGACACCCTTGCTCCCCAAAGCTCTCAGGGACACCCTGCTCCCCAAAGCTCTCAGGGACACCCTTGCTCTCCAAAGCTCTCAGGGACACCCTGCTCTCCAAAGCTCTCAGGGACACCTCTGCTCTGCCAGCACCAAAACTTCTTGGAGGCCCTCCCAGAACGCTCTCCCTCTCTCCCTTCTAAGGGCTGGAGAACAGGTGAACCGATGTTTGGGGCAAGTTCTGGCACAACCTCCAGCCTAAACCTCTCCTCTCCCACTCCAAGCTGTGAAAGGAGCCGGAGGCACGAGGTGCTGCTGGCAGCCACCTGTGCTAACACCATCCTTTCCCCAGGAGGATGGCCAGGGAGCCTGGATGTGCAGCCAGGAAAGCGAGCACCTCGTGTCCAACATCAACATCCCCTCCCCTGGCAGAGCCACTCCTCCTCCCGTTTTGGGACTCAGCACTCCCTGCAGCATCACAGGCAGCTGCTGCTGTGCCTCTGACGGGATGGGAAGGACAATCCTGGCTGAAACAGCGGAGCAGGAATCACACCCAGGGTCTGCCCTTTCTCCCGCTGTCGGCACCGACACAGGGCACACCCTGCTGGCAGAACCCACCCTTCGGGCAGCAAACGGGCACGGGCTGGGCAGGAGCCTCCAGCTGCTCTGCTGGCCCAGGTTATCATGGGGTGACAGTGTCTGGATTGCACTGGAGGGCTGGGACACTTCTCCAGAGGGTCCTTGGGGCCAGGCTGCTCCAGGGCAGCGAAGACTCTGCCATGCCCTGTCCTCCCTGACCCAGCCATGGCCACAGAGCCTGGCCCTGCAGCCTGGTCCATCCTTGGCAAGCCCAGCCACACACAGGCTCTCCCAGCCTCTTCAGGGAACCGAGCCACATAGGAAATGCTGCCCTTTCTTTTTCTACAGTTATTTAAATATATACAATCATCTTGTATTTGTTTCTCCTCCCACAGCTCTTCTGGTTACCAGGTTACAGTTGTTCTCCCCTCTCTTTTCCGTTTGGGGTTTTTTTCCCCCCTCTGAGTGACATCCCTGTGGGGTCTCCTCATGGCTGGAGTGCCTGGGGACACAGATTTGGTCCCTAGAGCCTGGCTGGAAGGCAGCACATGCCTCCCTCACAGCCTCTGCAGCAGGGCTGGCACCACTCTTGGCACGGAGGGGTGGCAGAGCTGGCACAGCGCAGCAGAGGAGAGGGCAAGGACCAGGCAGGGAGGGAAGGCAGCAGCTCTGCACACGTGTGAGGGTGGGCACATGTGCAGGCACCCGTGCCCCACGCACCGGCTCAGCACCCCCTGCCCAGGCACTGCCCTGCAGGGACATCCCCATGGGAGAGTCCGGGTGCTCATTTCGGAGCTGCTTTCCCTGCCAACACCTCCTCTCTCTGGGAGCAGCAGCCGAGTCACTGCTGGCTCTGTCTTGGCTCGTTGAGGAAGAGCCCCAGACCCCCACCCCACCATCCCCTGTCCCCCCCCAGAGGTCTCACAGCGACTCACGGCCACCGAGACCCCGATACTCATATGGTGGTTGGGGGTTCAATGGCTTTTGATTCTGAGAGTTTGAAGAGCCCTGAGGGATGTGAACAGGCCCATCCCAACACCCAAGTCGTCATTCCCAGGCAGCCTGAGCAGCTTTGGCCCAAGTCCTGGTTTTGGGTGCAGCAGCTGCAGAGCCCGCACACATCTCTGTACATACCCACACACTCCCAGTGTATGAAGTGCTCCCAGATTAAATTCCTGCGTGCAAATTCCCATCTCCACAGACAGCTGGACTGTCCACGTCAGGAGCTGCTGTTGCTCAGAACTTCTCCAGAGCTGCCGAGCCCTGTGACAAATCCATCCATCGCTTCCAACAAGCACAGGCAATTTAGCACCACAGGCCTCACGGAGAAATTAGCATTTTGTGTGTTTCACGTGGAAAATGAACAGGAAGAGTGAGTCAGTGCAAAGCTCCACGAGCCTTTCCCCTGCTGGCAAATGCTATTTTCTAGAAGATAAAAGTAGATATTGTGCCTTCCAGGGCCAGAGCCCCTTTTCTCATCAGACAGCCCTGCGTTAGAAGTTCAGCCCCACATCTCCCCCTCCCTTCTGGCCTGGTGCACACGAGTGTTTTGTGTGACAGGGCAGAGCTCACGGGAGGCACAGCCCCACGGAGAAGCCTTTTCCCTCTTCTTTGATCCCACAGCAGCCCATGGAGCACAGGAGTGGCAGAGGGAGCTCGGCATCTCCAGCCCTAGAGAAATTTTCCATTGGTGGCCCTGCCAGGAGAAGGGATGCAGGGGCAGTGATCCACGGCCACCCCCTTGTTCCAGAGCATCCTGCCTGGAAGGGCTGGCAGTGCTGGGGGTTCCCAGCAGGCACAAAGGCAAACAAGCCGTGCTGGTGTGACTGCAAAGCCCAAATAACACCGGGAGAAAGGAGGGAGGGAAAGCACACCCTGCACATCCCGGGTTCCTGGCAGGGGAGGGGTCCAGCTCCTGCTCCTCAGGCCTGTGCTGGGGCCCTCTCTTGTTTTCCTGGCTGTACCAAGTGGTATCAAAAGGAAAACCAACCTGGAGCCGTGCAAGGTCTGGTGGAACCAACCTGAGCAACCTGGCCTGTGGAAGAGCCCCTGCCCATGGCAGGAGCTGGATCCAGAGGATCTCTAAGGTCCCTTCCAGCCCAAACCCTTCTGTGATTCTACAACTTGCAACCACTTGATTCTATTGTGTAAATATGCAAATGAAATGCAAATTAGCTCAGCTGATCGCTTGCAGCACGACATCCCAAGCCTGCTCTCCTGAGGACACAGCTCTGCTCCCCATCCCAACGCCCTTGGGCAGAGGGCTCCGAGGGCCTCGCTCCCGGCACCTCCTCCAGGAACAGCCTCGAGGGAAGGGGCAAACCCCAAACACGCTCAGCCTGCCGAGCCAAGGTCACCAGCCCTGCCGGGAAATTCCTGACTCAGCCACTCCAGGGCTATTTACGGATCACATCGGGCCCCATCTCTGCTGAGGAGCAGGTTTCCCGGAGTGTCCAGCCCTTTCCCAGCAAGGACATCACCCTTTCTCTGCCTGTCCCAGCGCTGGGTTTGTAGGGTGGCCTCGGAACACGTGCAAGTCTTTTTAAAGCTGAATCAACCCCGGTGCTCAAGAAATGAAGCAACCAGGAGAAACAATCTCTCGCTGCTGGAGAAACAACCCCTGAGGGCGAGGCCCCGCCGGTCCCACCGGGAATTTCGGAGGCTGTGCACCCCAGACTCCTCAGGAAAACCAGCCAGCCTTTAATGGCAGGGTGCTGCAGCACGCAGGGATAACACCAGGCTCATGATTCATGCCAGCCAACCACGACAAATCTCAAACCTAAACAGATCATTAAACTAAAAAAGAGAACAATTCCCTTGCCACGGCCTCCAGAGCTGTTCCTGGAGAGCCAATAGCCAGCCCTCCACCATTGTCTGTGTCTGGTTGTATCCCAAGGGACACAATCCTGGCAATATCTCACTCCCCCTCAGCCCAAGCTGTTACATCCTCTGCCACACTTGTCGGTGCCCAGTAGCTTTCAGGCTCATGTGAAAATAAAAAGGCTGCAAGACGAGGAAAGTGCTAATTCTTGCTAATAAACTGCTGGGAAAATCCTCCCTTCTGCCCAGCCCCGAGCTGCTACAAGCAGCAAGGGTTGGAGTGTGGAGAAAAAACCTCTCCACGCTCCAGACTCCCGCAGAACAGCCCCTGCTATGGAAGCAGAAAATAATAGAGGGACGTGGGAGGAGGAAGAGTCTTTTCACGCTGTTCAAAAATGCAAAGTCTTGCAGAAATAAACCCTGAGAGGCAGGTTTGTCAACACACCTGCCGGGCCAGGATGTGATGGGATGAAGGGGAGATGTCTCCAGGGTTGGAAGGCTGGAGACAAACAGAAGGGGGATGCTGAAGCAAACATCGGTGGGGTCCCACAAGGCTCTCCACCATTCCATGGCTTCAGAAAGGATGGGGATGACGGCAAACTATCCGGTGTAGCCAAGCCAAAACCAGACTGCAAACAGGAAGATCTTGTGGCACTGACCGACCTGGTGATTAAATGTCAGACAAAAATTAACATCAATAAATTCCAACTGATCCGAAGGGAGAGGGGGGCAATCATCCTCCTGCACAGGCACGAAGAGCTCTGCAAATCAGCACTCAGAAGAGAGCCAGAGTCACAGCAGATGATGCCACAACGCCAACAGCTCTCAGTGGCGGTCAAAAGCCCAAGTGCTAGGGAAGGATTTTCATTCCAGATAAGCCCACCATGGAGTCACACACACTCCTGGCTCCCCTCCTCAGAGATGAAACAGCACGGAGAAGGGCGTCAGAGAGAACTGTGGGTTGTGAAGTGTTTTGTGCAAGGCGAGGCCAAGCAGATCAGGAGGAGTCTTTAGCCTGCGATGAAAAGCAGATAAAATCAGAGCGGACAACCAAGGAGCAAGAGCATCACAGGAGCTGCGGGAGCCCGGGGAAATCACAGCAGCTCGAAGGATCAGCAGTGTGCTCTGGCACGGAGCAGCTGCATCACGAGTCCCATCCTCTGGTGGAGGCAGAAAGGGCCAGTGGGTTCAGGAGGGAGCAGGTGAATCCCAAGGGAGGCTTCATCCAGGCTGTGGCAGCACAGCCACAAGTGCAACCTCCAGCCCGGGGAAGGGCTGCTCCGTCCTGCCCTCCGTCCCTGCCTCGGAAACACACAAGGGTTTGGGCTGGACAAAACCCCAAAACCCATCTCATTCCCACAGGCAGGGACACTTCCACTATCCCAGAGCGCTCCAAGCCCCGTCCAACCTGGCCTTGGACACTTCCAGGGATCCAGGGGCAGCCACAGCTTCTCTGGGCACCCTGTGCCAGGGCCCCACCTCCCTCACAGGGAAGGATTTCTCCCTAAGATCCCATCCAAAGTTCACCTCCTGCAGTTTCTGTCACTTCCAGAGGACACCAGGCCAGAGGCACCTGTGCTCAGAGCTCGCCTGGCTCTTGGCCTGATTTTATTCATGAGAAGGATGAATGAGATGTTCCACACTCCAGCCCGGCCTGGCAGGGACGCAAGAGAAACGTTGACAGGCTCCAAAACAAATTGCGTGCAGCACTTGGGAACCAGGCGTGGGGGTCAGGGAGAGGTCGCTGCAGGAGAATTGGGAGGATTCAAATAGATGCTGTAAATATTTTTGCAGAGCAGAAAGAGCCCTGAGCACAGGCAGTGACCTACTTTGCTGTTCTCCACTGAAGGGTGACACGGCCGCGCCAGAGCCCAAGGGCAGCTCCTAAGGAGGACGTTCAGCACACGGGGGGTCCTTTTTCTGAGCAGAATAGTGGGGAAGGGTCCCAAAAACTCGTCCCACTGAGGCAGGTGTGCTGGTGGGTGCTTCCCTGCAGCAGTCCGGGGCCTCACACTTCCCTTTCCCAACCATCTGAGGAAAACGAGAGCAGAATTCTGTCTCATCTCTGCTACATAAACACCCCGAAAACACAGAGTGGTTGGCCCTGCAGTTTTATGGCTCCCCATTGCAATTTCTCCTAGAACAGCAAGGCCTGGATGCCCACGGGCAGCCAAAGCAACAGTTGTTGCAATCCACAAGGCTGACTTTCTGGAAGCTGAGAAAGGGCCAAGCTGGTAATCTCGCCTGGAGGAACTGATTAGTAATTAACTCCAGAGCCTGGTTCAGTGCAAGCTCTGCCAAAGAAGCATCTTCTCATTCATTTCCAGAAAACTGAAAACTTAAGAGACAACAAGAGGCTGTCAGCTGCAGGGACCATCCTTGTGCTAAACTGAGACAGTTCCTCGGATACATCAGAAGATTGGCAGGAGAAGCCATGGGAGAGCCACCTTGGCCCTGGGTGAGTGCTCACACCTCACAAGAATCCCATTTAACCAACGCTTTTTTCTTTTCTTCTGCCTTCAGACTCAGGCAGAGGATTTAACCAGAGTGGCAGAAGGTGCCTATGGGCATTTTTGACCTGGCTGCCACTGCTCCAAATCTCGCTGTGATTTCTAGGGCCAGCAGCCCTGTCCTGGCTGCCCAGCCAGCTGGGACTGAGGCCAGACCCCGCTGCAGCACAGCCCCTGCCGAACCAAGCCCCTGGAGCCGACATTCCATAGGCACATCCAGAGTCTCTCCGGCTGCTGCTGTCCTGCCCCCAGCCTCAGCTTGCACCGGAGCAGCTGGGAGCCGCCTTCCCTCCGCATCCCGCTCCCAAACCCGTGGCACAGCACCCGGATCCCTGCTCCCGCGGGATGCAAACAGCAGCAGCCGCAGGGATCCCGCGAAAAGAGCCTTTCAGAGCAGACCTGAGCAAAGCCACGTACGTCTAACGCCAAGCCACGACCTTCCTGAGCAGCTGCTCCAGGTAGCCCCGCGTGCGCCGCCTCCTTCCAGCTCTCCCTTCCCAGAGACGAGCCATGGGGAGCGGGAGGCAGGGGACGGAGAACCCGAGCCTCCTCCCGCCCGCCCCTGCCTCTCCCGCCGGCTCGGGCAGGATATTTTTGTGTGAGTCCTTCCATCTGGCCGCTCATCCATCACTCGTGCCCGCGGTGCCCTTACATGGGCAAGGCGGAGGAAGCGCAGCCGCTGGCCGGAGGAAATCCTGCGCTTCCCCGAAGCGACGGGCTGGATCCTTGTGCAAACATTTGCCCACATTTCCCACGAGGTAGGAAAGTAAAATTTAGGCTCTTTGTACCCGCTGGGTGCCAGAAATGTGTGTTTACTCTCCAAACAAACTCTCAAGAGCTTTTACAATTAACCCCTTGCTTTCCACCCGGGAGGGACTTTTGAGACCACCCTTATAAAGAGGGCCAAGAGGAAACTCGCAGACATTTCCACACATCTCCACACTCAGGCAACCGAGAAGATGGAATTTCTCTTTAACAGCTCTTAAGCCCCCTCTAGATTTGCTAAGTGAGGGGATAATCTGAGTTTTCCACTTATTTCAATGGGGCCAGCCCAGCTGAGGTCCCTCGAACATCCAGCAGAAGGTTCAGTGAACGTGTTCTACGTCTCTGCTGCTCTGTCCTGGCTCTCACATCCCTCACACACACCTCTGGTGACAGCTCTGCTTGTCTGCCATCACACCTACGAGCACAGAGAGGAGACAAGGAGATGGTGTTGGACTCCAGGGACCGTGCACAAACCCCACAGCAGCCTGGAGAGGAGGGGAAACCCACGGGAGGTGAGGAGGAAACTCTTGTAGCCAGCAGGGGCTGAGCAATAGCAGGTGTTTAATGTGGGTGATCATCCACTGACGGGATCTGCGCCCCCAGCCCAAGATGCAGGAGAGGAGAGCAAACAGCAGATCAGCCGGGGGCCCCTGGGATCGTCTGATGGCACTTATTGCCTGCTCCTGCCCTTCCTCTTGAGCCTGTCTGCAACAGCCCTTTTCTGCTTCTTCAGCTGATCAGCTCTGAAAAAGTGCATTAGAGACCAGTCTGCTCCGAGCTGGAGCTGGGGAAGCTGCCGAGTCCCGAGGGCTCCGAGCAGCTCATTTAACATCTGCAGAAGGGCAGCGAAGGGCCGAGCACAAGGGCAGGCAAGACAAGCCCTGGAAAGAAGTGGCATTTCAACCTCTCCGGAGCCTGAGGGGGTTAGAAACACATCGAGCTGTAGAACAATAATTAGGAAACAAACCTCCTCTATTCAGATTGAAGGAGACAGGCGGGAGAATCTCGGGGCAAGGATTCTGTAGAGCATTAGATGAGGATAAATGACCCCGGGCAGGGCTGCAGTGGCAGTAATGAGGAGCAACTCCTCATCTTCCTGTAATGTTGGACTTGGAAACCTCCCGGAGCTGTCATCTCCAGCCCCGTCTCTGATCCTCACACACACAGACACATTCAACAGCCTCCTCGAGGGTGGCATTTCCACAGACACTCCGAGCACAGCTGCAAAATGAGGCAGTGTGGGTTTGGGGAAAGCACTGTGCTCCGCAGCCACCCTGGGGTGCCTGGGCAGCTGAACGGTGTTATCCAGAGTCGGGGGGTCCTGAGGCACCTGACAGAGAGGACAGAGGGGGGTAACGATGAGAGACTTAACCCCAAAAGCTGAAATCCAAGGATTTTATTAACTGCCCAGTCAGTGGCAATGTACTGAGAGTTAAAGAACAGACTGTTTCTTCTTCTTTCATTTAGGTTTTTAGGAATAAAAGATTGTTTTCTCTAAATCATGGTGAGCAGATGAAGACATAGAAAACCCCAGCTGGGCAGCCCAGGGCACAAACCCAACCAAGGCCCTTATCTGCCAAGCATGAATTGATACACACAATTCATTTGCACATTTCAGCTGGCATTTGATGAGCGTGACAGTCAGAAGAGCCACACCAGTGAATTTAATCAGAACAAAGATAACATAGAGCATTTATCAGAAAAAAACGGAATGCTTCAGCCAGGACCACTTGTGAGGAAGAGCTGCTGCTGCCAGGCACAAGAGGACAGTGGCACTGAGTCCCCCCGATCCCCTCAAGCAGCTCTTCCCCTCTCACAGCAGCCCCTCCCTCACACTGGGCGCTGTAACTTTGGCACAAAACCAACCCCAAGCCGGAGCAGTGGCTGGGCAGCACCTGCGGGAATGGAGCTTTTCCCTGTGTGTGTTTCATCCCCTTGGCTTTGGGGTGGCTCCAGGGCTCAGCCGAACACTGCCTCACCCTCACACCCCCGGAGCACAGGCTCGGTCCGGGCTGGGCTCGGCAGAGGGACAGCATCGACCCTCTCCCCATGAAGGACGTGGCTGCTCGGGGGTCTCCGAGCACCCCTGCCCCGTTCTCAGGCAGCTCCCGGCCGGCCCATCCCCGACGTGCTGTGCCCACAGGGGCACTCGCAGGGACCCCAGCCAGGCCTGGAAGTGCCGCAGAAACTTTCCTGCGGGCTCGGGGCACGGGGAGAGCGGTGGCGACGGGGCACGGGGCTCCTGCCGGCCGCGCCCGGCTCTCCCCGGGAGGGGAAGGGGCTGCCCGGCTGCACCNGGCCCGCCTGCCCCGAGCGCCCCGCCCCCCCGCGCCCCCGCCGCTCCCCACGACGGCAGCTCGGGCAGCCCCGGGGACCCTCCCCAGCCCCGCAGCCCCGGTACCTGTGGGCGCTGCCATCGTCGTAGACGAAGGAGCGGTTGGTGTAGCACTCGGAGCACACCGGCCGCCCCTCGGCCGGCCCCGCCGGTTTGTAGATCCCCTGCAGGCTCCGCTCCTCGCCCGAGAACGGCATCGGCGCGGCGGCGCGGGGGCCCGGAGCGGCGAGGCGGGGCAGAGCATGGGCGCCCCGCGCTGCCGGGG
>VZRR01011445.1:140422-174026 GCA_013398015.1 Oreocharis arfaki
CAGCAGCCGGTGATCCCCCTCCGGTCCGCGTCCCTTCGCCTCCGGCCTCTGTCAGCGCGATCCTCGTGGGGCTTGGCTTTCTTTATTTTCCTTTTTCCTCTCCTTTTTCCTTTCCCTTTTCCTCTCCCTTCTCCTTATCTTTTCCCTTTCATTTCTCCTTTCCCTTTCCTTTCTCTTTTCCTTTCATTTTCCCTTTTCTTTTCTTTCTCTTTTCATTTTTTCCTTTCCTTTCCTTTCCTTTCCTTTCCTTTCCTTTCCTTTCCTTTCCTTTCCTTTCCTTTCCTTTCCTTTCCTTTCCTTTCCTTTCCTTTTCTTCTTTTTTTTTTTTTCTTTTTTTTTTTTTTTTTACTACCCACACAAATATTTGTGTTGAGCGTTGCTGCGCCTCGGGGTTGTGCCGAAAGCAAACAGCGCGGCCAAGCCCCGGCAATTCCTGTGCCGTGCTGCGCGGCCGGGCCGGGAGCGTTGATCTCCTCGGGGGGCCCTGCTGCAATAACACGGCCCCGCTGGGAAATGGCCCCCAGCCCAGGGACAGCGTGGGCAGCCTGGAAACGAGCCGGCCGCCTGCAGGAAAGGGTTAAAGGGATGGGCTCCGAGGTGCCTTCTCTCCCCTCCAAGTTCAGCTCCCTGTGCCAGGAGGCGGGAGGTGCCATCCCCAATGATGTGGCCAGTTGTGAAGTGCCCCAAAACCGTGTCCCCTGGCAGGGGCCGGATGTGAGCGGCTGCAAAGGGAGCGGCCCCAGAGCACCCCCGGCACACGGCAGGGGCGGCAGCGCCCGGGGGTCTCTCTGCCCCAGCTCGGGTACGCTCCTCTCCTCTTTGCTTCTTCTTTCGTTTCTCTTTCCGAGCCCGGGCCGTTGTGAGGGCGCTGGGGGGCTCACGATGGTGCCGCTCCGCGGGACCCCGGAGCCGTACGGATGAGCAGATACCCCAATAAAAGAATTGCTCCCACAGCGGCCACGCAGCCGCCGTGCCTTGTGCAACGCGCCTCTGCCCCCTCAGCCACACCCAGGGGACGGTGGCACCACCCACGCTGGCATCCATCCCGCTGCTCCCAGAGCTTTGGATTATTCTCTCCGGCAGCTCCCAGTCCCGCTGACCCCGGGGTACCCCACCCTCGCCCGCACTGATCCACCGGCGCACGGCGGATGCCGCAGCCCCCGCTGTGCCACAGCCCCCGGAGCCAGAGGGAAGAGCCCCCGCTCGGATGCGCTGGGCTTTACGCTTCTCGCCAGGACTGGAGACTTTGTTTCTCCCGCAGCATCTCTTCCTCCTCCTCTCCCTCCATATGGACTCTCCCACACTGGGAGTCACTGGAGAGAAAAGTGATTAATACTCCCCGTGCAATCCGCCCGTGTGATGCTTCCCAACCCATCCTGCTTTTAAAGAGGGGAGGTTGTTCTCCATTCACTAATTGCTTCACATTATCTGGTGCAAAACGCTAACGTGCAGCTCCGGGAGGAGAGGGGTGGGTGGCACAGCAGCGTATTGACATGCTGGGTGATAACACAGGCGCGGGGGAGGAATTATTTAAAACAGTTACAGTTAGATGCTGAGAGAAATGAGGAATGAAAGAGAAAGAGCCAGAAGAAGAGAACATCCCCATCCGGATGCTGGAGCTTGAGCAGCAGAGTGGGACTGGTTCCACCTGTCCCTGCCCTGGAAGGGCACTGGTGCCACCCCAGTGCCACCATAGACCAGGGCAGCTGCTCAGGGCACCACAGGGACAAGCTGGTGACATCCCAGCTTGGGAAAGAGTCCTTGTCCTGGGGGCTGCTCCCAGCTCCAGCACGGAGCGATTCCCTGCATCCCCAAAGCCAAAGGGGGAAGGCAGGGGAAGGCAGGGCAGTGCCCTTAGCAAAGGCATCGTTCAGAACTTTGGGTGCCTGGGGCTGAGCTGATCCTTCCTGCCTCCAGCTGCAGCACTCCCCCAAATGCCACCGATGCTGCAAGTCCTCTTTTCCCAAGAGTCATCAACACAAAATGCAATTAATCAGGATTTCATGTGCCAGCTTTGGGACCATCCTCCTCCTCTCGACTCCCTCAGCCCCGACAGCTCTGCTGGGGAGCCCCTTCAGCACCCCGACATTCCTGCTGCACCCAAGGCAGGACAGCACACGTTCCAAGGGGCTGTTTTCTACCTGGGCAGGGAATGAGCAGCACACCCAGGAACGGGCACATCCCGAGGGCCATTCCCAGGGCTGGGTGCTGTCTATGAGCAGCTCTCCAGAGCAGAGCCAGGCTCAGGAAGCAGCACGGGGGGGCTCGTGCAGGGCTCCTGGGGAAGGCAAACCCCTGGTCTGAGGCCCCCCAGGGGATGAGTGGGGAGGAAGGCCCGGCTGCTCCGACAGATCCCAGCCCAGCCGCCCGAGGAGGGGCCTGGCACAGGGCAGGGAGACTCAACTCTGCTGTTCCTGTGTCTGGGAGAACAATAAATAAATCCGTGGGAGGCAACGGTGGGATGAGTCAGAGGCGAGAGTGAGAGAAAGTCATTTCTGCAGAGCACATCATCCGAGTGCAGCAACCCACAGGGCTTGGGGGAGTCGTGTCAGGGGGGTCCCCATGCTGCTCCAGTTCCCCAGTAACCCCCTGCCAGGAGGGCGACAGGGACAGCCCCACCAGCAGGAGCCTTGGGGGGCTGCAGCCCCTCCCCAGTCCTGGGGCACCAGCAGGAGCACAGCTGGATCCATCCAGCACCTGCAGAGGATGGGCTGGGGCATCACTTAAGGCCCAAGAGCTGCACCCTGCTCCTGTTTCCCCCCATGACCTTGGGGAAGCTTCACCTTTTTGGGTGCATCACACAGGGACCCCCTCACCCCGGGGCAAGGAGGAACCCAGGGGAAACATGCCAGCTGAAATTTCTCCCATTTCTCCCAGGAGAAGTGCCCGGTGCTGCAGAGCAGCCAGGGAGTCGGGAACAGCGACACCGGATCTGTCCCCAGCTGGAAATGTTGTCAGAGCGTGGATGGAATTTAATCAAAGCAGAGCCCGAGCCGAGACTCCGCCGTGTTGTGCGTGTCAAAGGAATTTCATGCGGATCTCCATTTGCCAGGCACAAACACAGCCTGAGTCTGCCTGCGGGGAACGAAACGGAGAGGCAAAAAGCACCAAAAAAGCATTAAAAAAGCATCAAAAAAGCAACTCACAAGGCACACCCTGAGAATTAATAACAACAGGGAAACTTCTGGTCCGCTGCAAAACAAGCAACTTCTCTGTCAGGTTGACATCTTGGCAGGGAGACCACTTGGGGAACCTCCTCGGCCCTGTGGCCTCACAACTCAACATTTCACACAAGTTTCTGCTCGTTCCACTCGGCTCACGTTTAACTCGGCGCTGCCGAGGCTGGATGCAGCACCTACAGAACACACAGGGGCTTGAGGCTGTCGTTACCCAGGAATACAGAGGTAGGGAGCTGGCAAAGGTGTCATTAATCTCAAGAAGGAATAACCAAACATGCCATAAAATAACGAGGGAGCTCTGTAAATCTTAGACTGACGAAAAGAAATGCAAAGAAGAAAGAAGAATGCGGGAAACTTGGCTATAAAAACACGGTTTTAAGTCTCATCAGACCAGCCATTAAATCAGAAGCAAAGACACCTTCACCTGCACACCAGGAGCCACAGGGCTGTTTGTCTGCTGTGCCAGTGCTCAGCTTCGTTGGCTTGGTTTTCAGTTTTCTACTTACATTTAATACCCAAAGGGCCATTAAATATCGAATAACAGGTGAAACACACACTGTGAAACTCTTACAAAGCCTCTCCTTCCATCGTTTCCCAAACCCCACGGAGAATGTGAGGTGAGGAACTGCCTGCAAGAGCTGAATCATGTCTTCAAGCACAATCGTTGCTGTTAGGTGACTAAGACCTAAACAACCATCTCTATTTATTGCAACTGATGCTGTTATCAAAAACCAGCCAGGTCTCTCCACAGCCCCTCTGTGGGGCTGTGTGTGCTGGTGAGACACCGAAAAAGGCAGCTTGGAATAAAGTGGATTCTTCGTGTAGCACCCAAAACACTTTGGAGACCTGGGAGTGCTTTGTGCTCCCACAGCATCGTGGCTGGGGACTGCTGGGGGGATAAGGGGCATCTCTGAGCCTTAGAATCAGACAAGTGAACCCACGAGGGCACAGGGAACGCCTCGTGGAAAGGGATGTTGTGCCAGCTGGGCTCCACAGAGGGGCTCTCACCGGTCTCTGGAGCAGGAGGCAGCAAGGGAAAAATTGAAAACGTCTCTGTGGGAACCAGTCTGGCCTTTGGGAAGAGCCCAAGAGCAGGGGTATCGTGGTGGGCATGGAGAGGGGTGTGCACCCTGCAGAGGAGGACCCCTAAGGCAGGCTGAGCTCAAGCTCTTCCATTTGAACAAATTTATGTGGGGACACCCAGTTTTCACTGGATTTTCCCCATCAATCCCGTCCATCTGCCCTCTCCTGCTCCACCTCCCCAGAACGGTCATCCAGAGCCTTCGCACTTTCACCAAGCGAAGTCAAGCAGAGCTGAGGGAAGCCAGGCTCTGCTCCCCCTTCCAAATGTTCCCAGCACTGGGAGGGAAGCCAGGAGACTTTAGGAGACGTTCTAAGGAGCTGCAGGTTCGGCTGCTCCCCTGCAGCACCCACTGCCTCTCCCAGGCTCCTCCTGCTCAACAGCGTCTCCCACCACCCTCCTGGCAGCTCTGCTTGGATCTTTGGGTATCACAAAACACCTCCAAAAAACCCAAACCTAAACCTCCTTCAGCCTGAACACTCACAGCTTCAGGACAGGTCAAGTTGCCTACAGCGTTACATCCCTGCTCCTGTGATAAGGTTTGCTCGGACATAAAATTGGAGGAAAATGTGAAAACATCCCACAGAAAGCAAATTCTAGCCCTGTGGCTCAGGAAAACCTGCTCTCCTGGTTGATTGCCCGATTTACACCCCCAGGATTGCGCGGGGTCTCAGTGCAGCTGTAGGAACAGCATTCCTACCCACACTGACCTCACTTCACCCATTCCAGGGTCCCGAATTCACTCTTCTCCAGGAAACTCTTGGATCCCCCTGGGAGCGAGGATTTCCCCGAATGAGCTTCGCTTCACCCATCTGAAAAGTGAGGAAAGGTCACACACGAGCTGCCGGGTGTTGTGTTTGCCTGAAACCTGCATTTAAAGGCGACAAAGGGATCACCCCCAGGCAAAGCTCCTGGAGCTGAGGGACTCTGTTATTTTCCCCTTTGCCTTGCTGTTCCTCAGCTTTCTCCTGGTGGGAATCCACCAGGCTCTGTGGATAAATAAAAACCCACATCCAAGAGCTGCCTGTGCCCTGGCTGGGCTTGGGGAGTGTTAATTTTCTATAGGTGGTATCAAAGTTGCAGCTGCCACCACAGAGCAGTGCTACAGGAATGACTCCGGCACTGCTGCCAGCACCACGCTGGGCCTAAGTGCACCAGGGATGATACACATGTGGGGCTTATTATTGTTATTATTTTATTATTCTAAAGATGCTCAATTTTTAATGTAAGAGGTTTCAAACGCTGGTGTTTATTTGCCGATTAAATGATTTAGCTGGAGACAGAGTATCTTCAAAGAAGGATTTTTTTTTTTCTTCTCCAGAGTGGGTATCTGGAGTTGCAGGGCTGTAGTATTGTGCATGAAAAATATTTCCTTATTAGCCTTTTATTTCAGGGCACACATTTAACTGACACTTCCCGTGCTGACAGCTCACCCAGCTTCAAAGCACAACTTGTGTGAGGATTGCAGAGTGGGCCGGATGAAGCTGTGTCCCAGCTGACACACAAGCTCTGGAGAAGGAGTTTTCCCTCTTTTTGGAGAGCCTAAAGCAGAAATCCACACTGGGACTTGCACACCGTGTTTGGGGTTTTTTTTGGTGGGGTAAGATGCACTTGCAAGCTGTGAGCAGATTTTGGGAACCTGGTTTCTTCTGTAATTCCTCTGTTCCCTCTATCAACACAGCTGGGAGAGCCGAGCAGCTCAGGCAGAGCTGGGGATTAACCCTGGACCCCTCAAGGCAGAAATCAAAGCTCTCCTCCATCTCCCTGGGACATTGGGCTAATCCAGGCTGCCCTAAAGATGCTCCAGGGAGCCTCGCAATGGTCCAGCCAAGACAAACCACAGCAGTGCTGTGTCCTCCTTTCCCCCAAGGATGCAGAACAGAAACGCACCCTGACCTCTGAGAAATCTCTTCAAAATTCAAAAGAAACCATGATCTCCCTGCTCTTCCACAGAGGCTGGAGTTCCCACAAGGCTGACACCTCCCACCTCAGTGCACCCCTCAAACAGCAGCGCTGCCACCACCCAACCCTTCCCTGCCCTCCCAGGGCGCTGCTGGGGACCCACAAACCCCTGTCCCCTCAGCGCTCCGCAGCCCCGCTGCCAAAGCCAACTGTCCCCTGCTGACACCTCCATCCTGTTTGTGGTGTCTTTGGCACTTCCCCCTGCAGCACTTCCAGGCCCCTGCGGCTCCCCAGCCCCGTCAGAGCCGTGCCTGAGCCAACAGCAACACGCGGGGGCTCCGGAGCAGCCCAAGGCAGAGCCTGCCCCGGGTAGAGCCCCACGTGCTGGAGCCAGCCTGGCTTTGGGGTGTCCTCCACGGCCCCACAAAAGGCACAACCCACAGGTTCACACCTCAAAGCTCCAGCTCAGAAGATGCAGAGTGCCCAGCACACAGGTCAGCTGCCCTGGACTGGGGAACCACAATGGCACAGCTGGGAAAGACACAACCCCCAGGGCCAGCAGCAAAGCAGCAGATCAAGAACAAACTCACAACAGTACCAGGGATTCCTTTTACCAAATGAGCCCCAGCATTTGCTTCACTTATTTCTCAGAGTGTCAGAAATTAATAAAGGGAGATGCCAGGGTTTTGTTTGCTCCGTGTTTTCTGTGGCTGCAACACGATCAGCCCCTGGGATCATCTTTCCTCCGCCCAGGCAGGTGAGGTGGAAGCCACAGGCTGCAGGCACTGGGCAGTAACTGGATCCTGCAGACCCAGATACAGCCACTGCCTGGAGAAACTGCCCAGAGAGCCCCTGCTGCAGGGACAGCTCCCAGCACCATGCAGGTAAGTGCTTTAGCCTCTTGCAGCTTCCACAGGACTGGGGTTGGGAGGGACCGTAAAGATCATCTCATTCCACCCCCTGCCACAGGCAGGGACACCTTCCACTAGACCAGGTTGCTCCAAGCCCCGTTCAACCCAGCCTTTCCCTCTGGATTCTAGCCCTGCCAGCTTTCATAGGGCAGTGTCAGGCCAAATAACAAAAGTTCTCCTTCAAGGACACATTAAGTGGCACCTCAGGCCTTCAGTAATAGGTTAAAAATAGTAAAAAATTATTAATAGCAAGTCATTTTTTGCTATTTCCACACATGGATGCACAGAAAAGCTTTCAACGTGGTAACGCCCTTCTCAGTTTGGGATCTCCCTGTGCCACAAGAGGTAGATTCCTTAACTTTCCAGGAGAAAAAGAGCCTCAACACCAATGAGACAAAGGCCACAGCCTAGAAGCTGTGATTACTTTGCATGGATATATTGTAAAACGAGGGAAAGCCTTTTGGGTTGAGAGGCAAGAGAATTCAGTGTCCGTGTTCTTGTTCCCCAGCTGACGCTCTGCAGGCTCCGCACACACCAGTGGTGCTTCATCCTCTTCAATGTCTTGCTTTTCCACGTGCTGCTTTTCGGGGCAGATTTACTGGAGCAGTACTTCCTGCACTCCCTGCCTCTCTCCTACACCGACGCCAAGGCTCTGGAGATCAGGGAGAGGGCCAGGAAGCTGCATGTGGATCCTCTGAAGGCCAACCTCTCTCAGGCCGGCAGCAGCGCAGCCACATGCTCCAACCAAGAGGTGTTTCTGCTCATCGTCGTCTGCAGCAGCCCAGAAAACAGGACAAGGCGCAACGCAATCAGGCAGACCTGGGGCAACGGGACAGGCTCCAGGGGTCACAGCGTCCTCACTCTGTTCGCAGTAGGAAAGGCAGCCTCAGCGAGCACCCAGCTGGAGATCAGCGAAGAGGCTCAAGAGCACCGAGACATTATTGAAGGCAGTTTCATCGATTCCCCCAGGACGCAGACACAGAAGATGCTGATGAGCGTGGAGTGGACGGTGACTTTCTGTCCCCGTGCCAGGTACATCCTTCACACAGCCCAGGACGTGTTCGTCAGCGTTGCCAGCCTGGCCGGGTACCTGCTGAGCTTAACACAGCTGGAGGACATCTACCTTGGGAGGGTGGTTCACCACGGAGTGCCTGACAGGGACCCCCAGAGCCCCGGCTTTGTCCCCATCCATCAGTACCCCGAGGAGTTTTACCCGGATTTCTGCCACGGCAGCGCTTTCCTCATGTCCCAGGACGTGGCTCGCAAGGTTTACGTGGCTGCCAGGGAGGTGCCACTGGCGGTGCCCCCTGCTGCTTTTGTAGGAATCTGTGCTAAAAGAGCTGGAATCACTGCCAGGCACAGCTCCCGCTTCTCCGGGGAGAAGCACATCAGCTACAATCGCTGCTGCTATAAATTCATTTTCACCTCTTCCGACATGAGAGAGGACGAGCTATTTAAGGACTGGAAGGAAACGAGCGACGGGGGAGATTGTTCCTTACTGGAAACCTACTACAGCCTGGTGTCCTGCAAGGTTCTGACCTACATTGATAAGTTCAAACAGTTCAGCTTGGACAGGATAAAAAACGAGGTCCTCCGTTTTGTCAATTAAGGTTTAGCTTCTGCAAAGAGAGGCTGGATCTTCTTTCATCAGCTGTGTTATCCTGTTAACATTCAGTGCTGAGGATGCCCTCCCAAAGTTTGCTCTTTTCCCTTCAACAGCAAATGAATTCTCACTGTTCCAGCGCGTGACAGAGCAGAACTGGATGTACTCTGCCCCTGTAAGTACCTACCAGTGCATGCATGACAGCAAAAAGGAGTATTCCAACAGACTTCGTCTACATCCAAGGTTTTTCAGACTTTTGAGTCTTCAAAACCCCTTTTTTTATCTGAGTGAGGCATCACCTACTTCCAAAAAATTTTGTAACAAAGAGGAAGCTTTCCATCCACAAAAGGAGCTGCCTCTGAGCAGCCTGGTTGACAGAGAAACAGAGCAGCTGCAGAGGAACAGCCACTGAGCCATCGTGGAAATTCCTCAAGTTATGCTGCTTGTCAACATCCATCAAATGATGAGGTTCAGTTTGGGGTTTTTTTGGTTTTTAACCCAAATGTTCAGCATGTTACCTCAATTCTCCAGCATTCCATTTCTGGCTTTTCCTCACTCATCTCCACCTGTTCCTTTAAGGAGGGGGTGACAAAAACAACACACTTGGATTTTGTCATTTCCATCAGATACAGCAGCAGCATGTAATCCATATGGCAATGCACAGCACGGGCAGGGAACTGCATGTGAGTAATCAGGGGAAAGTGATCAATTAATCAATCAACGCTGAGCTCGAAGCTCAATAAAATAAAGCATATGTGTATACATAAAAAAAATCCCCTTGTTTGGCATCTCTGCACACTCTAAAATATTGTCTTTGGCAAATGTACCATGCAAAGCAGATGCTAAATACCCAGCACACAGAGTAGCCTTCAAAAGCACCAGCTGAAAACACACATGGAAGAGGCTCATGAATTGCACAATGGGTTTATATACTGATTTCTTTTACTGACATTTCAGCATGTGGCTCGCACAGAGCCACCAGCACACAAAGCCACCCAAAACAACAGAGCTGAACTGCCCAGAACAAGTGCAAACTGAGGGCTTCTACACTCCTTCTATTTCCTTTTCAGTGCTTTGATGTGTTTGCTGGATGCAGGATTCAGGAAGCTCCCGTGCTCTCCCCAGTCACCAGACACTGCAGGGCATTTCTCACTGGCAGATGTTTATTGGGCACATTTAGGATAAAAGCAGCAGCATTGGGATGTAGGATGGCAACTCTGGTACATCTTGGCTCGTGAGCAACAAGGCACACCCCCTCCACTTAGCTTAGCAAACATTCAGGGATCTCCCCCAGCTCCTCTGAGCCCACCTGGACTCCTGGGCAGCATTTTTGGCAGGCAGTGCCAGCTGCACCTCTACCTACCCCAGGCAAAACCAGAGTTACTGCATGACAGCATCCTCCTGCTTCCCCTGGCAGCACAGGGACGTGGGGCCAGCTCTTTCCACAGCTACACCTGGCTGACACATCACTAAAATAAGCTCCAAACCAGCAATTTCATGTTTTATTCTGCTCCCCCCCGGCAGGTTTGTTTTATGGGTTTGTTTCTCAACAAAAACAATACAAGCCTTTGATCCAAAGTACCCTGTGGCCTCTGTTTATGGACAAAGACACGTCACATGCCACTGGAGTGCCCAGCCAGTCCTGATTCTCTCCCACAGCTCTGACATCCTCAAAAGAAGATTCCAGCTTCCTAAGATGCCACATTTCCACACTCCCGGTTCATTCACTCCCTTCAACACAACAGCTTCGTGTTCTTCCCCCTTTCAGTCTAACTCAGGTAACTAAAGTACTACATTTCTTTAAATAACACTTTAAAAAATTGTATCTCTGTTAAAAAATAGTGTAAACAATGCAAGATTTGGTTCTGAAGTAGCCTCGTAGTGCTCCAGCCACTAAACTGAGCTGCCACCCCCCAGCACAGCCAACAAGGGAGACAAAGCTCCCAGGTGGGTTTGATCCCTACAGAGTGCATGGATCTGTTTTCAAAAGGGCCAAAAGCTTTTTTCTTTTTTTAAATCCTCAGCACAAAATGTAAACAATATTTAGGATTATTTATTCCAGCACGACTCACATCCAGCAGGTTGAAAACAAAGAGAATCCAGTCCACACTCCCTCATGTGGACAGTGTCACTGGCTTATTCAGCAACAGGATTCTGACAGAACAAAGAGAGTGCTCCATTTAAGTGCCAGCTCTGGCAGGTAAAAAAATGAATTAAAAAAGAACAGAAATTATGGCAGCATCTGAGGTTACAGATCTTGAGGTGTTTTGATGAGGGTTTTTTAACTGAACTGTAACCTACTGAGAAAACACAACAGAAACTCCAAACACAAGAACAATTTAACCAAACACTGATTAATTCTGCCAAATAAAACACAGCCAGTAGCTGGTAAGTGCTCACCTGGGTTACCTGTCTCATGAAGCACACAGAGACCTTCTGCCATGACATTTTAGGGGGAAATATCAAAGAGGCTTTAATTTGCTCTCCTGACTCATTTCAAATAGAGCCAAAATATCTCCACATTCCTTTAAAGAGACAACCTCCAGTGTGGAGAGTCTTTACACCTCATACCTCAACACCTGTGCCACGAATATGTTTTGCAAGAGGGGGGCCCCAGACACCAAGGACATTATTCTGCTCCTTCCACAGCTGTAGTAGAAACTGCCTTAACATAATAGGGGCCCTCGTGCAGGTAAGCCCTGAGCCTCAGGTAGTACTGATTGCCAAAGATCTCTGCAATGGTTTTGGAGTTCACCAGGGCCTTCACCAGTTCGTATTTAGCATCCTTTGAAGCTTTGTCAGGCTCCACAGATCTGTCCACAACGTATTCCACGAACCCTGGGCTGTCCAGCATCAGCTTCTGGGCCCATGGTTGATTTGCAATGGCCTAAACAGGAAGACAAAAGATGTCAGAGGGGAGGAAACATTTTAAAACCCTAAAAAAGCAGTTACACAGTAGGGGTTTTGGTACACAGACAAGGAATGGGAAAAATTAAATGAGATATTAATTCCACAAGTGGTTACATAGCCAGCACTTGAATCAAGCAGCAGGGTTTAACACTGGAGAACAAGCACAGCTCAGTGCTTATCTTCAAAGTTTTAAGGGAATTATCACAGCAGTGCCTCTGGTATAGAAGCAGCACCTCAGAGCACAGCTGCTGCCTTTTCTCCCCCTCTCCAATTCATTAGAAAATTACCATTACAGACATGACGTGTCTGCTGCATTACTTAAATGGGGAAGCCAAGTGGGGCATAAGGAAAAAAGCCTTTTTCTGTCCACTTCTGGGCTTTAACCAGAAGTTTGTGGCATTCACTTGGAAGAAATAAATAAATCTGAGGCTGAATGGCAGCACAAGTCACTCCCAGATCTTTAAAACCAAAAAGCACTCACAGTAAACACCCGCAAAGCCCCGCAGTGGAGATCAGGGAATGGCTGAGTACTGATGCTCCTGAACAGTTCCAGGGGCTGGCTGGACAAGGATGTGAACCAGGATTCAGTCATTCTTAAAAGGTCTTCTGTCTGCTGCTCTGGCTACATAAATGACAAAAAGGAAAGAGTTTGATCAGGATTATGAAAAGTTTTCAGGATGTGTTCAAATGGTTTAATCACTCATTTAGAGCTGCACTGTTAACCCATATCCCTGGATCCAAAGAACACCACAAGGACTGGAGCAGTTTGCCCCTACCCCTTTAAGCACAAGGATATGAACGTGTTTACTCTCATTCCCTTATCAATGAAGTCTTGACTTCATGTTTTATTAACATTTCAGAACACCTGGCTCCTTACAAACAAACCCACACCTTTAAGCAAACAAATCAGGGCATTTCAAAACAGTAAATCAATGACTCAGAACACCGAAAGCACCACTGCCACCCAACCTAGAGGCTGCAAAATATCTTCTCACAATTACCCAGGTGTGTGATGATTTCATTCTTGGAGATTTGAATTAAGAACAGAGACAAAAACCCCAACTTACAGGCAAGTAAAGCAGAGATGAAATCGCATCCAAGCACCGAAGCCGTAACTCGGTGGGGGCATTCTTGGCCTGGTGCCCTATTTTGCTTAAGAGATTTTGAAATCTACTTCCTTTCAAAACAAAAACAAAGTGCTTTTAATTGATTCAGCCAGATCTCTACAGGAACACAGTTACCCATCAGCTGCATCATAAATGTTTTCATTAGATAAATGAGTACATTTTTCAATTCCTGTCTGAATCACCCCAAACCAATTCATCCTTGTATTATACTGAGAAAGTTTTATTAAAGAAAAGAAAAATACTAACTAGTTTTCTGTAAAACCTGTTTGCCTTCCACATTTGATCCCAGGATTCCCAGTGTGTCCACAGCCACTCCAATCATGGTTGGGTCCTGACTTTCTGCCATTTCAAAGACTTTTTCCATAAAGACAGGGTATCGCTCACAGATCTGCTGGGGACTGTCCACAATAGCCAGATTGCCAAAAAATTTAACAAATCCTGAGAAAACAAGACAAAAAAGCACTGAGTGGACGAACAGCAACTTCAGCAATGTCAAAATCAAATGTACCTTAATGTGAGACTGATTTGTTCCTAGACATGTGTTATTAAGTCTGATCAGTGTTGGTAGAAAGCTCAAAATAAAGACAGAACTAAGCAACGAGCCAAATATTTTGACTGTTGCTTAATTCATGATGTTTGTATTCCTAAAAAAAGGCTACAATAACACAAACTTTAAAGCTACAGCACAGCCTGTCCACTATCCCTAAGGAACACCACTCACGTGTCAGGTATTTTTTAAATATCCAATATTTAACACGTCCAATCAAACGTTCAAAACTTCCCCTGAGCTTTCCAAAGAGAGGCTTAACAGTCCTGTCACAGTTTAACTCTGCAAAGAAGGAAGGCAGGGTGTCACCTGGCAAGTAGAAGCTGGAGAAGGGATCAGCCTCTGCCCCGAGGATGATGTTGGAGATCCTGTCGATGACTCCTTGCTGAGCCAGGTACTGCCGCCCATGGGGGGTGTGGGCCAGCGAGGTCACCATCTCTATGCACGTGGCCCTGCAGCACACACAGCCAGCTGGGCTTATTTCAGGTGGGTTTTGAAGTACTCAGTGGTTAAGAAAAAGAAAAACCCTCATAACCCTAAGAGAAAATCCTAACAGAAAAACAACAAATGACCCCAAGTGTCCAACACTCCTCCATGCTCATTCAGCCCCTTAGATTTGTGAAAGAATTCAAAGTGTTTCTGTTGGAGGCAAACACCCCAATTATCACCTCACACTGGGGCAACTGCATCTTGCCTTTCCAATGAAGGTATGAAGTATTTTACACTCAAGGCAGCTTAAGAAGAGGCAGATAGAGAATTTTTCTGAAAAGGGTTTTCCAAGCAACACACACAAATACGTTTATTTTATCAGAATATCAGAGTTTTTACAGTGAAATCTCCTTGGCAGACTCACCAACATACCTGACCAGCACATCCTCTCCAGTCAGCTCCCCAATTAACTCAGGGATTAACCCACTGTTTGCACAGCAATTCAGAGACTCTGCTGACACTGATGAAATCTCCACAATTAACTAAATGAAAGCAAAAAGGACGGTTTATAAAAACATGATAATAATTCACAGTAACAGCCAAATACATCTCATAGTGCTGACTGACCCTATATACATTAAATATGGAATTAAATCATATTTTTATAATTAACCCAAATCTTTGCCTAAAGCAAGTTCATACAGAATTCCAAGTTTACAGCACATGCATCTGATTTCTATTCACAATCAGCTTTTCCTGTGAAGCTCTAGAATGGCTAAGTTGTGTAATTTCTCCTTTGACAAACATCTCTAGTCTGACAATTGCCATCTCTCCAGAACTTTCAGCAGCACTTCACATCCAAAGGTTAAGACACTGTTTGACTTTTATTTTCAGAGAAACAAGCACTTTAAGGTGTCTTCAGTAACTCTGTGTAGCCCTTCCAATGCCCTAAGCACTACATGTTAGAAAACAAACAGCAATCCACACTTTCACACCTCAAAATGGGAAAGAAGCCGTTACATCACGAGAGCCCACACTGCTGTGAACTTCCTACTCCTTTCTAGCTTTGCCAAAACACAGACATAAAGAGAAGTGTGTAAAGCAGTGAGAAACACTGATTAAAAAGCCATGAGAAACACTGATTTAAAAGCTCTCCTGAGAGCCAGGAGCAGCAGAGGACCTCCCCCACCTCATAGACTCTGTAGCGAACAACGTCACTCGTGGCCATCACGTTCCTCAGCTCACCCAACAAACTGCTCCCAAACAAAGCCTCCAAACCCTCCTGGCTCCGGGCTATTCTTGACAGAGATTTGATAGCCTGCAAGCAAAAACAGCAGCTCGTTATTAAAAACGAACAAAAGCACACAGAGAAGAAAACCCGAGATGATCAGGTTTAGTTCCAATGTTCTTCGTTAACTTATTAATTACAGCTACACATTTCATTTTAATTATGACTCAGTTTTCACGGATGAGAGCTGGTTATGATCACTGTCACCCAACTACCTCAGCTGGCAGGGGAATGGGACAATAAAGCCACGTTTACCTCTTTAGCCACTGCTATTTTCTCTCCACCAATGCAGATTATGATTTGCTGTAACAGCTCGGGGCTGTGGAGAATTTCTATGAGAGCAGCTGAGTCTTCAACAATCCTCCCAACCTGATCAAAGAATTACAGAAAATAACATTAAAACGAGCACTGGAACAGCTGCACAGAAAGCCAGAATCACCTTTTTTTGAGCTTTCTGGATTCAATCTCATCTGGCCAACACCTGCTTTTAGCTGAACCTGAAACTTCCAAAAGTCGATCCCAAACCACAACACCCCACGATCCTCTTCTTTCAAATTAATGCAACAAGTGTCGAGTTCCCACTGCCTGTTTGGTGTTTCCACAATCACGTTTAAAGTATCCTGAATGTCAAAATGTTGCTGCTTTTAGTTCTTACAGCACCTGCTTGGGAAGCTCTAACCAGGACACGTGGCAGAAGTTTTATTCCCAAGTTGCTTTTGTCAGGACATAGCTTTATACATTATAACTGAAATATCATAAAGCACTATGCACACACTGCACGTAGGTAATTATCCTAAATGGCACGAGTGTGGAAGGACACAATTCCTGCTTTTATCACAAACTGAGGAAGAAAGAGCAGATGGGGACTAACCCAGAGCTCACCACAGAGCTCTGTCCCCTCCTCCTGGCAGAAACCCCGTACCTGGGACATGGTGAGGATTTTCACGGAGTCATCGGGGTGGAAAAGGCCCTTCTGCAGCTCTTCCCTGAGGTTCTGGATCACGTAAAGAGGATCCAGGGCCTGCAGGAGCCTCTCCAGGATGGAAACACACGCGGACACCTGCTCCCTGGGAGGGACGGAGAGAAAACCGAGCCCTTGAGGAAAGGGACACCGCTGTGCCACCTCCCGCCCCAAAACAGCCCAAGGAATGAGCCGGGGAGGCGGCAGGAATCCTCCGCACAGGGAGAACAGCAACGAGGGCCCGGCGGGGCCGGTCAGGCCCGCGGCACCGCGCCGGAGCTCACCGGTCATTGACGCCCAGGAGGCCGAAGAGCGCTACCAGGTGGTGCCCGCCAAGGCGGGCGCGGAGGGCGGCGGGCGGTACGGCATGCACGGCGACCCGCAGGGCCCGCAGCTCCTCCAGCGCCGGGTCCCGCTGGACCGCCCGCTCCAGGAGCTCCGCCGCCGCCTCCGCCATCTTGGCCGCCTCCGCCATCTCCCGGGAGTCTCGCGAGATCTCGCGGCGCTCCTTGGCAACCGCCGGGCGGGAATATCGCGAGAATTCGGCTCGCCCGCAGCAACCGCCTCGCGGAAGCATCGCGAGATCTGCGGCCGCGCTTAGCAACCGCCGCGCCGTCGCTAAGGGCGCCCTTCGCGTCCGCCCAAATGTAAACAAAATGTCCGCGCGCCGCGCCCCGCCTTGGCTCCGTCCCCTTCTGTGCGCGCGGAGGGGGCGTGGTCCCGGCGGCGGGCGGGGCGTGTCCCTGTTGCGGGCGTGGTCCCGGTGATGCCCGGGGCGTGTCCCGGTTGGGGGCGTGGTCCCGGTAATGGGCGGAGCGTGTCCCGGTTGGGGGCGTGGTCTCACCTGGCTGGCTGGGCTCGCACCTCTGAGGGGCGGGTGGGGGTCGCTTTGCGGGTCGCCGTGTTTTGGAAAAGCCGGGATAAACGGCGTTGTCGGGGTTCGGGAAGGGGAAATGCTCATCCCGGGAGAGCGGGGACAGCCGGTCCCATCCCGGTGTTGGCCCGGAGCAGCTCCCTGGGCCGCGGAGAACGTGCCAACCCCCGATGTCTTCAAGCTGAATTTTCTCACCTTTTGCAAAACAAATTGATGCCGTCGCGTAACTTCTGCAACGGGAGCTGCTCTAATAAAGAACTTTGTGCTTCCAGCTCTGCGGAAGGTTACATCCCCCAAATAAATATCGAATAGGGGTTCGGCTGTTCTGCAGGCTGGCAGAGAATGAGACCCCCTGACAGGTTATGGGAACTGACAGGGGACAGTAAAAAGTTCCAGAGGGGGACAATAAAGTTATACAAGGGGACAATAAAGTTACAGCGTGACACAAACAGCGCTCGGCTCCTCTGCCCCCGTCCCTCACAGGAGATTTGGGGTACAAACACCGCGCCAGGACTCAGCACCTGCCCGGTGGTTTCTGTCCGAAGAGCCCCGACGCCGGATGAAATCGGAGGAAATAACAGTTTTATAGATGGGGGAAATCAAAGCAAAGGTAACAAATGACATCACCAAGTCTCAGAGCACCGCGGACGGCACTGGGAGGATCCCAGTGCTCGTACTGGAGGCAGAGCCTGGAAATCCCAGATGTTTGATACCAGCGGCGCCAGCACTCGGGTGTCTGACCGCACTTTTGGGGTGCCAATCCCTGCTATTTGCCCCCCACCAGCTCTGCAGGTCAGGCGGGTGCCGAGGCCGGGGGTGGCAGGTGGGGACACGACCCGCGGGGACACCGCGCTGTCCCTTGTCCCCGCAGCGGGCGGGCACCAAGCCGGGGAGGAAGAGGAGGAAGAGGAGGAAGAGGAGGAGGAGTCAGTGCCGCCTGTCCAGGCAGCGCTCCCGGCTCGGGCAGAGCAGGTGGAGGGGCCGCAGGACATGGAGGGGCTGAGCCAGCGCTGCCCGCTGCCCACCGCTGCCCAGGGATGCCCCCGGCCCGGCCGCGCCACCTTGGTGCTGGTAAGTGGGAGCGTCGGGACTGGCATGGACACGGGGCTGTCATGGACACGGGGCTGGCATGGAGATACAGGACACGGGACACTCCCTGAGGAGCCCGACAGACACCAACCCACTCTAAGCAGCCGTGGGAATACCCGTCTGTACCTTTGCTAGCAAACCTCTCCCCAAAACCATCGTGCAGGAGAGGGGGGACTCCCTGTGTCTGCTGGGAGAGAAGCAGATTTCCAAGTTTTTTTACAGCGTTGGCGCGAGTTGTGTTCGGGTGGTGTTGTTCAGTTGGGGTGGTTTTTAGCAGAATCTCATCAAAACGAGGCAAAAAGTCCTGGCATGGTGATTTGAAACCTAAAGCTGTTTGTAGTTCACCGAAGCCAGAAGAAGTGTTGCAGAAATTTGAGTCTCTCTGCACTAAACTGGCGTTTTGCTGCTCAGTGCTTTTCAGTGAGGAGCTTAAAACCTCACAGGGGTGTTTTCAGTTTTGTTCACTTCAGTATTTTGGCAATCATGAGTTTAATTGGTTTATCAGGCAGTAATCCTGACGTTTCACTCCTCTTTTGCACCATCCCTTGGCAAATACAATTACTCTGGGGGAAAAGGGGGTGTTATCTTCCTTTTCAGAAAAAAAAAAGGCTGGGGGGAAACAACAGAAAAAACAAGGTAGTGTTCATGTTTGTTCTAATATTCAACCCCAAATAATCCTGGGGGTTTCCTCATCACGTGCACGTACATCTTCCAAGAAGATTAATGATCACCAGGCTGAACAGGTTGGATGCTTTGGTTGTTTTTTTTTTTCCCTGAGCAAGGAGAATGATTACATTTTAATCTGGAAAAAATAGGTACACCAGCACATCTCTGTTTGGCTTGTAGCTCGCTGAGTAGCTTCTGGGATTTGTTGTATAATATTTGTTAAATGGCTTAGTGGGAAAAAAAGAGCACAGAAGGAGCTCTAAAAATTATGATGAGAAGTCTTGTGGTAGCAAAGAATATTTCCTCAAATGGATTGGGAAAGAGGAGACAAGCAATACAACACATCAGTCATTTTCCAAATGGGAAGGAGCTCCTGGCTTTATGGTAGCAAGAGAGATTTTTAATTCAATTAAAAAAAAAAAAAAAGATTTCTACATTAATGCTGCAATGGCAGGTTGTTCAGAGGACAAAGGAGGGTGGAAATAAGAGGGGAAAAAGGAATATATTGTTAGTCTTCTAAGCATTTTTTAATCACTGTAGCTGAATCAGGGCCAGATGCTGTTTATGTCAAAACCAAAACAAAAGACAAAGGGAAGGCGCTGCAGCCCACAACGGCACCGTCCTTCAGCTGGTCCTCAGCACTCCAAATTAACCTCACCATTCCCACAGCATCCCTGCTGGGATAATGATACGTTTTTGGGAGGCTGTTTATGGCATGTGAGCACAAACAGCAGCGAAGGGGCTTGCTGGGAATAGCAGCTCCTGCACAGCAAACCCCACTTGTTGCTGCTGCTCTGCCGGGCCACGGGCAGGGCGTTGGTGTTCGTGCAGCCCTGCAGGCCTGGGCTGTGTCCTTTAGGGTTTCTGTGCCCCACAGGATCCAGTTTCACTGTGATTTTTTGTAGCAGGTAATTAAGCTGAAATGGATTTAAAACCTGCCTGGAAAGTCGGGCTGTGGGGCTGGAGCGTGGGCTGGGTGGGCTGCACAGAGCTAAGGCAGAGGAGAATAATCTGACAGGGCAGGATGGAAATCACCAGGCTCCAGCCCAAATCTGTTTCCCATGGACAAATCCCTGCCCCTGGCTGACATCCTGCTCTTCTCCTGCCCACATCCCCAGGGAGGCAGAGGGTCCCGTTCCCCCATTTCCCAGAGGGATGGACACACCTCAGCCCTGGCACGTGGCTAAAGGACGGCTGCAGATGTGTCCTGAGCAGGAGAGGTGTGCTGGGTGTGGGAGCCATTCCCTTCTTGCTCTTTTTTGCAGTAGAAGCCGAGACATTCCCTGTCTTAGCTCCTTATTTTTCTTCAGAAAACCAGGCCTGGCTGCTGTGGTGGGGTCTGTAACCCCAATTAGTGTGGGGTAACCTCCCACAGCCGAGGCCTGGGCACCTCTGGGCTGATACAGCCTCAAAACTGCCCCTCTCCTGCCCTGAGCAGGAGATTGGCCCTGCTGGAGGGGAATGAACCCTCCTAGCAGCAGGTTCTCACCTAATTTAATTTAACTGGTCCCTGCAGTGCTGAGAGAAGCCTGGAAATGTCCCTCCAGCCCCACACAATGCAGTAAACATCCCGTTTTACCGTGTCTCACCTCCCATCACCCGGGTGTTCTCTCCGAGGTGCTGACGCTGTTGGTGCTCATGTACCCCTTGCTCAGGGGCCTGGCTCTGCACCTGCACTCGGCTGTCACGGGCAGCTACATCCCAGGGACACATTCCATCGCCTTCGTCAACTGCCTCAACGAGCAGATCGCCAGGGACATCGCCAGGTACGGAGGCGCTCCCCTTGCTTGTCTGCTTGAGTGGTTCCAAAGCTGGAATAAAGCTGAATGTTCCCTTGTCCCTCTGTGCTTTGCATTTCTAGAGGGGTGAGGCCCTGGCACAGGGTGCCCAGAGAAGCTGTGGCTGGACAGGGCTTGGAGCAACCTGGCATAGTGGAAGGGGACAGGGGCTGGAGTGACAAAAGATTTGAGGTCCCTCCAAACCCAACCCATTCTGGGATGCCTGAGCAATGCTCCTTTCCACAGACTCTGTACCATAACCCCCTTCCCAGAGCTGCTCTGTCCCAAGGAAAGCTGGCACTTGCCTCTGAAGCCAATGCCATGGTAACATCAAGCAATTCTCAATTTATTTCTCTGCCTTGCATTTTCAAGACTCGTTTTCAAGCTATGACCGTGAATTTCTGGGTTTTCAGATGGATTAAGCTGCAGCCTGGTGTTCTCTGATCTACCACAGTCTCTATTCCTCTCTAGAACAACACAGACAGCACAAGGCCAGGAGGGTGTTTATGGAGAGGGACAAAGCACAGTGCTCTGAGGTGAAAATAAAGGAAGTATGAAAGTGGTCCACAACAAACGCTTGTGAGGTACCACCTGGCAGCACCCTGCTCACCAGCAAACCTCAGGGAATGAGGGCTTTGCCTCGATTTTTGCTTCTTCTGTTTTAATATGTGAGATACTTTGCGTGACATTTTGCATGCAGAGTTTTTTTCACACGTCTGTCAGTCCCTGGCTCAATGGATGGTCTGTGCAAAGTACTGAACCCATGTTGACTGGGGAAGTGTTTATGATGGACCGTGAAGTTTCCTGCAACACCTCCTGCGCTGTTTTCCTGCTGCCCTGCTGCTGCCAAAACCCCTCCGTCTCCAGCAAAGAGCTCCCAGCCATGTTCAGGAACTGACAGGCTACTGAAAGGGAGTTTGTGTCACCTTAAATACTGCAACTGTACTAAGAAATTCAAATAGAATTATGTCTGCCCTGCTCGATGCCTCCTAAAAAAAAAAAGGAGCAACCGTACCCGGTGAAAAGAGCCTCAGTTCCTGAAAATGCCCCATCTTAACAGCTTTGCAAATGCTTTCCACTCTTTGTTCCCCATCTTGCAGGGAAGGGAGAGGACATAAATCACTCCCCCCTCGCTGAGATATGTGTGCTTTGGTTGTGGTTTTACTGGTGGAGTAATTACTCCTTTGTTCTGGAATTTGGAGCAGTGAGCCCTGGCTGTAGGGGATGACACAGGGCCTCGACGCTGCTTTTCCCCCACTCCTTTTTCCTGTGCTGTCGTGTTTGTTCTTCCTTTGCACTGCCCCGTGGAGCACTCACTCGGATGGATCGGTCTGCAGGGAGATTTTTCTCTGGTTTAAGGAAAAGGGGTTCAAGCTTTGGGTAAGCAGAAGAGCTGCAGGTAGAATTCAGCATCTCAAGACCTTCTTGCCTGCCCCCTGTGCGTGCTGGGAGGCGCTGACCCCCTTGGCTGGGTGGTGTGGCCACTGCGCCTCGCCCACCTTACCCAGCACCCCGTCAGCCCCCGCTGCTGCTGCAGATTTGTGTTTATCATTTTCCTTGATTTTCTGCTTATCAATATTTAATCTGTCTCACTTGAGGGCCTGTTGTGAGGCACAGACAAAGAAGCACACCATTAAGTGCCCAACCCAGAGCTGTCATGTATTATGCAGACATTTTCCACAGATCACATTCAGCTTCTTACAATGTTCCCCGTTCCCCCGGCGGCCTCTTGTTGCTGCTCAGCTTGCTGGGACAGAGCCCAAGATCCCAGTTAGGATCCCATTTATTGAGACAGAGCACCCAAAGCAAAAGGCTCCTGTGCTAAAATGCCTTGCAAGTTGCAGGCAGCAAATCCAAACTGATTTGTGCCGTGTGTGACATGACACTCACAGCAGGGGTGGCTCTGCTCGTGCTGCTGCACTTTGTTGGTCTAAAGATTAACTCAAGATGCTCCACGAGCATTAAATGCCTAGAACTGCCTACACATGGTGAGAGCAAACAACCCTGAGCCTCCTGGGGTGCTCCTCCTCTCCAGCCATGGTCCCCCCAAGCCAGTGCTAAAGAAAACCAAAGGTGGAGTCACTGGTGCCCTGCCTGAAGGGACAGCTGCCGCCTCCGTGAGAAGGGCCAGACACTGCTGTGGTCACAAAACACAACATTTGCCCCCCTTTGTTCTAAAAATCTGCCCTGAGATTGCTTCGGTGCTCTGTGATCCCTGCAGTATCACTTCTGCTGGCAGCCCCGAGCAGCTCTGCAGCAACAAACCAGCCCACAGCTAACGGAGGCAGCCGGAGGGAAGGAATTTATTTGGGCTTCACATTTCTAGGACATTTTGGGTTGAAAAACCTTGATGTTATTAATTTAACAAGATGCACATTTAGGCTGCTCTGGGAGGAAAGGGCACAGTTTGACAGTGGCAGATAAACCCCTTCCCATCCATTCCAGCCCTGGTTCTTGCGGTCCCATGGTTCAGCACTGCCCTGGTGATCCCGCGGCCAGAGGGGCACAGGGCTGGCACTGGGCAGGGTCCTTGCACCCTCCAGGCCAGGAGCAACACCCAAACTCCCTCCTCAGCACAGAGAGAGTCCCGGAGCTCGGCTAGAATGGACTGATCTGAAGTAGCTCCAGCCAAAGGTCACCTCTGCCTCTGTTTTCTCAGGGTAATAAGTAACCCAAAATTCCGTGTCTCCAATGTCAAAGCTGCTGCTGGCAGTCCTGGGCAGCACAAGGGAATGTCCCCATGGCTGGGGGTGAGCACTGAGCTGGGCTGGCACTGACTCCCCTCCTGTCTCCCCCAGGGCCATCATGGATAAGAAACTGGCTGCCTACGTGAACATCCTGCCCAAGAGCTCGGCCTTGTAAGTCGGGCTGGATATTCCCCAATGGAGGAGGCAAAGCTGGGCTCCGCAGGGAGGGAAGGAGGGGATGGACACAGCCTTCAGTGACCAGAAGGCTGCTGGGTCTGTTTGTTGTTGCAGATGATGGGGACGATCCTCACCGGGCTCTGAGCCTGTTGAGGAGCACAGATGCTCCGACTGCCCGTGGGGACCATTTGTTTATTGGTTACTTGGCTACATGGACATCCACCAATTCAGGATTTATGGTCCTGAGGACATGGTGCCTGTTATCAGTGACTCTAAAAAGAAGCCAAGATAGGGACCAGAAAAGGCCTTTACAAAATTAAGCAGCTTTTTCAGGCAGGAGGAGCAGCATGTTTGACCTTGGAACAGGCCCAGCCCCGCTCTGCAGGTGTCCTCAGCTGTCCATGCAAAGGGACTGCGCTTGTTAGAGGGGTGAAAGAGCAAAGCCCCAAAACAGCTTTTCCTCATAGAAACCCCCTGATTTCCCCTTCCTCCTAGAAGTGAGGAGCAGATCCCACTGCAGCCTTCCCTCAGGAGGGGATCCCCGCAGTGCACCCCCATATCCCAGCTGAGGCAAACCCAGTGATACCCTGCTTCCCCTTATCCGTCATTTCCTGCTACCCCAAAAGGCGGAGCAGAGCTGCTCCTGCACAGCCCTGGCAGCTCCGGCTGGATTCTGCTCCGTGCCCTGCTCAGGAGACACCGCGACACCTCTGAGTCCTCCTCGTGCAGGAGCCCAGCAGGGAGATGAGATCAGGACGGGCTCCTGGCAGCGAGAATGTTTTGAAAGGTCATATCTGACTCATGAGAAGTGCAGCTCCTCTCCTGTGGGGAAAGAGAGGAGGAAAGCTCAGCCTCGCAGCCACAATCCCTGCAGGCACTGTCCCACTGGGGCCACCAGCACCACCACAGCCCCCACAGGCCCCCCATTTGCCCTACCAGTCCCCCTGGGCAGATTCTGTGAAGGAGGCTCTGGTCCATAAATCTGGGGTGCTCACTCCGGAGCTGTTTCGGGGCCAGTGATGCTTCTTGAGCCACTTTGTAAAGAAATGGCCACGTGCAAAGGGCACCAAGCAGGGAAAGCATCCTGAGGGTTGGCATGGCTGCAGGCAGAGCTGGATTTGCTGATGCTGCTTTTCTTTTAAATCCAGGTATTTCTGGAAAGGGGAACTGGAAGAATCCACTGAAATACTGCTGGTAAGCGATCATTCCCTACATCACAAAAATCCCTGTTGCGAACAGCCCCAGCCAAAAGGGGCTGCAGGGAGGTCTGGGGGGGTGGCACCGACCTGCCGGGTTTGGGATGGTACCCAGGGACCCCAAATACCTGTCTGTGGCCTTGGCAGTGACAGCTGGGGCAGGCAGCCTGGATCAAGTTGGGATCATCCCCCAGGGAAGAGCCCAGGAAGGGCTCCTGTCACACCCCAGGCCGTGCTGGATGGGGGCAGTGGAACTGCACCTCAGGATCCCTCCATCCCTTCACATCCCCCTTGGGGTTTGTTTTGGTCAGGATCCCTCCATCCCTTCACATCCCCCTTGGGGTTTGTTTTGGTTCTTTTACTCTCCACAGCTGGTGAAGACAAGGACGTCCAAAATAGGGGAATTGTCCAACTACGTCAGGTGAGGCTCTGGCTCCGCGCGAGCACTGGGTGCCCCATCCAAGGTAGGCTGTCACCTCCTGCTCCAGCTTTGGGAGTTCCTTGAGCCCCTTCCCACCCAGGGAGGGTTAAGTGTTCCTGCTGTACCTTATGAGCCAGAAAATCCCAGAGACGGCATCAGCAAAAAGGAAAAAGTGGCAGAAATATCAGCTGGGCTTCACCCAGCCCCTCCGTGCTGGATTCGAGGAGGGATTCTCCCTCTCCTCGCACAGGTTATTCCCTGACAGCCTCCTGACAGGACTTCCTGCGTTTCCCGCTCGGGGAGCACACTCAGCTTTGGGCCAGGCCCCCGGCAGTCTGTGGTAAACCCCAAACTCAAAGCAAAATTCCCACGTGGCAAAAAGAAGCTGCGGGTGCTTTGAAGTGCGGGGAGGGCGCGGGGCAGGGCTGGGGCGCGGCTGGCGCTGACTCTGCTCCTCCGCGCCTGGTTCCACTTTAGATCCATCCATCCCTTTGAAATCCCCGAAATCATCAGCCTGCCTATCGACCAAGGAAACCCTCTGTACCTCAAATGGATAGAGGAGAACGTCCCACGGGACTGAGAAGTGCAAAATGCCGCTCATTTTGGGGGGAGACCGGGACCCTGCTGAGCCGCGCGGGAGGCAGCTTCTATCTTCTCGTGTTTGCTGTGCCTCAGGAGCTCGGGATTGGGAAACATCCCCTCCTCGGCCTGCCCGGGGAGCGCTGAGCAGCCGGGAGCCGGTGCAGGTTGAGCTGGGGAAGGGCCGCCCGCACCAAAGGCTGTGCATGAGGATACGCGGAGATGTTCCTGCCGGGACGCTCGGGGGCTGCCTCAGGCTGCCAGCAGCGCATTTCAGCCGGGAGCCGTGGCCCCTGCAGTGCCGTGTGTCCCCACAGCCCTCGCCCGAACCCTGCCCGGCCCCCTGCTCCCCGCAGCGGCGGTGCCCGCATCCTGCCCCGCTCTGCCTCTGCTTGCCCGGCCCCGAGGCTGCAGGATGTGGATGTGGCCGGGCACCCCGCGCCGCGCGGCTCCCGCCCTCCGCTGCTGGCAGCCAGCGTGCTGCTGGAGCCTCACAAAATCCAAGGAAGCGGCAAACTTCCAGCAGATGCCGCGAGGATTCAGCGGGAGCCGCGAGCAGCACGCAGAGGCTGTGCCCTGTCATGGAGAGCTGGCACGGGCCGGGCAACATCCGCGGCCACTTCGGGGAAGCCGAGTGCCAGCAGGACCGCGGCGCTGCCCTGGCCCTGCATCCCGACCCCCACCTGAGCAGTGGCTTTCTGCCAAGCTGACCCTTGTAGAAAGATCCTTACGTTAATGGTTGATGGGATATAACTTAGGGAACATTTTCGAGTTATTTATGGGACTGGGAAGGGAATAGACAGGAGGGTTCTTACCTGGGCTGGCTCACAGCTGGGCCGGAGGAAGGGCCCGTCCTGGGCTTGCAGGACACAACTCTGCCCCGTGGTGGCACTGGGCATCCCGACTCAATAATCCTCACACTCCAAAAAACGCAGTGACGTTGAAAAAAACTCCCACTTTTTAATTGTACATCTGACATATTAATTACAACTTGGGTATAACCAGAGTTGCTTCCAAGCAGCAACCTGGACTCAGAAATCAGAAGGTGCACAGAGTTGTTATAACCTCTATTACAGCGAATGCAAAATATACTCTGCAACAAAAATACTTTTAAAGGCTCCACATTCAATTCTCTGCAAGAAGCCAGGAGAGGAGGAGAGGGAAGAGAGAGGGAGCAGAGAGGAGCCAGGGCCACATCCTGTGGGTGCCCCTAGGAGTGCAATGTCCCGTGGCACACGCCACAGGCATGACCCTGCTCAGCCCTGGCACAGCTCTTGGCAGCCCCCTGGAATCACGAGGGCTCCACAGGCACTCAAGAAAGGGAAAATGTTTTAAGTGATCCTTCGAGGACAAAGCTAAGGCAGGACAGGGAGTTTTCCAGCTGCTGGACCCCTCCCTGCCAGGGATGGGGGGGCCTGGCAGCACCTCCCCCACAAGGACAGGGACACTCTGCTCCAGCTGAGCCGAGGTCCCACAAGCACAGGTAGGACAGGACAGGGTCTGCTGATGGACAGGACCCCACAGCCCAGCAGGGCCCACCCCCCATCCCATGGGACAGTCGTGGTGGGATGGAGGAGAGACGAGGAGGACAACATTCAAAATCCCTCTCTCTCTCTCTCTCTCTCTCTCTCTCTCTCTTAAGGAAAAAAATCTAACACATCTATCTGATATTGGAATCTTTTTTTAAAAAGCCAGCTGCTCTGCTCCTGCCCAAGCTGGCAGTATTGCTTTGTTAAAGGAGGGGGCTACTCCTTCTCTCCTGCAGACAAACCAAGCCCAGTGCTCACAAACATCACCAGTACGAGACAGAGGCACAGCCACGAGGCCCCAGGGATGGCCCCAGGGATGGCCCCAGGGATGGCCACAGGGATGGCCACAGGGATGGCCACAGGGACTCCGGTACAGCCCCCTCCCCCTGCCCCCGCTGTCCTCTTCAGCCTTTTTTTGGTTTGTCTGCTGGTTTGGCACATTTGGGATGAAGATTCCTGTAGAAACAAAGGCCTTGGGCTCCAGTCTGTGAAGTGCCCATGGTGGTTTTAAGGCAAAGGAGGATTTTTTGGACGATCTCTTCCAGGATCATGATTGTCAGAAGAGGGAGATGAAGCTGCTGCAGCATCACGCACAGTCCAGGCTGTGGGGTGAGAGCAAAGCTGCCCCATGGCTGCAGCAGCCACGCGTGGGCTGCCTTTGGGGCAGTTTCCTCTCACGTAAAACAAACCACATTCCTTTAATGAATGGATTCAGGATGAGGTGGAAAACCCCAAGAGCTGTCCCCAGTTTCCCATGGGCACAGAGAGGAGCTGTGAAAGCCCAGGGATGAGGAGGGGTCCGTGCTTTGGCAGCAGGACCCCTCGAGGCTGCTGGCTCAGGCCGGGACACCGGGATAAGCCAGGCTGTGCCAGGCACAGGCAGAGGTGAGCAGGGTGTGGGGTGCCCCCCAAGCTGTGCCAGGGGGACCCTTCTGGAAGGGCCGGACCCCCTCCCTGCTCTGAACACCACCAGGATGGTGCCTCGGGCCCGGCCAAACACTCCAGGGGGAGAGCACGGCCGGGCCGCGCTCTGCACAAACACAGCCAAGAAACTAAAAATTGTTAACATTAAAAAACCAGAGTGTCAGGGCTTCGGGCTTCGCTCCCGGGCAGCGCTGCCGGCCTGGGCGCTGCCTCCACCCGCCGAGACTCCCGGGGCACGGGACCAGCGCCTCTCCTGTGCCTCACCGGCTTCCCCAGCATCCCGATCTCCTCTGCTTTGGCTCCGGGAGAGGTTTCGGGGCTGGCGGGGCTCAGTAGGGGGTGGTGCCTTCCCACTCCACCAGGTACTGCACCTTCCCCTCGAGCGTCACCCGCCGGGCCAGCACCTGGTACTTCTCCCCGCACACCAGGCGGCCCGCGGCCCCGAAGTAGCTGCTGATGGAGGACTTGAGGTGCGACAGCGAGGAGTCGTCCTCGCTGATGCTCTCGAAGGTGTGGCTGTCGATGCCGTCGTCGGGACGGTCGGGGCCGGCCGCTGCCTCGCTGCCCTCGGGGGTGGCCGCGGCCGGGCGCCCGCCCAGCTCGCCCCCTCTCCTCTTGGCCCCCGAGGCGTAGGCTGGCACCGCCAGTTTGCGCTTGCGGCTGCCCACGGTCCTGCGGCTGCCGGGGAGGGCACAGGGCAGGAGTGAGAGCGGCACCCAAAAGGTGCCCCCCCCGTCCGTTCCGGCTTCTGGAATTTGGGGGAACCCAAACTGGGGCTCCGATCCTGCACACCCAGCAAGTGCCACTTCGGCACCCCCAGCCCGTTTGGGACACAGGGAGGAAAAGCTCCCAGATGTGGGATGTGAAGGGGGGACACGCAGGCCTGAGCCCCCCTGGCCATGCCGCCAGGACCCCTCTGGAAGGGGGCAAGGGGCACAGTCCTCACCTGGACTCGTAGGAGAGGCTCGTGGTGGCCGAGCCTGAGGTGCTGGTGGCATCCGTGGAGTCCACATCCGATAGGAAAGTCTGTCCTGAGCTGGCACTGTGGACAGGACAGGGTGGGGTGGGACAGGCTGAGATGTAGCACCGGTCCCAGCCTGGCACCAGCAGCACCCCTGGCCCCCCACACCCCCGGTCCGGCTGCACGGACCTTTTCAGGCTCTGGATCTCATCCAGCGTGAAGTCGAAGATGCTGGCCAGGTGGTGGTTGGTGCTCCAGGCCGAGGTGAAGTCGCTCTGTGCCACAAAAACAAGCTCACTCCTCACTGCCTGGCACGGGGGTGCTGCCCACACCCCACCCCTGGCACCCTCTGCCCGGAGCCACCGCGCTCCTTCCCGTGGCCCCGCTGCCCTGGGAAGTGGGCTCGGCGTGGAACATTCCCCAGGGTGAGGGGCAGGAGCTCTCCCTGCCCGTACGAGTGGGGAAAACTTGCAGGGAGCGCCGGGGCCGGGCAGTCCCACACGGCTGCCAAATCCCAGGCTGGCTGCACAGGGGAGGGGGCGAAGGACTCACGCTGGGAATGGCATCCTCCAGCAGGAACTTGGCCCTCTTGCGCCGCGCTCGCCGCTTCTGCTGCTCGAGCTGCCGCGGCAGGAGGCTGCAAACAGGGCGTGAGGGGGGCGCGGGCACGGCGGGGCTGCTGCGGGAATGCCCGGGGCAGCGGGGCCTCTCACCTGTCCTTATGGGCGTATTTGCTTTTCCCTCTCTTCTTCAGCTCGCAGGAGCCGCTCTCGCCCTCGCCGGGGGCTTTCTCCGGCAGCACCTTGCTGGGGGGGTTCGGGGGGACGCGGATCCGCAGGCGGAAGATGCATTTCTTCTTTTTTATCTCCTTCCCGCACAGAAACCTGGGCGGCAGAGGGGAGGGAACAGCCCTCAGCCGGGGTGGCACGGGAGTCCTGCCCCCCGCCCTGTGCCCGTGCCTCGCCCCGGACTCACCTGCTTTTGTAGCTGTTGAGCGCGTTGAGGAGGTGGGGGCCGCGCTCCGAGATGGGGGTGCCCGTGAGCTGCGGGACAGGGGGGCAGGCAGGGCTCAGTGCCCGCTGTGGTTATGCAAAATCCAAACAGACGGGGGAACCCGAACTCCGGATTTCGGCTCCTGCCCGGGCTCGGGGAGGGAGAGAGGGAGCCAAGGCCCGGCCAGAACCACCCGGGCCTGGCACTGCCGCCCTGGGGGAGCCGCCCCGTCCTGCCCCAGGACAGGTTTCCAACACCTTGGTGTGAGTGCTTCTCCCAGCTCCAGCTCCCGCTGGGAAAGGTGTCGGCTCTGACACTCCAGCAAGGGAAATCCCAGCACAGAGGAAAGGGATTAAGCTCCTCTGGAGCAGGAGCTGCCATGCTGAGCGCTGCACGAGCTGGGGTGACATTTCTCACTCCCACAGCTGCTCTCCAGCCCGAGCCCGGGGTGTGTTTGTACCTTCCCGAGCTGCAGCGGGTCCCAGTGGTGGTTCACAAAGGCCAAGATCTCCTCGAAGTCAAAGTACTTCTTCTTGCTCTGCACACCCAGGTTGTAGAGGGCGAGATGGACGATGTCCACCCTGCAGCAAAGAGGGGCACAGGGTCAGCAGCTCTGGCAGGATGGTGCCACCGCCATGCCCTGCTCTGCCAGTGCCACTCCAGCTCCCAGGTCCTCCCAAAACCCACCACTGGCACCTTCCCACACTCCACAGGGGAAGCAGTCCAGCCCAGAGGTGTATCCTGGGGGATGCCCCAGCCAGGACAGCATCCCTTGAGCTTTGGGGAGAGATGGGACACTGCCTGCAGCTGGGGGAAAACCCAAACACACAATCCTGGAATGGTTTGTGTTGGAAGGGGCCTTAAAGATCACCCAGTCCCACCCTCTGCCATGGGCAGGGGCACCTTCCACTAGACCAGGTCCCTCAGAGCCCCGTCCAGCCTGGTCTGGAACACTTCCAGGGATCAGCCAGCCCAGTGTCCCAGAGCCACCCGGGCACATCCCAAAGGAGCAGAGCCCGTTTCTCACCATCTCAAGGGCAGGCGCTTGATGTATTCAGGTCCCTGGTTGCACACGGAGCAGAAGAACACATAGAACCTGGAAAACATCGTGGAGGGAAAATGCTGGGAGTGAGGATCACTCCTACAGCCGTGCAGGGCCCAGGGATGGCTCAGGTGGGGCTGTGCTCTGGGTGCCAACGGAGCAGCGGGGCTCTGTGGGACAGGGCCCCCGATCCATGTCGGTGCCAGATGGTTCAGGGAGACACAACTGGGATGTGTCCATATGAGTCCCCCTTGGGAAGCCACCTCAGCAAAGCCCAGAAGGGACGTACCGGTCTCCGAACATCATGGGGTCGCTGAGGCACTGGGTACAGGCTTCGTGGAACCACTGCCGGCAGCGGTAGCACTGCAGCATCTTCAGGTACCACCTGGGCAGGGGCAGGAGAACGGTGACACTGAGGGCAGCGTGTGGCAGCCACCGCCCCAGTCCCCTCCCAGGCACGGACCCCTCCCCAGCCAGGGAGAGAAAGCTGTCCCTAACTTGTATTTCTGGTGCAAACGCTGCCTCCGGGAGCGAGCAGGGACCCGGCGGGCAGAGGCAGCGTGGGGAGCAAAGCCGCTGGCCCCGGGGCAGCGCCCTGCAAGCCTGGGATCAAACATCCCCGCCCTGATCCCATCACAGGCGGGGCCTTACTCTCCGGGGCCCCCGCAGTAGCAGTAGCACTGCTGCTGGTTGGTGCGGTGTGGGGAGTCCCACTCCAGCAGCTCGGGGTTGTAGGACAGCACCATCTTCACGGCTTGCAGCGTCCTGGCAATGGCTCCTTTCTTCAGGGCACCCCCTTTCTGTGGGGGAGACAGGCACGGGGTCAGCAGAGGCACCCGAGGGCCGCGTCCTGCCCCGCTGTGCGGGACGGGCAGCACACGGAGCCGGGAACGCGGGGCAGCCCCGCTCACCCGCACGGCCAGGGCAAAAATGCAGCGGCGGCAGAACCACGGCGTCCCCAGCGGGCCCTCGCCGCCGCTCGCCACCGGGATGTGGCACTGCTGGTGATAACCTGCGGGAGGGCTCGGAATCAGCGCCGCGGGGCCGGCCCCACCAGAGCCCGGGGTGGGACACGGCAGAGCCCGGGCTGGGACACCCGCACTCACCCAGCCCGCACTTCCCGCAGATGAGGATTTCGTTCCTGGGGCCCGACGTCTTCCCCAGGCAGATGCTGCACTTGGGCTCCTCGCCCGGGACTCCGGCTGTGGGACAGGGGTGGCAGAGGTGGGACAGGGGTGGCAGAGGTGGGACAGGGGTGGCACAGGTGGCACAGGGATGGCAGAGGTGGCACAGCCGCGTCCCCGTGCTGCCGGGAAGGGTCCCGCGGCATGGCAGTGGGAAAGGGAGGCCGGGGCAACACTCACCATGCTGGATGTCCTTCCAGAGGACCCAGTACTTGGAGTTGTCCTCGAACGTGACGAGGCAGCTCTGCTTGGAGCCGCTCACCTGCCAGGAGAGAGCGGGAGGAGCGGTTGTGTGTCAGCTCCCACTCCCAGCACTTCCCTGTTTTCCTTGGTGACTGATCCTGTCTCTCGGGGCTGCGGGAAGTCAGGTTTGGGGCGTGACACCCCGGGGCAGGATGACGACCCAAAATGCCCCGCTGGCCAAAGAAAGACACATTGCAGCCCAGGCCAGCACCCCCCGAGCCACGAACCGAGCCCAGGAACTGCACCGGCTCCGCTGGCACCGGCACCTCTTCGGGTTCTCCCGCCCCCCGGGGATGCCCACGTTACCCTCTTGATCTTGCCGAGGTAGTAGAGCCCGTCTGTCCAGCGGCACAGCACGTACTGCCCCTCGGTCAGCCTGACCATCAGCTCCCGGCAGCCGCTGCCCCTCCGCGCCGAGCCCGCGGCCGCTGCCTGCTGGACACGGCCGGCGGCCGCGTACACATCCCGGATCAGGGGGTTCAGCTTGCTGGTCTCCATCAGCACGGCCTGGAGGGGACACACACGCTGTCACCTGCCCTCTCGACACGGCGCAACATCAGCCGGGCACGGCGTCCCTGCGGGTTTTGCCTGGGAGGACCGAGGCTGGAGGTGGTTCAGCCCCACCAGCAGGGGCTCAGGACGCTGCAGAACAAGTGCCGGTGAGACGGTTCCTTCCCACGAAATCCAGGGAGCGGCCAAAATCTTTGCTACTGGCGAACAAGAGGGAATTAACCCCCGACAGGCTCCCCCAGCGCTGGGACGCGCCACAGCTCCGCGTGGTTCCGTTTGGGGAAGGGATAAAAGCTTCAAATTTACGGCGATTTTTAAATCACCATTTCCGCGCAGTTTTGTGGGCTCCCAAACCACCGGGACTGCTGCAGCAGTAGGGATGTGCCAGCACCACCCACAGCGAGCCAACCCAGGCGGCCGAATGTCACCGCCACGAGGTTTGGGGTGCAGGAGGCAAAGAAACCATCCCCGGCAGAGCTGCGATCCCAAAAGACACCACGGAAACGCCTTGAAAGGGACTTTTTCCCCCTTGGCGCTCCCGTCACGGCCACACATGTGGCCTCATGGCAACACGCGTGTCCCGGCGCCGCGGATCGCGACGCGAGCCCCCTCTGCCCGGCCCCTGCCATCCGTGAGGACTCTCCCGCTGCCCGAGAGCCCCGGGATGGGCAGAGCGATCACACTCACGGCAAAGCCCGGCTCTCACGAGCCGCGACGCGTTCCGGCAGCGGCACTCGCCGGTCCCCCGCGTGGGAGCGCGTCCGAGCGCGGCGGCAGCTCCGCTCCGCGCCCCCGGGGCTCCCGCAGAGCCCC
>VZRR01011446.1:8093-41273 GCA_013398015.1 Oreocharis arfaki
GGATGCAGGAATGGATGATGGATGGATGGATGGATGCAGGAATGGATGATGGATGGATGGATGCAGGAATGGATGATTGATGGAGGGATGGATGGATGGATGGAGGAATGGATGATGGATGGATGGATGGATGGATGGATGGATGGATGGATGCAGGAATGGATGGATGGATGGATGGATGGATGGATGGATGCAGGAGAGCCCCAGTGCTCTGGGTATGGATTGATTTTCTTTCCTCTAAGTGCTGACTGAGGAAAAGGGGCCCATCCCCTCTGTGCCCCAGCAGGAAACATTCCAAGTTTCTCATTCCTGGGCTCCAGAGGCAGAGCTGAGGGATGAAGGAATTGGAGCACATTTGTGAGCAGTACAAAAAACACAAGTGGCACTTCTCAGCCATTTCCTTATAATTGAAAAATTACCTGTAAATGTTTTAATAATATGAATTGAAAGCTTTCCCTTAGAAAATACAGATTTAATGTTGAAATCCCACCTGTCATTTGTGAGAAAAAGACAAAACCCAGTTAGGTGTGAAGGATTCATATTAAGGTTATGACTGAAGCCTCTTTGCTATAAAATTTTAACTTTCTGTGTTAATCGTTCATCTTTTTCATCTGCTTTTGACATTTATTAGTAGTATCCCATGAAATCTGTTTATATTGATTTAAGATTAATATTTTACAGTTAATTCCAATAAAAATTTTAATGGTCATAAATTCAATTCTCCTCTGCCACCAGTTCAGCAGCTCCTTCCCTCATCTGGGAACCTTTAATGACTTCTTGTGGTGATAAAAGCAGAAATAAGAGACAAAGAATGCGAGGGTTCCATGAAGGTTAAAGTAGCAAAGATATGGAAGAAGAAGAGATTAAAAAAAACCCCAGTCAAGCATTTTGAGCTGATTGGCATTTTATGGCTGTTTTTCCCTTCTTTGCAGAATCTGATGCTTCACATTGAAGCTAAATATTATTAATTAACCAGCAATTCTTTGGCTGCAATAATCCCGGCGTTTAGTCCAAAGAGTGTCTGCAATCTGCCTGTACTTCTGGCTATGCCTGCCATTGGCCCAGGGCTTTGCAAACACAGCTGAGGACTGATAACAGCAGCTCATAAAGCCCCAGGGTTGATGCTGAGCTTCACACTGAGGAGCAGCAGATGAAGGAATCACAGGAGCTTTAAGGTATGGCCTTTGTTTTATTGCTTCCAATGTTCTGGAGGGCTTTGCCTTGCTGGGGAGTGCTCATAGCACAGCAGAACTTGGATTTATAACTTATAAATACTAATTTCCAATGTTTTAGGGTTTGGAGGGAGACCATGAGAACTGAAGTTCAATGAGATAGGAGGCTTGAATGACAAGAACTTGAATAAAATCCTACTTTCCAGAAAAATGATCATTAGGTTTTTTAAGTTTCAGGAAGATCTCATCCGGGGCAGCACAGCAAGAGGGGTTTTAGGTTGGGATGGAGAGAGAGTGATGGGTTAAAAATGGCAGCAGGAGCACACAATGACTTAACCCATTATTTCACACACAAAATAGTTTATTCTGAAGTGTTTTTCACAGACACTCCTCATCACTAAAACGTGTGGAGGTGTTCTGATGTGCCAGCGCAATGCACCTGTGCTCCCACACTTTCTCAGCTAAACAGAACCAATCCCTCCGTATCTGAGGTGGTTTTGTGAGGTTAAATGCTCTTAACCACAAGTTAAATGCAGTGGTAGCTGCCAATGTGTATCGATCCGGATGCTGGGATCAGTTTTAATTACTTTTAATCAGTTTGATTGCTGGCGCACAGTTCAGCGTTAATGGTTCCGAGCTGTTCTTTTAGCCAGCACAGCCCCCTTGGCTCAGCACGCTTTGCTCACCAAAGAAACAGAAAAGGAATCTGGGGAAAACCTCGTGTTTTCCACAGCTTTTTAAGGCACCAACTCCGTGGACTCATTTCCCACGTTTCAGTTGTGATTGCAGCAGCGGCCGCTGTGCCGTGAGCTCGTGCACAATCTGTTCTCCCGCTGTACAAATCAGCAAGCTGCCTCTGTCTTGCCTTCCCCACGCGTCCTGGACACGCCCTCAGAGTTTATTCGAGCTCTTCTCAGGGATATTTCTAACGAATTGAGTTCCTCCCTTGTTAAAAAAAAAAAAAAATATAGGTTTGTGATTGCTCTGAAGGAGAAAACAGAGCTTAGAAAAGGAAAAGGGGGGGAAGAAGATTTTATTTGTTTTCTGCTTCAGGAATTTTAGTAAGCGGTAGGGAACTCTGTGGTTAATCTCAGGAATAAATTGTTCTGTGTTAAGTGATTTTTCAAGGAGCAAAATACATTTCTCAGTGTAATAATTTCGTAATCTGCACCGGGTGAATTATTCTGAACTGGAAATTTAATTCACACGGTCTTTAAGGAGTGTTTTATTTAAGCCTCAGGATTAGGTGATACGGCTTAAAACCTGAATAATTTATAAATGTTGCTAATTTAATAAATTGAGAATGTAATTCATAGCTGTTCCTCGTGTTTTACTTCCACTGATGGAGTTTTTCTGGGTTTCTAGATGGGCAAGAAGTTCAGTGGGCTGGAGCTCACCCTGATCTTCCTCTTCTGCCTGGTGACAGTGATCCTCTGTGTCCTCATTGGGCTGATGGCCACAGGACAGCCCGGCCTGAAATCTCCAGGTGAGTGCTTCCCACGGCTGCTGGAGGATCAAACACCCTGAGCGGGATCTGCTCAGCTCTGACTCGGGATCCCTGCTCTGCTCTTATCATTATCCAAAGGTGAATCATGGCCAGAACTTCCTGTGGATGATACAACCAAAGCCACCAGTTATGAATGTAATAAATGGCGTGACTCAGGATTTATTGTCATGAAAAAGCTGTTCTCTCTCTCTCTCTCGAGACCGGACTTTCTTTAGGAACATAGAGCTCAGATAATTTCAATTATTTTTAGTTTAAAACAAGGTAACACTGGAAAAAAGTCTCCCTTCTCTATGTGGGAGCAGCCCAATTGTGTGGAACATACATTATAATCCTAAAATCCCACAGTGTTTCTTGCTAATTGATACATCAGAAACCCGCTGTGTTCCAGGGATGTGATACAGAGCATCTGCTTCACTTCCAGCTCCGTTTTGTGTGAGTAATTCCATTCACACACATCGAAGCAAAAAGCTTGGAGGTGGAAATGGCAGAGAAATAAAAATTATTGCTTATACAAGGCAAACACCTCGGTGTTTTAGTAAAACTGCCCACCCAGACCAATTTCTGCATATTTTTCCCTGTTTCTGTCATGAGCAGGAGCTTCCCTGAGCAAAAAGCACAAGTGCAGATGATGCAAAGAGACAAATCTGGGGGAGTGTGTGTCCATCTGAGCCCAGGGCACAGCCCTGCACTTCACAGTTCCAGCCATAAACACTTCCCAAATACAAACAGCAACCTTAGAGCTCCCTTTCATCAGCTAAAGCTGCCCACCTTAAATTCAGTCCCACAAGCCTGAAATCTAAAGGAGCATCTTAAAGGAGCTTTAAGGTGCTTTTTCCTGATTCCCCAATTCCACCTCCTGTGGAAAACTGTGGCTCAGGGGAAGGAACACCGTGACAGCCCAGTTTAGGAAAGAAAAGTTCTTCCAGTTTTAATTTTGCACGTATTTTCACATGAGGCAGAGCACATTGGCCCACAGGAGTTGCTGAAAAGTGGACTAATGAAATAAAATTATCAAAATTGCCTATATGTTCAGAGATTGAAAGTGAAGTTTTCATATCTGAAACAATTGTGTGCCGTTTTCCAAAGGTAAAAATAAATCACAGAAGCAATGGTTTTATAGTAAATTGAACCCATGTTGTTGTTAGAGGTTCAGGATGGTGAGAAGCAGCCAGCTGAAGCAGGTGCTGAGTTCAGAGGGAACTAAGTTATTCCTGCAGTTTGGAGATCCTGACCCACTCCTTTATTTCCCTGGCAGACTTTTACCCACAATGTCAGACGATACCAGTGGAAGAGAGAATTGACTGCATCCCGGATCAATTAGCAACAAAGGTCTGGAAACATCCTGGGAAATACTAGAATATAGATTTCATCCCATAAAACCTCCTGTGTATTTATAAAAATGTAATTTGTCTGTACTAGATCAGGTATTTTCTTAATTCTTTTTTTTAAATCTGTGATTGCCCCAACATTTGCAGGGGAGTTCAACTCCTGTGCCACCAGTTCAGCCCATTGACAGGTCTGATTTGTGTGGTTTGGGGAGAGGTGGCAGCAAAACTGGTCAGACATCAAGCAGTTAAGAGTCACTCTTGGTTTTTAACAACTTTTTTCTGAGCAGTTTCATTTGCTGTGATGGTCAAAACCCAGCATTTATGATAATTCAGAAGTGATGGGCTTTACTGACGTGCAATTTTAAAATATACAAGACGTGGTCACGATTTCCTTTCAGGCCCAGTTTGGATCTCAGGGTCTTCTTCTCCTGGTTGGGGGTGTCTGAGAGAGCAGAGTATGGAAAAGACCTTTTGGCTTAAGAATCTCTGAGATAAAACTCCCAGTGAAAAGCATCACCTCAGGCTGGACGAGGCTTGGAGCAACCTGGGATGGTGGAAGGTTCCCTGCCCACGGCAGGGGTGGAATGAGATGAGCTTTGAGGTCCCTTGCAACCCAAACCATTCCATGATTTTATGATGCCCTTTACTTTTCAGTGCTTTGACATGGAGAAGAATTCTGTAATAATTAGTTTAGAAAGATTATTATTATAATAATTATTAATATTTTTCATCTTTATTATGGACACTCTTGTTTTCTGGTGGAAGCTGGGGGAAGCCTGGCATCTTCCTCTGGTTGGGGGTAGCAGCTTAGGAGGAAAAAAACCAGTGTGGCTGATTTCTGTCACTCACAGAGGTATAAAAATTGTTCACCAGCTGCCTGAACCTCCGAGGAAATTCCCATCCAATTCCAGAGCTGGCTGTTGCTAAACCCTCTCGTGCCGTGGGTTTTGTTATGATTTGTAGTTCAATAAAGTCCTGCAGGGGACAGGTTAGGAAAGGTTCAAATCACAGCCTGTCCCTCGACTCCTCAGGTTCCTTCCCTGCCCCAGGAGCAGGCACAGCGCTGCAGGAGAAGCTGTGCAGATCATTTTAAATCTGTAATTACTGCCTTTGAACCAGTCACCCCAGGTGAAGTGCTCCCCTCCCCATGCTGCTCTGGTTGCAGCTGCAAGGCTGGTGGTGGGAAAGAGCTAAAACCAACCAAATCACAGCTCCCAGCAGAAAAGCAGGTGCAGGTTGCAACACTGAGGGTGCCTGATCTGGAACCTGGGGTAAAAGAAATGATTCCTGGATATTAGTGAGGACCAGGCAGCAGATTTGACAGGATTAGAGATCAGCAGCACCTTTGCTCTGTGCTGTGAGGGGCAGAGTCCCATCCCAGTGATTCCATTTGCTCCTGTGTACATTTTTTTCCCTGGAAGTGATCTGGTTGTGCCAGGCTACACAAAAGCAGCAACCTGTAAAACTGCAGCTGCCTACATGGAGTTACCTCACCCTTCTGCAGTGGTTTGTGCTAATGGCTTCAGAATAAACAGCAGCTGGGAAAATTAGGATTTACCTGAGCTGATCTAGCAGGTTTAGTGCCTGCCCTGATTTCCTTAGTCACTGAAGATGTCCAGGGTGGAGCCAGAGAATGAGCAGGATTGCAGAAAATTGAAGTAAATAGAAGAAAGAAAATGAAAGAAAGGAGGAGGAAAGAAAGAAAAAGGAAGAGAGGAAAAATCAAGAAAAGAGGAAGGAAGAAAGGAAGAAAATAAACAGATATTTTTTATCTGATGGTAGGATTGGTGAGGATAGAGATGCTGAAAGAAGGAAGATATTTAGTAACTATTCACTGCTGTGGAAAATTGCCAGGAGGTCTGATCAGACAAGCAGAACACAGCAGTAAAACATGAATTCCGCTGAGCAGAGCTCGTGTAGGCCAGGCTGACACCTCTGAAAGCTCAGGGGAGGGCGCATTATTGGTTTGGGCTTGGTTTCTGTGCTTTTCTTCCCAAAAATACCCTGCTGGCAGAGCTCTGTGTGGATGTACACAGCACATTTAATTCAGCACATGGCCAAGCTCTTCTCTGAGTCCTTGGTGCTGAGTTCATGCTGCAGCCCAGTGTAAACAGTTTCCTCATATCCAGGGTTATTCCTCATTAAGCTTTGGCTTCCGTGGCTGTTGGTATCTGTTGAGCTGCTTTTACAGCTCACAGGCTGGGATCACATCTTTATTTCTAGCAGATGATTGCTTTTACAACAGGCTCCTCAGTGTCTCCGGTGAACTCTGCTCCTTTCCCTGTGCCAGGCCTAACCAATCCTGAACTCCTGTGTTTACTTCCTTGTGCAGAAAGCTCAATGTGCCACCAAAATACAAATCTGCCAGGCTGAGATCCAGCTGGGAAAATATCACTGGGCTGTGAAGTAACTGCTGAAAACGGCCGAGAAATATTCAGGAAAAATGGCTGGGGGAAAGAAAAAGATGCTTGGGAAGCTGGGAATGTGGATGCTTGAGCTGCCAGGTTTTAGGAAAATCAGTTCAGTTTATTGTGCTTTTTATGGCATGGTCACTGGTCCAGGAAGGGATGAGAGGATGGAGGTAGCAAATCTATTCTTATATTTAGGATGTTCCCCTATATAAAAAGGAAGTGAAGTCAGGGAATAAAGCTGTGATCTCTGCAGTCTTGGAGGGCTTGGTGCTTCCTCTCCTTTACTCTGCAATAGTTTATAAATGGGAAATGGGGAGTTCTCCTGGTGGGATCTGGGAAGGTGGGAAGTGAGCCTGGGTTTTTCACTGCCTTCCAAAGGGCTTACATTGATTCATGCACCAAAGGGGGGAAAGTGAGTCCCTGCATCTCTCCTCCAAATGTTTTTCACTTGGAACCTGATGGAAATGACAGCAAATGTTTTCTGATGGGATAAATCCATTACAAAGAGGCAAACATTTACCTGTTTCGTGAACCTGGGGTTTATTTGGGGTGGTCTTGAGCGATTTCTGTGCTCTGTAAAACCATTATCAAACAAACGCACTGAGACTCCCCAAGCCAGTGGCTCTGTGAGCTCCCTCAGTGCTTCCTTCAGCATGTGCCTGATTGCTGGGCTGCAGCTGCCTCATCTTTTGTCTGTTCAGAGCCTCTGAATACAATTTAACTTTCACTGACCAGGCTGGGCTCTCTAACCCCAAAACAAGGGCAGCAGCAATGAAGGTTTTGGATCATGTCCACCTGTTTCAAGCTGCAGAATATTTTATGTGTTTGTCACAAGTACCAAAAGCATTTGAGCACGGTCAGATGAAGGCAGAAAGAGCTTCTGATAGTGGGCAGGTGGAGAGTGAGGTTTTGAAGGTGTCCCTGTTGGATTTGGATACCTGAGGTCACTGATGGACATCACCCTTCGCCCTCAGTGAGAGTGGTTGTTTCACCACTGCTCTTTGCCCTAAGTAATGAATGGGGTTTTAGGGAGAGAAAATGGGTGGAAGCCAAGTGATAAATTGTGGAGATTAACAGCCTGAGTCTGAATCTGACACTGATCACGGCACAATCCGTGTCTACCCGTGAGAAGCTTAATCAAGAGAAGCAAGAAATTCAAAACAATAAAGAGAGCAAACGGCAGATACAGCTGCAGCTGGTGTGTGTTTGGATTTTTGGGATGTCTGTGTTGTAGATAACTAATAATAGTATGGTGCAGTTAAAATAGCCAATGAATCTACTGTAGTAGTTGAGCAACCAATGGACAATCAACACGAATGATAAACATACAAAGGTGTATATATATGACACTGGCTCTTGGAATAAACGTTTTTTGCCTGCACTTTATGTTAGAATTAGTGTGTGGCGTGTTTGCGACAATAAATTGCCCAAATCTTATCTCCAAACATAAACCTCACACACACAGCACGTGAGCAAGTCAATTCCTAAGAGCAAAGCAAAGGAATTTCAGCTTTCTAGTGAATGGGAGTGTAAAGGTTGGTGCCACTACACTGAGACAGAGGCTTGAAAAAGTAGGTTTATTTTTTAAAAAAAATATATTTATCTCAGTTTGAGGTTATGCAGAAGCAATCTGAATATTTCTGATACTGGAAAATTACATTTAAGTGTAGATATTATACACAATGTTCAATTCTGCTTATATAGATGTTTATTAGATGTTAATCCCACTATAAATTTCAGCCCCTCTCAAGTGTGTGACTTTTGTTCAGACTCTGCTGTATCTGTCACAGCTCAAATGCTTCAATAATTCTTTAAAAATGTTTATTTTACCTGTGGATCTTGTGGTTTAAGAGAGAATGTACATCTAATAAGCAAGTTTACTCTGAATCCAGAAAAAATCCTCTTCAGTGAGTTCTGTGCCACTGAGGTCACTCAGTAGAGTTTTCCAAAGAAGGACTTGACCTGAGTGCAGAGATTATGAAGGTTCCTGGTGCTTGGGGTGAGATGCACTCCGGGTGCACTTTAACTGGTTTAGTCTGGATCTGTTTGTGTGAGCCCAGCTGATCTGTGCCCCTCCTGTCCCTGCTCAGAGCACCTGCTCCCTCCGTGGCTGCTGCTGGAGCCCCCAGAGCGACACCAGCGTGCCCTGGTGCTTCTTCTCCTCCAAACACGGCTACAGAGTGCAGGGCTCCCAGAGACCCACCCAGGCAGGTAAGCTCTGAGCTGAGCCCCCCCAGTTCCCACCCCCTGCTGTCCCATTCCCCACAACACCTCGTGTTTGTGTCCCGAGGGTTTGAGGCCACGTTGAAAAGGCTGCCATCGCCTTCCCTCTTCGGGAACGACATCCAAAGGGTGCTGCTCACGGGAGAGTACCAGACACCCAACCGCTTCCGATTCAAGGTCGGTCTGTGTCCTGCTCTGCTTCAAGGTCCGTTTTCTCTGCAGGATGGGAGGTTGCCTGTGCAGGGGGTGTAGGATTGATGCCTCTGGAGCGCTCTCACGATTCCCACTGAAGTCCTTCTGTTGTTCTCCCTGCTGTTGCAGTGCCTCAGGTCAATGGGCACTTGGCACAGTGGGAATTCTCCACGAAAAATCACCGAGACCTTTGAATAGCTCAGCTTTTCTTTTTCTACCATTTGTCCTTATCACAGGAAGATTTGGGGGATAAATGTATTTACTTACTTTGTATTTATGGCCCAGTCGTGTCTCTCCATCATTTTGACACACAACATTAGCTTTTTCCAATGATTTCTGTTTTCTATGGAAGGCCTAAGCCTGTGCCATGGATGTGGGATATCAGGGGTTTGTAGGATTGAGGACCTTCTGTGGGAGACTTTGTGCTGTGGTGGGCTCCTGGTGAGAAACACAGAGCCAAATATTCTGAGGAAAACGGCTGAAAATGAGTAATTAAACTCGGAAGTGAATAACAATAAAAGCAGAAGAGGAGACTGGGATAAGAGTGGAAACACCCAAGCCAGAACTACGTATAATGTCGGAAAATGTCTGTATTAGGGGTTAATTTGTAAAGGCCCAACACTCACGTTGTGTAAAAATGTGCAGATCACCGACCCCAGGACACAAAGGTTCGAGGTCCCTCACGAGCACGTGCGGCCGTTCACGGGCTCCGCCGCCTCCGGCCTCAACTACGGGGTGGAGCTGAAGCAGAACCCCTTCGGCATCGTGGTGACCAGAGCGAGCAATGGCAAAGTGCTGTAAGTCGTGGCCGGGCTCCCTCGGTGGCACAGGTGTCCCTGGGGCTCTGTGAAAGCTGGGGATGCCACCTGTGAGGTGTCCTCTTGGGCACAGGGCCCGCTTCTCTTCTTCTGGCTGATGGATGTCCCTCGAGGACCCTTGGGATGCCTTGGGGATCAAAGTCTGTGAGATGGGGAGCTCTGTCGGAAAGGTTTCAGGTGTGGCTCTCTGAGCATTTTCCCCCAGTGCTGGAGGAAATCTCCACAGCTACTTTGTCTCATCAGTTAAGGGAACTTTTATTATCTGAAGGACGCTTTGTGAATGCTTCAAACTGTGTGGGAAAACTTCTCGTTGCACTTTTTACTTTCTTTGCTACAATAGTGCTGAGGCCCTGCATCACCCAAACCAGGCTGCCCTTTACACCTGTGATACCCAAGGACAGCTGGTGGTGTTAGGCTGGGTGTAAAATATGGAATGAACCTGAACATTGAATTCTCTCATCCCATTTAGGGTCTAAAAATAAATAAATAAACCAAACCCACCAGCCCACAGCTCTCCAAGTGCCCTCAGAGAGGGGAAGTGCCAGCATGAAGGTGCTCATTAAATCAGCCAGGAATGATTACCTGTCACAGGGCTGGGCCACTTGGATTAGCAAGGCTTCCAGTCTAATTAATTAAGGGTCACTTTTTGCTCTTATTAGTATTGTTTTCTTGCTTGGAATCCTCTGTAATGATTGATTTGCAATTAGAGAGGGCACAGAAGATGGACTTGGCAGTCAGCAGTGCCTGACTGATTAAACAGGTCCAGGGAGGGGGGTAAGACATGTGGGACCATGATGAAACCATTCTCTGGAATATTGTCTATATTTTCCTCAGGCTTTTGTTTAATTTCATAAAAGTGTTTGAGTTTGGGTCTCTAGAGAAAAAAATGACAGCGATGTTGGGCTCCGAGTTTGAGGATCTCAAAGGAAGCTGTTGCTACTAGGGGCAGCCCTTCAGAGATAAACCCTTGATAAATTTGTTTGCACAAGATAACGGATTGTCCCAGCTCTTAAACAGCCCAATAAAAGAGACTTCTTTATGAAAGGACAAGTGGGGACCAAGGTGTTACAACAGTTCATTGCCAAAGTCCTGATTATTCTGATTAAATCTGCGACCTTCCATCATCATTTTTTCCACCTGAGGCCCCAAAAGAGAGTTCTGATTCCACCAACAGCTGGAAGCAAACCTGAAAGATCTGGGTGGAGACCTGACTCTGCCATCCAGCTCCAGCTAAAAGGAGCAGAAACAGTTCTTGCAGCAATTCTTGGTAAAATTCTTCCATTTTTTCCTTTTTTTTTTGCCACTTTTTCACCAGCTTTGACACGACCATCGGCCCCCTGCAGTACTCTGACCAGTTCCTGCAGCTCTCCATCAAACTGCCCAGCAGCAACATCTACGGCGTGGGGGAGCACGTGCACAAACAGTACAGGCACGATGTCAACTGGAAAACCTGGCCCCTTTTCAGCAGGGACATCGGCCCCTCTGCTGTAAGTTTGGGGTTATTTCCCCTTATTCTTTGCAGCTCTGGAGCCCAAACCTCTCGGGCAGTGAGCACATTCATGTGTCCACTGAGTTTTCCCTAAAGATTTTTCAGGCACTGCGTGTTGTTACTGAAAGCTCCGTGGTCTGATGGATGCTCCCTGATTTTTGTGGTGCTGTGCAGCGGAGAACCAGTGGATAAACCTTAATAGATGAGTCTGCAGCTTCTACTGATCATCAGAATAAAAAACATACCAATAAATAACAATATGTCCCAATGCTTTGCTGTGTTCAGGGCTCAGTTCAGATAGCACAGGCTGATTCAGCAACAGCCTTGGAGCTCAAAGCATGGAAAAATTCTCCTTAACAGCTGCATCCTTCCAGGATAAAATGTGTCTGTCAGCTGTTACTTGTTTCTATAGTTTCCTGCATGTCCCTTTACGAAAAAATTTCTGTGACCCCTATTTTGTAATAATTTTAAGATTATTTTCACCATTACCTCAGCTCCGTAAAGCAACTCCCTGCTTAGAGAGAGAACTTTTGTTCCACTGCAGTGGGAGCTGAACTGACAGAAACCTGAGGGTGAGATGATTGTATGTAGTTAATTAATAATCTGGAATTTGTACCCATTGCCTTGAGATTCCTTCTCACTCTTTTCTCTGGTTTGAAGGTAGTTCTTGACTGAATGGCTCCACTGAGTGCAGGCTCATTAACTTAAAATAACAGTGAGCAGAACCAAGTTGGGCTGGTTTCAAATTGCTCAGGTTCTGCTCCTCGTTCATTTGAACTGGATTTGCTTTTTCAGGAGGAAAAGCACAACTGCTGCAACAACTGTTAACACCTCTGAGGGGTTTTGTTGCTAACAATAGCAACAGAAATTAAAAAAAAAATAAAAAGGAAATGAAAAAGCAGCAAGGCACTCTGCTATTTCCATAGATTAGACATCAAAATTATTGCCTTGCAGGATGAATAGAAATATAGATTAGATATAAAATCTAATCTATGGTGAAAGGAGATGGAAGCACCTCTCAAGTTCTCCTTGATGAGCACATTTATTCCCCAGAAACGGAGCTGCAATATCTGCCAGCTGTCCTGGAGATCCATCAGATCTGTTACCTATTTATTGGGGAAACTCCTCTTTTAATGGGAAATAAAGGAAAATAACGGCAGGAAAGAGAAAACAAAACTGCAGGGAAGTGTCAGGACTTAAATTTTTGTTGTTTGTTCTATTTTGAGACGCTTCAGGTTCTACCCATGATATATACTGAAATATTCCAGAACAGATCCTGTTAGTGGATGTTAATCAGCTTGCCTGCTCCCTTTATTATTTTAGGAAATGCATAACTTATATGGAGTCCAAACTTTCTTCCTGTGTTTGGAAGACAACACTGGAGCCTCCTTTGGTGTTTTCCTGATGAACAGCAATGCCATGGGTAAGAAACCTTTCTCAGTGGCTCTGAGCAGTGCAGTTAAAATTCTTTTGGGATCTGTGGGATTGCGATCAAAACTGAGCTGATGTAGGTATCCCTTCTTAAAAACACCCCCAGATATCTGAGGGTATCACTTAATAACATTTCACATGCACAGTACAAGCAGTGAGTAGCTCCCAGTTGACTGCAGGATTTTGATGGAAATCTGAGGGTCAGGAACTTCTCCAAAGGCTGTGCAGGTCTGCACTGGAATAAAGGATTAAATTTGTGGTGGATAATACTTAGAAGTAAATGTCCTTTAGTCCCTTCTGATAAGCATTTTATATATTTAAAGATGTTTAAAAAGCTCTGCACATCTTGAGGCTGGAAAGTTGTGCTCAAAATTTAAAGATAAAAGGTTGGACCATTGGTTTTCTTCTTATTCTCTTCTCTGTGGGATGTGAAGGAATGGAAATAGGGACACAAAAGGAGTTGTCTGATTCTCCTTCTTTGCAAGTTCAGTTAAAGGTTTTGGGTTCTTTAGGCATTTTGTTTTTTCCTTCAGTAAACTCTCTAATCATCAATCAGAAAATGACAAAGCTATTTCAGAGCTTCCTGTCCTTCAGAACTGTTTTTGTGTGCTCTTGTCCGGCAGAGTTTGTGGTGCAGCCTGCTCCAGCTGTGACCTACAGAGCCATCGGGGGCATCCTGGATTTCTACATCTTCCTGGGGGACACTCCAGAGCAAGTAGTGCAGGAGTATCTGCAGGTACCTTCACTGACAGGGATTATGCATTGAACAGACTTTTTAAAAGTGCTTGGGAATTATTATTTGATTTTTTTCCTCTGGATGCTGAAGAGGAGACCATGCCCGAGGCCCAAGAGCTCCAACATTCATTCATCTGTAGTTTACACCGTGGTCATTAGCGCTGGAGATGGTCTCTAGAATAATTTATGTTTCCTTGCTGCTGTCATAAGGACAAATCCCTGTTCCTGTGGCAATATTATGGGATAGAGAGTGTGTTTGTAGGACGTCTGGATTTTACAATCATAAAATATCACTGGGTATCTTTTGCACTTCTTGAGATCTGCTTAGGTTCCAGTGACACTAAAGAATGGGCATTGTCCCAAAATACTGGTATTTCTTAAAATAAATAAATAATGGCGGAAAATACCATATTTATGAGTGAGCTGCTCGTTTAGTGTGCGCTGTTCAAGTAGATTTGAGTGGATTTGAGGAATGTGGACGCAGGGAAAGGGGACGAGGTGACACAGGGCGTACAACAGCCCGTGGGATTTTTTTTTGCTGTCCCCTCGCAGCTCGTGGGCCTGCCAACCCTGCCCTCCTACTGGAGCCTGGGATTCCAGCTCAGCCGCTACGGTTACACCTCCCTGGACGAGGTGAAGGAAGTTGTGGAGAGGAACAGGGCCACTGGGCTGCCCTATGTGAGTATGGGGTTCGGGGAGGACGCTGAGGTCCTGCAGCTGGTTCGTGCTCCACCAGTTTGGATTAGGAAATGGGTGGTGTCAAAGGTTTTTTGTACATGTTGATGTTAGACCCATTACCAGAACGTGGGGTGAGGGGAGGGGTTAACTGCAGTAAGAATGATTCAAGCACTTGATTGTAATATTTTTTCTTTTATTCTTTCCAACTCTATCCATTTTTCTCCTGATGAAACTTTTTTTTTTTTTAATTGTCCCATGGACAGTTATGGAACTATCAATTATTCTTAATTGGCAGTCACAGGCAAAGTACAATTAACTTTTAAAATTAGATTTTCAGGGGCATGAACCTGATGTCTTCAATAGAATAAAAATACCCCAATATTAAACTAATACTTGGGAAGAAAATGGACTAATAAAAACCCTTACCTATCACTTCTCCTGGAAAAGCTGAACTCCCATCTCTTTCAGGACACCCAAGTCATCGACATTGATTATATGGAGGGAAGGAAAGATTTTACTTACGACAAAGAGAAATTCCAAGATCTCCCTCGATTTGCGTCTTATTTGCATGACTATGAACAAAAATACGTCATCATATTGGTAAGCATTTTATTACCCCTTTTTTCCCTTGTAAACACTTTCATTACAGTTATTTATTATTCTTCTTTACTTATTCTATGCAATTGTTGCATATGTAGCCTGTGATAATTGCTGGAATATCCTGATTTCTTCTTTTTTTTTGTTGTTTTCTGACTTCTGTAGGATCCTGCTATTAGCACCCAAAATCTGGTGGATGGAAGTCCCTACGGAAGCTACGTCAGGGGAACGCAGAGAAAAGTCTGGATGAATGCATCAGATGGAATAACAACACTGGTTGGGGAGGTAATTGGGGTTTTGCACATTGGAACTTGGTCTGTTGTCACTGTTAGGATTTCATTTAGCTCAGGCAACATCTACCAGTGACAATGAAGGTCTGTTGCAGACTATGATAATTCTCAACCTTTCTCAACCTTTCTTAATTTTTTTCCATAAATTTTAAACATAAAAAAGGCATTTTTCATTACTTTTACATTCAAATTAATATTTTTTTAAATTTTAATTTTTTAAAAAGAAAAATGGAATTAAAATTGCAATTAAAATTACATTTGTTCACACTAACCCTATATTTTGTTTACATTGACACTAAAGGGTTTTTTTACATTAAAGGGTAATTTGAAGGCTCAAGGGACATTTCATCAGCCAGCTCCTATTTATTTCCAGTAGCAACTGAAGAGCCTGATCCCACATCATCCTTTTAATTTATGATCTTAACTTCTACTGCGAATTCTCTCAGCTGTGTATGGTTCCTTGTAGGACTTACAAGAAAAGGAATTGAAAAATCCAAAGTTAAACCCTTACTCTTTCTGTGCCCAACCTGAGCAGATCTACGATCCTATAAACTCTTTTTTATTCTCAAAGTGTAATTAATCATTTCCCTTTTGAATATTCCAGGTGTGGCCAGGGGAAACTGTGTTCCCAGACTTCACCAACCCCGAATGCACGAGCTGGTGGGTGGAGGAGTGCAGGCTGTTCTACGACATGGTGCCCTATGATGGGCTCTGGATTGTGAGTAATTCAAAACTTTCATTTTTACTTGTAAAATATCGGCGATAGCAGATGTGTATTACATTAAGTTTTCGTTGGATTGAAAGGTATTTTTAATGTCTGACGTTGAAGAATAGCTACTAGAAATTCCTGAGAGGATAACAGGACAGAATGGAAGACTTTTTTTTTTTGAAAAAAAGGAATTAAGGCAGCTTTATTACATCCTGCATCTTTCCTTTCCAGGATATGAATGAAGTGAGCAACTTTGTTCAAGGAGCAAAAAGTGGCTGTGCACAGAACGAATTAAACTACCCTCCTTACACCCCCCGTAAGTCCAGCTGCTTTTTTCAGAACAATAAAATATCAGATAAAACATTAAATGCCTTCAAGGACGCAACGTGATTTTAGCGTAATTCTCATGGGCGAGGTTTGGACATTCCTGTTGACAGAAAATAATATTTATCTGCTTGTATTTGTTGACTTTAGGCGTGGTTTATAGAACTGCCTGTTTTCTCCTGTCAAATAATTGCAGAATATTGTCACAGCCTGAATTATGTAACGGTCCTCTTGCACTGTCAGTAGTTTCTGAGGTATTTGCAGAACTAAAACAGAGTTCATATTTTGTATCAACAGTGGGTTTAAGCAACCTTTGCCAGCGTGCTGTCGGGTGGTGATTCAGGGATTCAGAGCACAGTTCTCAGCTCCTGGCATGGGTGCAAAGCTCAGGAGTGAAAAGTTCACGGAGCAGAGATGAACCAAACCAACAGCCAAGAGCAGCGTTTTGGTTTTGGAGTAATTAAACTGCCTGAATGCAAGAATAAAGAGGAAAAAGGGGCTTTGGATATCATAAGCATTAAAGATGGAAATGTTAATAATAAACATGTACCTTAACAGTGTTATTTGTATCCCTTTCTTCAAGGTATTCTGGACAGACTCATGTATTCCAAGACAGTTTGCATGGATGCAGTGCAGACCTGGGGGAAGCACTATGATGTCCACAATCTTTATGGATATTCCATGATCTTATCCAGCAAGAAGTAAGGAATGCACCCTAAAATCCTGCAGAAAGGTTTCAGAACAGTGCATGACCTGCATTTTCCAAAGCACCACAAGACTTGGCTGCTAAAGGAGCAAGATACCTGGAAAACGTTGGGTTATGTTTGAGCCAATTTGGCCAAGGCAAAATCCACAGCCTGGAGTCGGTAGGAAAAGCCACAGATTGGTTGTCAGAGCTGTGTAAAAAGATTATTTCAAATGAATATCTTGAACTTTGCTAAAATACGCCTGCAAAGGGGTCCTCATTCATCAGCGCACATCAGTGAAAATCTGCTTTATACGGAATTATCAATGTCTGAGTTGTTTTTTTTCCTCTGTGTAATTCCAGTCTCATTTCCTCTTCAGAGCCATCGAGACGGTGTTTCCTGGAAAGAGAAGCTTCCTCATCTCGAGGTCTACTTTTGCGGGATCGGGGAAGCACACGGGACACTGGCTGGGGGACAATGCAGCGACGTGGGAGCACCTGAGATGGGCAATCCCCGGAATGCTGGAGTTCAACCTCTTTGGAATTCCTTATGTAGGACAGCAGTTTGTGCCATCCTTTCAAAACAGTTAACAGATTGTCTAACCAAGCAGTCTTTAAATAACCACCTCAAAATTAACCCTTTTTAGGAATCTCCTTTGAACCTCTCTTTTCAATTGTCGAGTTCTGATTTAGGCCATTTATTTTGATTTTTGTGGCTGTGCTGACGTAAATGTTGGTAACAAACTTATTCTCCTTTATATCCCAATCTATCTCTTATTTTAGTAATTTTTAAACATTAATGGGGGATGTAAAACTCTTCCTGGTTTTCTTATCATTTCAAATTAGAGACATCCATTTAGAAGGGAAATAGCCAAATTCCTTTTTATTATTTAAATTTGAATGCCTTTGAAGATTTTTTCCCCGTTCTATGCATATTATCACCAAACAGGAAGATAAAGATTAGGAAGAACCAGAATGATGAGTGGTGTTAGCCAAGTGTCAGTTTAATTTTTTTGGACAGCACAGCTGGATTTGGAAGGAGAAAGGTACAAATGTGTTGTACCTTTCGAGGTGCAGAACACTGTACCTCCAACACATTCTGATTTTTTTTTGTTTTTAAAGATTGGAGCAGATATTTGTGGTTTCAATGACGACACCACAGAAGAACTCTGCAGACGATGGATGCAAGTGGGAGCATTTTACCCGTTCTCCAGGAACCACAACTATGAAACTGCAGCAGTGAGTTGTGCTTTCTGTTCAAAACTGCTTTGTGTTACACAACCACATTCCCTTTAATATCACTTCTAATCACCACTGTCACTGAACAGCTGGAAAACAGAACTGTCTTTATGAAATCTTAGATGTGAGAGGTTGGGTTTCATAAGGGTTAATTGAGCATGGACTTATTTGGCAACAGTTTTTTATGAACATTGGTTGTTGCTACCACCAAGGAACACCGAGGTCTCTGTGGGCTACTAGGCCAGCCCCTGGGAGCCCCTTGGCATGAACCTGACTGCCAGGATGAAATCTGGAATAACCCTGGTGGACAAGGAGGGATGGGCAATGCACAGAGCACAGAGGGACAGGACATCAGGCCACAGCACCTGGGAGAACCCAGTGCAGAGCTGCCCCGCTGAAGCCCAGCCTCTCTGAAACAGCTTTTCACACGCTTGGCGAAGTGCTTTTGGAAACTTGGAAATAATAATAGTGGGTATTTGTTTCCAGTCTCAAGATCCAGCTGTGTTTGGAGCCGACTCCATGCTGGTGAACAGCTCCAAGCATTACCTGAACATCCGCTACACTTTGCTGCCCTACCTGTACACGCTGTTCTACAAAGCTCACACCCAAGGGGACACGGTCGTGAGGCCGCTGCTGCACGAGTGAGTTTGGGACTGTTATAAACAATGAGGAAATCTGACACGTTTAATATAGTTAGGGGGCTTTCTCAACCTCTCTCCCGTGAAAATGCACATTGAGATATCCTGCAGATGCCTTCCCACTGAAATCCCAATTTTGGCCTAATCAGGAGGTGATTTTTATACGACATCCTTTAGTCACGATTGCTGACAATCAGTACCCTGAAACCTTGGGATTGCTGCTGATATAAATCACAAAACCCTCCAATTTCTGCTCTCTTCTCCACCTGTATGCAGGTTCTACTCTGATGAAATAACATGGGACATTGACAGGCAGTTCCTGTGGGGCCCTGGCCTGCTGATTTCCCCTGTTCTTGAGCCGGTAGGTTTGGATGTTTTGGGATCTGTCTTGTGACCATGGGCTGTGTTGAGTCACCAGTTTCCCCCCCTTCATTTATTGCTTGCAGTGAGTGAGCCCACAGCACGTTTTTATCCCTGCAGAAATGGAAAATCTTGCAGTTCAATCCCACTCCTGTTTTCCACTCCTCTGTGGGGTCAAAGACATCTGGTCTGATACTCTGCATTACCTCACCCTCACATCATCTCTGAATTTCCTCTGGAGTCAGCTTCTCTTGCTGCATTTCAGCTTCTCTGTGGTGCAACAAGAAAACAAAGATTGTGGCTTATTCTGTGGCAGAATCTTGTAAATGATGATTTCACCTGCCAGCAACACGACTCCCATGGAGAAACACAAAACATTTGTGAAATACAGAAAGGGAAAGCGAGAATCTGAAAGGTGCCAGCCCCAAAAAACGTGGAAATAAAGAAGATAGAGAGATACTTGTGGATATGGTCTGGTTCACTGGGTTTGAAGCACTGTGACTTTGGGTGGCTTTCAACGAGCTGCCACTTTGCAGAGCAGCAATTCAGTCACAGCCCAGCAGCTTTGCAGAAATTGTGCTTGGATTGCCCTTCCTCCTGCCTGGACACCATCCGAAACACCAGGAAAGCAAACAGCAACAAGAGAAGCAGCAATGGTTTTCTCACAGTGCACTTGAGTGGATTTGATTAAGTTGAATAATGAAAGTTGTTTCTTCATCCACTTTTAGGGTGTGGAGTCCACTCGTGTGTACTTTCCTGATGCAGAGTGGTACGAGTATGACACGGTAAGGAAATGCAGGGGATGTTATGGGATAGTACATCATTTCCTAAACAGGAATGTGATGAAATAGGATTGTCAGGCCTGCTTTGGGGACAGAGACCTGAAGTAAAGCCTTTGGGGTTACTTGGGAGGCAAGGGATGAAGGGTGGTGGGGTAAGCACAAGAACAGGCACCTCAGGAAAGGGCTCCGATTATGACATTGAATCACAGTGATATGCAGCTACTCACATTTATGTGCCCATTAACCCACAGATATTTCCATTGCTTAAGCTTTTTTTATAAAGAACAATTTGATGAACCTCAAGACTCAGGAAAATGCTCCCAGCAGTGGGTAATACAAAATTCCTGTTCTCTCTTCCATTCCACAAGGGCGAACCAGTCATCATGAAGAAAGTTTGGCACGATTTACAAACCCCAGCAGACAAAATCGGGGTGCACCTGAGAGGAGGATACGTTTTCCCTACTCAGCAACCAAGCAACACCACAGTGGCAAGGTAGGCTCCCAAACTGAACATTTTTACGCTGTTTTTTTCCCCCCACAACTGGGCTGAGGACTTTTAAGTTACAATTGTATTTAGGATTCTCAGCTGGAAATGTGGGGATTGCTGGGAGACAAACCTCCCTTCCACACCTTCAGTGATGAGTTGTGGGTTTATTTGCATAGAAACTTGTCAACTCACTGGGAATTTTAATCCATTTGCATGGAAATAAAAGGCAACCGAGGATTAAACCGAAGCGATTCTCCAAGGATTGTGACCCTGCTGGGTGTCACATTCTCCCATGAACATGGAGGATGTACTAAGGCCGTTTAAATGTTTGTTATACACATAAATCTCTCTTTCCACAGCCGCAGGAATCCAATGGGACTCATAATTGCCCTGGATTCCAACAACGAAGCTTCTGGGGATTTGTTCTGGGATGATGGAGAATCTACAGGTGAGCGGTCATCAGCAGTGAAATAAACCTGATTAACAAAGATTTAACATGCTCAAATTTCAATGTTCCTGCTGAAAAGAAGACGTTGTAACACACTACTGCTACTTGCTCATAAATCAGAAGGTTTGCATCGCTTTTGAGCAGAAAACTGTGACTATTATTAATGTAAGATTAAAGTAGCAACTTAATTTGACACAAGTAAAGAAAAAAAGACACAATGCTCCACTTTGAGGTCAAACCTCCACTTTGAGGTCAAATCTCCACTTTGAGGTAAAACCTCTGGTTTTCAGGAGAAATCTTTCGATTGTCAGGAGTTGACAGAGTTTTCCCATGGGATTTAGGCAAACCACTGCCCATCCAGGGAGGTACCTGAATATCAACATTGGAAAACTTTGCGCATTACACCTGTTCAACTCCTTTTTCTTGGGGACTACACCAATCATATCTCCCAAGCCTCTGCATTTGGTAATTTAGTGAAAGATAGGGATGCTTTTAAGAAATAGAGCAGTGATTCAGCTGATTATTGCTGCCATAAACACGGCAGGCCTTGGGTGGCTGCTGTGCATGGGGGTGACAGCTCGATGAGCTCCTTTGGCCTGAAATAACAAAGCCATTACTGCCCTCACTGCTGCTGCCAAACAAAGCAATAAAACATTTCCTCAGTTTATGGCCTGCCCAAAACTTACAGGTTGCAGTTTTTCAGGGAAACCATTTACAATTTGCTTGTGGTGGCAGAATTTGTACGTGGAAAAAACTGCCGGATTGACCACGCTTTGTATTTTTTTTTTCCTGGTCATTTGTTATTTCCTCTCGTATTGTTCCATGCCATTTATCATTATTATTATTATTATCATCCTTATCATCATCTTCATCATCATCATCACCATTATTTCTCTATGAAGAGCCCTTATTTAGGGTATTTTAAAGGATTAGCTTTGACCCAAACGTTTATAGTTAAGACAAACTGAGAAGAAATAACAGTAGAATAAAAATTGCTACATTTTAGAAGAGCTGATTTCAATGAATTTTTGCGGAAAAAATTTGATCTCCTGGGACACTGGCCAAAGGAAAAACAAAAAGAAAAAGGGACATTTCAGTTCCTCAAATAAACATTAGTAAATATTTGAGTTGCTCAGTGCAGCTTTGAATGCAGTACTGATAATTAACAGTTTATTGGTCTCTAGCAGCGGCACAGCCCTTTTTAAATTTTATTTTTTTCTGCACTCCAGGAGTAACTTCTTTCTTTACCTTTTAGGTACAATTGAGAATAACGCCTACATTTACTATGAGTTCCAAGTTTCCAACGTAAGTATTTGATTTTAAATGATCTTATTTTCATTTCTGATTTTTTTTTTTTTTATTTCAAGAGCATTCTTTTCTCTCTTTATTCCCCTGTAAGATTTGCTGGAAAACAAAATATTTGCCAAAGCCAAGAGGAATCATATTCAAAGTATATCTCATTTAACTGGGATGAAATCTGTTGTGTTTTTTTCTCCTAGTAAATACAAGTATCTAAAGAACTCCTATTTGCTTTCACATAATAAACTCGGCAGCAATATTTACTGAACAAGAGACCTCTAAAGCCTAAGAGGTGTTTAAAACAGAGACAAAAAAGGAGGAGCCAGGGAGGGTTTGTGATTCTCAGAACAGTGGGACTGTAAAAAATGTGTTTTTATACTGTGAAAATACAGCTGAATGTCTCCAAAGAGTGAGGAAGACCCACAACTTGCCTGAACCCTCAGAAACTACATCAGGGTTAAGTTTTATTGTGTTGACTATTTTGAGCTGAAAGTGCCTTTGCGGGGTCAATTTCCATCAGGGTGGAGCCCTGAGAGTGTTTCTAACCAATATTGACAGAAACTATCACATAACAAGGATTGCAGATAGCATGGCAGCATACTATTTGTGCAATAATAATGATGATGATAATAATAATATTAATATCCGGTAAAGGCATTCATTCCTCTGCCACGATGAAAGAGCATAAACCAAGTGAGGCAATGCAGAGTAACGTGAGCAAAGCACAGGAATTAGTCATTTTTTTAATCATAATTAATCAAAGAATCATTTCTAGCGACTCCCGGTCGCTGCTGGAGTTTGAAGCTCCTGTAGCCAAATCGTCACTTGACTGTGATGACATTGAATTAAAATCTAACCTGAATGCTGCCATGGAGAGCAAAAAGGAAGTTCTACCCACGTGTGACAGCCATGGTGCAGTTCCTCTGCTTGGGCACTTAATCTAAAAATAATGAATGAAATGAAATAGGAAGTGGTATCTTTGTATCAAGCAGAGTGAGAAGCTTTGGTTGTTGGAGCCCAGCGAGATCCCAGACAGGTGGAGTTTATCTGCCCTGTCACAGACGCATCTCAGCCTTTCCTTCTTTCCCAAGCAAGGAAAAAAAGCTGAAACACGACTCTGAAGATTATTTTATACATGGTAGAAAAGCTTTGTTGTGATAACAACAAGCAGGGAAATAATTAATGTGTAAGAAAAAGGTATTGGCTTATTTATGCTCCAGTGTGAAAACCTTCATAGGGAAAAATTGTTTAATCAGGAGGGTTTGGGCAGATTTTTAAACTAAGAATATGACCACTGTATTATTTTTCAGAATGCTCTAGAAATGACTGCTACACACAGCAATTACAGTGATCCAAACAACCTGAAATTTGAGGAAATCAAGATTTTGGGAATTTCCCAGGAAATAACAGCAGTTTCTGTGTCTCAGAACAATGTCACAGAAGATTATGCCCTTAATATCACCCATGATCCTGTGAGAAAGGTAAAGCAGTAACAAGAAAATGGAAAGTAAACACATATTTAAAATTGCATCACCTTTATTTTATGCTTTGCAAAGGACAGTACTCAGTGCCAATGTTGTTCCAATGAAACACAATGTGAATTTTATTACAGAATAAAAGTACAATTGCATTCAACTCTGCCACGTAAAAGTGCATCTAACTTATGCTCTCAGCACAGCAGGCAGTTTAGATATGCAGTTGTTCCTGGATTTATTCCTGTTTGTTTCCAAGGAAGCTGTGGGATTAACTCCATTTATTTCAGTCTTAATTTTTCAGACTTTTTCTGTAAAAATATCAGTTGTGTGTGTGTAAAAGTGAGACTGTATCAGATCTTACGAGATGGGATTTCGTGAATTTTCAGTTTCTAAGTGTATTATTCTCGAGGACCAGCACCTCTTCTGACTGAAGGAAAGCTGGATGGGACGTGGCACTTAATAACTGTTTATTGCTTAATATTTATAAGGTTGCTGTTATAAGAGGACTTCAGCTTGAACTGGGAAAATCTTACACAATCAGATGGACTGTAAATGTGAATCTCAATGAAAGGCTTGATTGTTATCCCAACCCTGATCCAACAAGAGAAAAATGTGAACAACTTGGCTGTTCCTGGGAAGTAAGTCATTATTTCTCTAAGCTAATTAGACAAAAATATTTCAGAATAAAAGGTTTTCCTTTGTGGTTGTTACAGAATAAAAATAGCCTGGGAGACTTGTCAGGTTCGAATAAAAATGGGGGCACAGGCCTCAGCTGGCCTGTACTGGTGGATTTTATTGATCTCACCACTTGAAAACCATGTAAATTCTACCAAATCATATCAGAAGTTGAGGAAAAATGTGGTGGTTTTTGAAAGATGGAAAGAAATAACCTCAGAGTTATGAAAAAGCAGAATTGCATCTTCAGCTGCCCCTTCTGCCTCCGTGGCACCGTGGCCTGCAAGGCTCTGCCCCTTTGTGCCACCTTCACGGTCACTGAGGGACGTTTGAAGTCAAACCAACTCCTCTGGATCCCAGTTTGAGAGGAAATCCTTGAATTCCACAGAAATTTTGGTTCATTTGTGAACTTAATTGTTTATATCCACACCAAGGAGCTATTTCCAAACCACAGACTCCGACATGAAGTTCTTTATCACATGGTTTTATTTATTAATATTATTACTTATTAATAATCATGTGGGAGCAACGTTGCCTGGCAGGATTGAACTTCAGAGGGTGCCTCCAACTAAATTATTCCATGTTCTTCTAAATCTAAAATGTCCATTTTGGGCCTTTCCCATAGGAATGAAATCCAAAATTCTGTGCTGGCTGCTCCTGCACCAGCAGCAGCCGAAGTGGTTGATGAACTGCTCTGGTTTTGTTTCACTGTTAAAAGCATTTTTTGCAATTTTGGACATTTGGAAATGTCGGGAGATCTCAGAAGAGTAGGGTGTAATTTTCACAGGATATATTAAGGATAATTTGTGTGAATAAAGCCAGTGGAAAGATCTGCTGTGATGCTGCCTGGCTATGAAATGGGTTTTGGGCACATCCCCTTGAAGGTGGCCAGAGAGTAATGGGATTAAAAGGGAGGAAGCTCTAGGAATTTCCCCAAGCCAAGATAAAACCCTATTGAGGGATTGATATGAAGATCACAGAGATGGGAAAGTGAAATCTACCTTCATTGCACAAGGATTCAGTTTCCTGACTGAAGTATTTGTACAGCCTTCACTGGATGGCTTTATCACACCCTAGTCAGTGTAGAGATTACACTGTATTATTTCTTTGTTCAGGATTCCATTAATTTCCCCCCCAAATTCCACGTTTGACAGAGATCTGACTAAAACAGCATTCCATGCTGTTACCTAATAAAAAATCCAGCCAGCTCACTAACCTGAAACTCCTTTCTGCTTGCACCAGGAGACAGCAAACCAGGGTGTTCCGTTCTGCTATTACAGCTCCAACAACCCTTACTCCATCGAGAGCCTCAATTATTCCTCCACTGGAATCGTGGCCGACCTCCGCCTGGACAGTACCAAGGTCAGAGCTGACGAGGCCTCCACGGCCCCAATCAGCACCCTGCGCCTGGAGGTGAAATACCATCTCAACAACATGCTGCAGTTTAAGGTAATGCCACCCCAGAATGCCTAGAATGTTTTATTCATGGGTATTCAAAGGGCTTTTTACAGTCGAATTTATGTTTCACAGTCTGTCGCAGCCTTGTGTAAATATGTTTCTCCTTCTACCCAATTATTATTGCCCTTAGCTTGCATCTTTTCTCGTCCTAGAAATCCTAGCACTCAATTTTACAAAGAAATCCCATGAATCAAAGGTGTAATGTCAGTGCATGGGTGTAATGTCAACCAGGAACTTTGAAACTGAAAACATTTTGTTAATATGCAGGTAAATTTAAGCGCAATCATGGTTCTACAACTTATTTTTACATCCATTATTCTAAATCATTCTAAAATACTGTATATGCTGTTCAAATGCAATGTATTGCCACGTGTTTAATAATAATGAGCTAAGTGATCAGACAGCAAAAACTAACTTCTTTCAACTTTCAGAATACAGAAAACTTTAAAAAGGACCTCTAAAAGTCGAGTAAAAGGTGAACCAGAAAAATTATTTATCACACTTGCAAAGTATATACCTATATTTTAAAATAAGTATGTATTTTAAATTCATATAGATAATTAGACAAGCCATTCCTGATCCAAAATAAATCTTTAAGGTTTTTTGGTTGGGATTTTTGTCCACAAACAAAATCCTGCGAAAGCACTGGTTCAAGAATGTGCACTTGGGAAGGAAATACTCATCACAGCAAGAGTTTTAAAACTGAATTCAGTTTTCAAACAACTTGACTTGTTGAAGTAAACTGATTTTGGCTCCACAGATCTTTGATTACCAAAGCCCACGATACGAGGTTCCAGTGCCCCTGAACCTCCCCAGCTCCCCCACGACCACGAGCCAGGACCGGCTCTATGAGGTCGCCCTCCAGATCAAACCCTTTGGGATCCAAATCCGCCGCAAAAGCACGGGGACAGTCATGTAAGCCACTCCCACTTTTTGTTGTTACATTTCTCATGGCTTTGGTAGCTTTTTTTCAAGCCAAACCTTCTCTCTGTGCACGTGTCGGAGCGAGGAACGCTGGCAGCTCTGAGCGCTGTTCCTTGTGCGCTGCCCAAGTTTCTGGCAGGCACAATGATTTTCTACGCTTCCTAAAATATTCCTGAGGTGACCACAGCACTGATCATTAAGGGTTGGCCATTTGGGTCAGTTTTGGGGAATGATTAGGAAAAAAAAAATTGGAGGAAGTAGTGTCCCAGCTAACTTGAGATGGGTTTTGGTAACATGACAGATCAGTCTGGCATGAGCTTCACTTTTCCCTTGATTAAGTCAGAGCTAGAAAACAGAGAACAGTTGAATGTGGTTTTTATTCAAAAAAACAGTTTTTATTTAATTTGTTAAAGTACTCAAAACTTAGTTGCAAGCCGAGTTCCTTTTTGCCAACCAGAATAATAATTCAACCTGCAACCGAAGCTTCTGGAACAATGGAATTCCGTGGCAGAGCCCACCAGGCTGCAGCTTGGTTTCTAACTGGAAAGATGCTGATTTATGATAGATATGACCCTTGAATGGAATTTCAGTGTAATCTGCACAGAAAGTTCAGTGAACTGTAAAAAGCATTTTATTTACTCTATTCCATGTGGCTCCAGTGCTCGGCCTGGGAGGAAAATAGGATTGTAGTGTCCTGAAACACATTTTCTCACTGAATTGCCAAAATACTATGCGACTTGCAGTGCTTGGTGCCTGTGTGTAACTCCTCTCTGAGAGACACAAAGGACTTCGTGTCCCTAAACTCCTCAGCAATTCTTAGACCCCCCCATTTCATGTTCTTTAAGTTTCCTTGAGAACCACAACAGTTTTATCCCGCTTTTACTGAAGAGTGAGGTTTTCACAGAAAAAGAGGGGCATAAAAAAAGTGCCTGCCAGAAACACCGCACTGAGCACACTCTATTCTTATTTTCCCGTTCCTCTTCCCATTCCAGCTGGGATTCAGGCCTTCCCACCTTCACCTTCAGTGACATGTTCATTCAGATTTCCACCCGCTTGGCATCCCAGTACATCTACGGATTCGGGGAAGCCGAGCACCCCACGTTCCGACACGACATGAACTGGCACACCTGGGGAATGTTCACCAGGGACCAGCCCCCAGGTGTAAGTAGGCAAAGAAGAAGAAAATGTGACTTTTTGGACCAACGAGTGCAGAAATATTTGGCAGGACTTTAAAATCCACTGGATGTCTGCTGGTACTGGGCATTGGCTCTGACCGTATTTATCATCATTTATAATTTGGATGGTGTCTCCATGGCGAAGGTCTTCTGTAAACCCATTATTTGTGACCTGCAATAACAACGTGAGGAGCTCAGGTCCTCAGCCAGATGCTGGGAGGTGACAAATGGCTGAGGAGTAACAGCACGTTCCTCCTTCTCTTACTATTCTCAGCTCATAGTTTTGAAAATTAGACATGAGTCAGAACAATTCCTATTGCTTGGGGATTAATTAAGTACTTAGAGAGGTAAAGCAGAAATCTTATCTCTGTTTATTTGTCTTATTTCCTACAAGACAGCAAATTTCCAATTATCAGGGAATGGCCAATGAAATATCAGCAGCTAATTATAGCTCCAACTCCCAGTTCAGGTTTGAATATATTTTGAGATAATAAAATAGAACAGAATGTCACCAGTGCCTCTTGAGCATGTAGGCACCTGGTCCTGCTTGCAAAGCAGGGAAAGTTTTGTCCTGAGGAAGCACCTTCTCATTAGTGAAATTTACATGCAGCAACACCTTTGCTTTCCTTCCTGCCTGAGCAGTCTGGACAAGACTGACAAATCGTGAAGGTCAAGGTGACCCTTCTGCAGGTCTGGTTTGTGGTTAGGTAGGGTTTAGGTGTATAAATTTAAAGTGTACTTGCTATGTTTTGTAACTGTCTCATCTTTTATTGAATTTATTACTAAATGTTAATAAGCAAGTGTTTGCAATGTTTCCCCAGTAAAATGTATTTTACTTTACTTGCAGTACAAGATGAACTCCTATGGTTTTCACCCATTTTACATGGCTCTTGAAGAAGATGGCAATGCCCACGGAGTTCTCTTGCTTAACAGCAATGCAATGGGTAAGAAACCCTTCACTTTGTGTCATAAAACCATTAAATGGTCTGGGTTGGAAGGGACATTAAAGCTCATCCTGTTCCACCCCCCTGCAGGGACACCTTCCACTGTCCCAGGCTGCTCCAAGCCCTGTCCAACCTGGCCTTGGACACTTCCAGGGATCTAGGGGCAGCCACAGCTTCTCTGGGCAGCCTGAGCCTCTCTGGCCCACAGCTTCTCTGGCCTCCTCACCCTCACAGGGAACAATTCCTTCCCAATATCCCATCTAAACTTCCCCTCTGTCAGTTTGAAGCCATTCTCCCTTGCCTGGACCCTCCAGACCTTTGTGAGTCGTTTCCCTCCATCCTCCTCTGAGATCCATTTTCACAGTCAGTGTTTTAAAATAGTGGCAAATCCAGGCATCCTTTCCTCATTTCGTTCCCTCCACTTCCAGATGTGACTTTCCAGCCCACTCCTGCCCTGACCTACCGCACCACCGGAGGAATTCTCGACTTCTACATGGTCTTGGGCCCAACTCCCGAACTCGTGGTTCAGGAATACACCGAAGTAGGAGCCTGACTAATGCTGGGCTTTGGCGGGCTGGTTTGGTTCCTCTTCACCTCCTCACCACAAAACATCCTTTCCTGTTTTCAGCTGGTTGGCCGCCCAGTCATGCCAGCCTACTGGGCCTTGGGATTCCAGCTGTGCCGCTACGGGTACGCCAACGACTCGGACATCGCCCAGGTGGTGGAGGAAATGAAGGCAGCCCAGATTCCCTACGTACGTTGGGGGCAAACAACATCCGAGCTGTTGGCTTCATGGCATTGACTAGAACCATTTAAACACTAAGCCAGAAACCACCCAAAAAACCCCCGCTGGGGCAGAGAAGAGCAGGTTTAGCCCCACAGACTCTGGGCTGTGTTAGAAGCTCCTGAATTCTCTTTATTGTTCACACCAAAGAATGACAGGACGGAGCAGTGATCGAGAAGAAAAACAAGCAGGGCAAAGAATGTAGCAGCATAATTTTGTTGCCACAATGCTCTCTGTCATGTCAGCTGCGATTTGGCCCAGGTTGTTGTTGGGATAGTTGGAATAGCACAGAGATCTAACAAAATTGTGCTCTAAATTGAATGTGGCTTCATTTTAAATATAATAACGTCAATGTTTCAATACAGAACAGCTGTTTTCACTGTTTCCTTATAGATTTGGAAATACATGTGCAGCTTCTGTGTACATACAAATGGACAAATCCATTTTTTTCCTCTGTTATCGTGTATCAATTCCTACCCTCAGATCAGATGCAGCAGTGAAAGGTTTATTTTGTTTTGGACTTGCTGATAGATGTGTAATATTCATCTAACAACTTCAGCCTGAAGTTACCACTGCTTCCAGTCTTACACATCAAAAGTTCCCTATTTTACTTATTTTGGCCAATTTTTAATATTTGGCAAAAAGGGGAGAAAATAATTTAAAATTAATTGGGTTTCTTTTGAACTGCAGGATGTCCAATTTACGGATATTGACTACATGGTGAGGCAGATAGACTTCACCATTAGCGAACACTTTTCTGGACTACCGGCTCTGATCAACAAAATCAAATCAGAAGGAATGAGATTCATCATTATCCTGGTCAGTTTGGAATACTGCTTTTAAATTCCAACATAGCATCACATAATGCAGAATATATTGAACTTGAGTTTTGAGCATGAGGGTAAAAGTGTTTTTAATTGTAGGACCCAGCCATTTCTGCGAACGAAACCGATTATCCTGCCTACTCCAGAGGTGTGGAAAATGATATCTTCATGAAACGGCCTGATACCAATGAGATTTTATATTCCAAGGTACTGTCCAGGGAAGAGTATTTAAACCTGTGCGTCGTTGATGTTCAGTTTGGATTCAGTGTGGTTTGATTATTTGAAATATTCTTTGTCCTATTAGGTCTGGTCGTTTCTTCCCAACGTCGAAATCGACACATCACTGCCTCATGAAACACAAGTAGAGGTAAATATTGGCATGGTTTGGTTCTGGACTCAAACGTAGACATTAATTAATGAAATTAATTAAAGAAAACAGCAGCAAACTCGTTGATAAATGTCATGGAAAAGAAAGTTGCAGAATCTGGCTAAGTCATGCTAAGAGCCAAAAAAAAAAAAAATCAGTGAACAAGTAATTATTTTTTGTCTTTTTAATTTCTTTTTTTTAAATTCCAGAATTGTAACTATGGGATACCTTCAGTCCCCTTATCTGTCTTGTTTTCCTTCTCTTTTCACAGCTCTACGCAGCACACGCTGCTTTCCCAGACTTCTTCCGCAATTCCACAGTGGAGTGGTGGAAGAGGGAAATCCTGGAGGTCTACAACAACCCCAACGCCTCGAGAAGCCTCAAGTTTGATGGTCTGTGGATTGTAAGTGTAGAAATGTGATTTCTGGATTGTTTTTCTCTGCCAGACATTGGTGGAGAGGGCCCCAATTCCCAGTATCTGCACTGCTCTGGCAGAGGTATCCCATGTTAAATTCTGATTAAGGAAATGTTGGACTTGATGGTCTTGGAGGGTGTTCCCTTGAAACAAAGACTCTCTGAATCACAGAATATTTTGGATTGGGAGAGATCTTAAAAATCTTCTATTCCAACCCCCTGCCATGGGCAGGGACACCTCCCACCATCCCAGGGTGCCCCAAGCCCCCATGTCCAACCTGGCCTTGGACACTGCCAGGGATCCAGGGGCAGCCACAGCTTGTCTGGGCGCCCTGTGTCAGGGCCTGCCCACCCTCCCAGGGAGCAATTCCTTCCCAAAATCCCGTCTAATCTTGCCCTCCTTCAGCTCAAGGCCATTCTCCCTTTTTTTTCTGTCACTCCATGCCCTCATGGAAAGTCCCTTTCCTGCCTTTTTGTCAGCCCCTTTATGGAACATGGGATGTCCAACCGAGACTGCGGCGTGCAGGGGCTCCTGAGGAACCCTGCTTGTGTGTAACTCAGAATTTATGGTGCTCTGTAGCCAACTGTGGGGTTTTGCTCTGCGTTTTCAGGACATGAATGAGCCGGCAGCTTTTGTGAACGGTGCCGTGGACGGCTGCAGGAACGACCTCCTAAATAACCCTCCCTATATGCCTCGTAAGTCTGATCCCTCCTTAAAACACTTTGAGGTTTTTCTGGTTCCTACATAAATTCTTACCCGGTATATGGGGTGTAAAAGCCTAAATAAAGATGGGTTTATAAACTCACAGCTCCTCACTGAGTGTGGCCCTTTATTTCTGAGATTATGGGCACACTGCAAGCCCAGATATTTCAGCAGGAGCTGTGCAGCACTTTGTAAAAATAAAGTCCTTTCCAGCTCCTCGCTGAGTACGGATTTTGATCCCTGTTTTGTGTCTAAGTGCTTTGCTTGAGGCATGGCAGAGAATCGAGCTCTCTGTTTTGCAGTTTTCTCAGATGAATAATGCAATTAATTAAAAATTTAGAAAATATCCATGTGTCTCCTCTCATTACCATTTATGTGAGCAGTCAAATGCTTGAAATGCTTCGCTTTCTTGGCTCGGCTTTCCTGAAGTGCTGGTGTAAAGTAGTACTAATTAGGAATTATTTATTAATGGTTTATTAGCACACCCTCGCTTCTTGCTGCTGTATTCGGGTTTCATGAGTGGTTTCTCAGGAATTTCCAGGAAATTAGTATTCAGACACAGATCCTACCCCCACCACACCCTTTTTTCTGTTCACATGGTTGGTGTGACAGTGTTTAAAAAGATTTGAAGTATTTTCTGACATATTGTGATTATTCTTTGAGCCTTTGTAGTAAGAGCATCTCTAACTGAGCTATTATAACATTCACAGACCCAGATACCTGCAGAGGAATATTGGAAATATTCCATTTTGGAAAAGCTATTTTTACAATTATAAATAAATGACAGTATAGAGAGACTGACTGCCTAACAGATTATGAAAATTAAGGAAAAGTAACTCAAACGATTAATACATGCTTATTAGTAGTAATAAATATATTTCTTCCCTTTCCACAAGAATTGGGATCCAGGTCAGCAGGATTATCCTACAAAACTCCATGCATGGAAGCTCTACAACACCTCGCAGATGGGACCCCAGTCAGACACTACGATGTCCACAACCTTTATGGATGGTCCCAAACCAAACCCACCCTGGAGTAAGTGCTTTGCATATTCCATGCTGTCTCCAAACTCTGTTCCAAATGAACATTCCACGTCTACGTTCCTACGGACAAAACTTTCACTGGTTAATTTAAGATGCCTGAGCAATCTTTCTCTTCACTCTGATCAATTTGGTTCTCCAACCCAGCTCCAAGTTGGAGCTGGATGCTCCAAAGGCTGGGCAGCTCCTGGAGTTATTCTGGTCAGGGACCTTGCCTGTGGTGCAGGAAGGGTGGTGGGACCAGAGCTGCAGGAGAAGGTGAGGGGAGTCTGTGCAGGGCTGAGCTGGAGCTCTGCTTGCACGGTTCCACGGCAATAAATCCCTTCTGCACACAGTTACAGTAATTCAAACATCACATACTTACTGTTTCTAGGTGTGGCTGGGACTGCCTGCTTTCCTCCAGGTTGCTTCTGGTTTTCCTCACACTTCACATCCAGTGAGGGGAAATGAAGAGAGTTTTTCAACCACGCGAATTTCAGGAGGGCTCGATTATGTTCTGTATTTAAAATGTAGTGAGAAGGGGGAAGGGTGACTTTTAAAATGCAAAGTGTGAGC